>OY757920.1:54058127-54155627 GCA_963585895.1 Sepioteuthis lessoniana
AAGTCCGCTAGGTTCTCTTCTTTTTTTTTTTTTTTTTTTTTTCGTTGACTATCTCTAGGTCTGGTCGTCTGACCGAAATTAGGTGATTCGTTTGTATCTCAAAATCCCAAACAATTTTGCATGTATTATTATCATTTCACTCCTTGTTAGTTTTTCCCACCTGCTTTGACTGGTGTTTTTCTTAGAAGTCTGATAGCAAGTCTCCTCAAATCTCCAGGACTCTTTTCAGTATTCTTGCCGATCATAACATTTCAGTGATCCGAATGGTTTCAATTCTTCCTATGAATTTCAACTCGTGTTGTCTGTTTTCTAAGGCTTCAGGTCTATTCTGAGCTCGCCAATTACACCTACATCTTCATGTTCAACAAGCTCTGTCGGCTGAGACGGTAGAATACACCAACTGCGTCTCTCCAGAGAGGTAATACCCTCTATCAACAAGTGTCCCTGATATAACACAAAAATGCGTTTGAAGCATTTGGTGCAATTAGACGTAAGTAAAGTTGGCGACCTTTGTTGAGGGTAACCTAATAGCTACTACACCGAGATGTAGGGGAAGGCACAACTCTATTCCCTGGATTGCTCCACTTTACCCTTGATCCTTACCTTATAATGCTGAGTGTTAAGCAAGGTGGCATCAAGTATCATGGACACGGCGACACGAGTTCAAATCCTGGACCTGACTGACTGCATTTCACATAGCACTAATACCCTTGGGGAAGGTATGAATCCAATTATTCTCCCTCCAGCTATGGGTAAATAGTAGGACAGACTAGGTTCTTCAGCCTTGGTGAGGCAACTAGTCTAGGAGAAGGAAAACTCTGAATTCAAACCTGTTAAACTCCGCTTAAAAAATTGACCTTGTGTCATATCCTGCCCGAGCGGAGGGGTTGGGTAAATAGTATCAAGTATCATTTTTTTAGTCTTTGATATGACTCGACCTGGGATTGAACCCCGGTCTCCCAGACCGTTGGCGAATATTTTACTCATTAGGCCAATGGCTCGCTCTAATATAATTGATCCTTATTACATTGTTTTATGTTGCTATTAGAAAAGATTCAGTTTCTCTCTTGAAGTTTCCATTTCTTTGCCTTGTCCAAGTTTTTTCCTTATATTTGTTTTTCTCTCCATTTCTGTTTCCTAGTTTTTATTGTTTTGTGTCTGGTCTTATGTTTCCAATGCTGTTATTGGCTGCTGTAATTAGTTTTTCTTTGCTCTTTTTAATGCATTTTTTGAGTCCTTTTTTGATGCATCTACGTAGTCCTCGATGCTGGCGAATCTATTTCCTCCTTCTTTACTTGATACATTCAATCTGTCAATGTCATTTCTCGAATATAAGGACCTGTCCATAGTCAATTTCCTTGTTCTTTGGTCTATTTCTCAGAGTTCCTTCCGGGTCAATTTTAATAATGGTATCTTACTGGAGAAACTGCCCTTGTTTTTATCCCTTTGATGAGATTTCTGCTGCATAGTATGGTTTCGAGAATTTTTCTCGTTCTTCTGAAGTACTCTTTTTTTTCTTTTATCTCTGCTTGTTTGGTGGCGTCAACTTCCAATATTCTCAACTGCTTGTAATTTTCCTTCTCTCCAAGCGTTCTGATGCTTTCATGATTTGGCAGTTCTATTCCTTCTGTTATTTGTCTTTTCCCACTTTTCATAATAAGCATTTTTCAATACCAAATCCCGTTCCTACAGCCTGGCTGTATATTCTAATTATTTATAAGAAAGTCTCTAGTCCTTTTTCATTTTTCGCAAATAGATCCATGTCGTCCGTTTGCTTTTGATTTTGTAAATTTGTTGCCCCAAGTTCTTTTCCTAAATATGTACTAGAGTGGTATCATTGCTATTAAAAATAGTAGTGGCGAAAGCACATCTCCCTGAAATATATCTCTCTGGATTTTCCTCTCAGCTAAAATTTTTCTCCCGCTGTTAATTCAGTTTTTTATGGCTTCCGTAATGAAGCTTATAACTTTGTCGGATATTTTGCACATATTCTGACATTCTATTATCCAAGTTTACGGGACCATATCATAGGACTTTTAGTAAAAAATCCACGCCATGGCTAAATTTTTCCTCCTCGTTTTGGTCTTCTGGTGGATGTTCTGATCTGTGTATAGTAGTTCACTCGTTCTTGTTCCACAGTGGCATCCTTTCTGTTCTTCCGGAAATAGTCCACAGCATATTAGATAGTAATAGATCTCTTCTTAAATCTATGAAGTCAATATTTTTCACATCATAGGTGGACGCATAGGCGGTAAAGTAGTTGATCCTATTTACCCAACCCCTCCGCTCGGGCAGGATATGACACAAGGTCAATTTTTAAGCAGAGTTTAACAGGTTTGAATTCAGAGTTTTCCTTCTCCTAGACTAGTTGCCTAAACAAAGCTGAAGAACCTAGTCTGCCCTACTATTTACCCATAGCTGGAGGGAGAATAATTGGATTCATACCTTTCCCAAGGTTATTAGTGCTATGTGAAATGCAATCAGTCTCGTCCAGGATTTGAACTCGTGTCGCCGTGTCCATTTTCTACCATTACACCACGGGCACATCCATGGTTAAGTTGTTGATGGGAATGTTCCTTTTTTTGTGTGGTCTTTCTGGATCAGGGTGGTTTTTCTCTTAATCATCCATTTGAGTATACTTACTTCTTCTATGCATTTAAACAGTTGTAAAGCCAGTCTGTCATGGACGGACATGAATTCTTAAAACCAGAAACTATGTATGCCATTATGGTCTAGCCTTTTCTAATTCGATACTTTCTTGTATGTTGCTCTAAACGAGTCTAGGTGTATGTCAGCCTCTGGGTCTTCTTTGGGTTCTTGTAATTTTTTTCAGGTTATTTATCCATTCGACTTTTCCGTTTTGTTCTTTCAGTTCTTATATTTTACTTCAAAATTGTTTTGCTTCCTTTGCATTCCGTTGTTGGTTTGCCCACGTACATTCTCCACCGACTTGTTGGTAGGTTTGTTTTCATTATTTTGGAATGTCCATTTTTGTTTGTATTGTTTGATTCTGTCCCGGTATCTTTTGAGACTCTCTTCTTTCGCCAATATTTTTTTATTCATCCTTTCCAGTTGTACTTTCAGACTTGTCTGATGTTTTGTTTTGGTCTTTTCATCCAAATATATCCTTGTGCGTTTTTCCTTCCTTAGTTCTTTCGCTTGTTCTTGTAGCTTCTAGTCTAATTTCCCATCTAGGTTTTGTATTTTTGTTCGGGTTCTCGAGTGGAACACCGATTTTATCACGGACTAGCTTCGCACCTGCATAAAATAGCTCGTTTATTTCAGTGATGTTGGAGATATTTGGTAATGATATGTTTGCTTTTTCGGTTTCTTCCTTGGCTTTGGTTCCTGAGTGATGGTAATATATAGTCTTCTTTTCAGTTATGATTTTTTTCATAAATTTTGTATTTATTCCCTCTTCCTCCGTTAACATTATTTTTGGTCTTGTGGTTTGTGATGTTTTGTTTTTCAGTATTTCGCGTTTCAATTTGGTTAGAGGGCTCTTATTAATATCCTTCACAACATACATGCCTATATATTTCTTGTATCTCGAGATCAGAAAACCAAACTCTCATTAAAATCATTCTAGCTTGGTCACCAAATCATTAAGTGAATTCCGGCGAAAATTTTGATCATTCTTTCTCTATACCATCTTTGTACAGGATTAATCTTTAAATAACAGTAAACGGTAGCTCTCTGAAACTAGTAGACAAGTTCACCTACCTAGGAAACAGTGTCTCATCAACCGAGACAGATATCAAAGACTAGCAAAGGCATAGACAGCTATCGATAGGCTATCGGTCATATGGAAGTCAGACATGACTGATAAAATGAAGCACAGTTTCTTCCAAGCAGCGGTCGTGTCAATACTGCTGTATCGATGCACTACATAGACGCTAACTAAACGTATGGAGAAAAAGCTTGACGGCAACTACAAAAGAATGCTGCGAGCAATATTGAACAAGTTCTGGAGGCAGCATCCTACAAAGCTGCTGCTGCTGTACGGTCACTTACCACCCATCATAAAAACTATCAAAGTTAGACGAACCAGGCATGCGGGACACTGCTAGAGAAGTAGGGACGAACTCATAAGGGATATACTCCTACACATGCACGAGCAAAGACAGGACGACTAGCTAGAAATTACATACAGCATCTCTAAGCCGATACAGGATGTAGCCTGAAGATATGCCGGAAGCAATGGATGATAGAAACGGGTGGTGAGAAAGGGTCAGGAATATCCGTGCTGATGGCGCGACATGATAATGATGATGATGACATTTCTGTTGCTTTCACTTTTTTCGTGTGTATCTTTTGGTCATTAGTGTACCTATATTAGTCTCAGGATGCCAACCGATTCCTTCACGCTGACTATCAGGGAAGCAGTTGCCTAACATGACACCCTGATCTGTAATCAGAGTCCCACGTTCATGGGTAGTATAATGTGACCATACCAGATCCAGGGGTAGATTCTTAGCTTTGCACACGTCACAAATGTGGCCGAGGAAGACACTTCAGCAGACCATTCACGAAAAAATAATTAATAAAAAGAGTGGACACTTACACTTTTAAAATAAGTTTTAACTTAGTTAAAGTCCACATAACTCTTTATTCTTAAATTTTTGTTTTGATATTAGTCCTTCGAGCAGCTATTTCACTTCCGATGCATTTTACAGATAAAACTTCATACCGCTTGTTCTTATTTTCTTCCTTCCTTCCTCTTTCTTTACTCTTTTCAATTTTCGGTCGTAGAATTCTAAATTCACATATACATGTTGGTCCATAGTATCACTATTGTCCTTCTACAAGGATAGCTTTGGCATTAAATAACCCACGATGGTTGATATGCCATTAAGCAAAGAAACTGAACCTGAAGACCGTCTAGAAAAATTAAAAGATAAACGATTAAAGAAAATACTCGTTAAAATGAATAAAAACAATAATGATTGACAATGCCTCATTCAAAAATAGAAATAAATAAAAGCTGCAACTATGAAAATTTTTGATTGATTGATTAATTTTAACGGCATATCAACCAGTCTAAGGTAACTTCATGCCAAGTGTTTAGCTAGTCGCGATCATTTTACATTCATATTTACGTTTTGTTTCTTAAGAATCTTTTTCCTTCTTTTTTTTTTTTTTTTGTACATTGTCCTATCGAATAGTTTGGTTTAGTTTTTTGTTTAATGGCATATCAACTTTCGTGGGCTATTTAATGTCAAATCTATCCTCGTAGAAGAACGTCAGTGGTACTATTTAACCCATATCTGGAGAGATAAGGAGGTTCATACCTTTTCCAAGGGTATTTGTCTGAAAGTGAACGTAATTGCGCAACTGGAGTTTGAACTCGTTTACTACGATGTAGCAGTCCAGCACATTAGCCACAACGTCACTGGGACTCCCGATGGAATACGAATGATTTTGAAATAGGTCTATTTGACCCATAGATTGGACCCTAACACTCCGGAGCAAAGTGAACCAGGGAGCAATCGCTGTGAAAGATTATTCCACACTCCCTAGAGCTCCAGAACTGGAGCCTCACCATCAGATGCAAATTAATGTCTTATCCAAGACACCCTTTTTTCAGAGCAGAGATCTTATCTCTCTTCAGGGGATACTCCCATCATATTCTACATCCCACCGACTGACGATCTGATAAGTTATTTCTTTTTAATTAGAAGTAATTATTCATCCAGGTTTTTCTTCTTTTTTCCCTGTGTTCACTTTATTCGAAATGGTACGAAAGGGTTATTGTGTGAGCGGTCAGTTGGAGACTGAACAAAGACTGCAACATATTGATCTTCTGGCTATAGCAGCACTTCTTTGATCTTCTGGCTATAGCAGCACTTCTTTCTCATCCTGCAGGGCTGCTCAACCGGGGGCCCTGAGAGCCCAGCTTCTGCAGGGACCTGGTTCTCACCTCTCGAACAGTAACAACTGACACCAAACTCTGATCTCCAACTAACTCGAACTTCCTATAGCACCGGGTTATATAATTGTTTGACACCCACCTGCTTCAGTGAGCGTCGCATCTGCACTCAATTCAACCCGTCCACAGTCAAGGTTATCCCCTGATATCTTTGACCGGATGTACCTGTTATTTACACAGGTGCATTTCTTATTTGACTGCTCGGCCGGGTCGGAGGTCAATATGTTACAAAAAGGGATCCGAAATATTTCCCCTCTCAAAGATAAAGAATTGTTTTGGGGGCCGGAAAATACTTTTCAGGTTGAAAGGATCCTATTCTGTTCATCCAAAAACCCATAGATAAAATAGATGAGGCTGTTGAATACGAACCGGCGCCTAGTGAGTATATACTCACTTTAGCCCAACCGCATAAGTAGCATTTTGGACACCAGTCCATGTGGGGCGTGATCTGATACTCCTAGTGGCAGCTAAATCGGCAAAGTATGACGTTAGCCTTCAAACAATAGCTCTTTAGACACACGTGCTTAAGAGTCTTTAGCCATGCAATGTGTGATGTCTACTGTTGGAGCTCCTACGTGGAACGAAAAAAAAGAACAGAAGTTTATATATACATAAGAAGGAACTTTTCTTCATTTGTTGCAAGCAGTGCAAATCGACGGAAAAAAAGAGCAAAAGTCCAAATATACCCACGAAAGCAGGTATATTCACCAGTAGTAGCAAAAAATACCAGACTAAGAAAACAAAGAACTCTTCCTCTCCTGAAGTTCACAAGAAATTGACTCATACAAAATATCTTACTCTTTCTACTCGACCACGGAAACACAACTTTAGTCCGCAAAAAAGTCACCTATTGATATTCTTTTTATTATTTTTACTTTGCCTCTTTTTCTACTCTTCTTACGGTATTTACCGTTTTGTTTCATATTTTCAATAATAACTCATTTTTCATTTTGTAGTTGTAAATGAATGAATCCCTAGTTTGTTTCAATTTGCAAACCCGATTTTGAGTCTGATTTGTTTCTATGCCAAAGAACATTGTTATTCAGTTCGAAAATTGTGTATGTATGAGGGGCATACGATAAGTTTCCAGACTTTTTTTTCGTATGGGCACTTTTATTGATAGTACACACATGAAACTCTAGTCCCCTTCGAAGTAATGTCCTCCGGCTGCAATGCATTTGTTGTACCGTTCCAACAACTTCTCGAAGGCCCCATGGAAGTCCTCTTGTGTGAGCGAGTCAATGACCTTCGTCACAGCCTCTTTCATCTCCTCAATTGTCTCATAACGACAGCCTCTGAGCTTAGGGATTAACCGAGTCACGACGAGCAAGGTCTGGACTATAGGGACGGTGAGGAACTGTCTTGACGCCCATCTTCGACAAATAGTCAGTGACAAAGATGGAGTTGAGGACTAGTGTATTGTCCGGGTGGAAATGCCACTGAGCCGATTTGAAGAGTGCTAGCCTCTCCCCTAGGAATCTCTTCCTGGACTCCCTTAAAACCTCAACATAGTAACCCTAACTGTAAGCTTTTGGCCAAGCAACTCTGGTGTATTGACTTCCTTACTCCTCCCACACCTCTCATCATCCCTCACAGACTCCGTGCCTTCCTTGAATCTCTTATGCCACTCAAAAACTTTTGCTCGATTCATGGAAACTTATCGTATGCACCTCGTACTTTGCGAAAGGATAGTTATATATGTTATTATATATATGTATATATACATACATATATTTATGTGGCTTTTATAGTTTTTTTTATTCATGACAGCAAAAAATAGATGTCTGAATTTTGTTAAAATATGAATTTTGTGCCATTTTCATCTATTTATTAGACAAGTGTCCAAAAAGTATCGAGATTGAAGATGTATTTACCTAGAGAGAAATGAATAATGACTGAAACGTCAATTTTCTTCAAAACAGTCCTCTTGGTATTGAACACGCTTATTCCTGGCAGTTTCTATAGTTGCTGTATTGATTTGCAGGAAGATAATTTATTTCTTTGTTTTAAACAAATACTCTTTTACTTGTAAAAGTTTTTTTTCTTTTTTTTGTATAATGTTTTTTTTTTCTTTCTTTCTTTCTTTCTTTTCTTTTCTTTTCTTTTCTCGGAAAAAAGGTAGCTTTCTTAAAATGCAGATTTTTTAAAACAATGTGCCAAATTTCACATTCCTACATTATCTATCTATCTATCTATCTATCTATCTATCTGTTTATTGACTATGGATGGGTTAAAAAAAGACGTCAAGATAGATTTGTGCGTGATTATACACAAGACATAAAAAACTTAATCCTTTAACAGATTAGTGTATCTAAATAAGCTAAATAAAACCTATTATGTTTTTATTCAATTACGTCCCCTTAGGGTCAATTTTGACACATGGTTTAATGAGGTGAACATATGGGCGTATGCTTGGGTAAGCTAGGGGAAAAGAAAAGCTTGCGACAACTGTCATAAATTCCTCACTCAATTCGCTTTGTTTTTTACAATATATATATATATATATATATATAAGGAGCTAAGTGACCGTACAGCTAGTGTTTTGTAAGATGCTGACAGTTGACCAGCTGACGAGTCTTCAGAGCTGAAGAAGCTATTATGATTTTACTTCTTAATAGTTTTTCACACCAGTGTTAGCTGATGGCCTTTCACTGGAGACTTTGTGACAGCAAGTCTCCCCAGGTTTCAAAAACTCTGGCCTGTCTCAACAATGCTGTAATTTGGATTTTCTTGATCTGTCCTCAGATTTTTAATTCTTCCAGCCCCCTTTATTACAAAATAGGGAAGAGGTTAATATGATCGTCGCGCAAAACATAAAAATTGACCCTAAGGGGACGTAATTGAATAAAAACATAACAGGTTTTATTTGGTTTATTTAGATACACTAATCCGTTTAAGGATTATAAATAAATTTGTAATAAATTTGATGTTGGTGAGTTAATTTTTTGGCATGTCAACCACGTTGGATTATTCAATACCTTAGGCAGTAATTTTTATGGCTGTTACATGATTCCAAGTAACTATTCTTATTTAGTAATAATCATTTGTAAATAATTAAAGTTTCAAATAACAATTCTTAATATATATTTTGTACACAATTATTATGGTTTATAATATTCCAATTTAATATTAATAATTTGCAAGTAGTTATATGGTTTCTTATCGAATAATGATAATAATAAGTAAGTTGGCGACCATAGTCGAGGGTAACCCGAAGGCTCCCTTTTCGATAGCTACTACACCAAGATGTAGGGGAGGGCGCTACTCCTTCCCTGGATGGCTCTACTTTACCCTTGATCTGCACCTTATAATGCTGAGTGTTAAGCAAGGAGGTATCAAGTACCATTTTTTGAGTCTTTGGTATGACTCGACCTGGGATTGAACCCAGGTCTCCCGGGCCATTGGCGAACACTCTAACCACTAGGCCAATGTCCGGTAATAAATAATAATAATAATATATTATTATTATTATTATTATATCACTACTTGCTAGTTTTTCACACCAGCATTGGCTAGTGGTCTTTCACTGCAATCTGAGTGACAGCAAGTTTCCTTAGGTCTCCTGGACTCTTAGTATTCCAGCCGATCTTAACAATGCTGGAGTTGGGATGGTCTCTGTTCGTCTTTCAATTTCCAACTCTTCCAGCCGCCTTTCCAAATCTTTGAGGGTCGTTTCGAACGCCCTATTTATAATTGGTATCACCGTCACTTTCGTGTTCTGTTGTAGAGTACGTAGTACCCTTCAGCACTCTAACAGATCGTCTGGCCCATAGCCTTAGATAGCCAACGATTAAGGACAACAGTTGATTAATAAGTTGATATTTAGCCGATAAATATTCGGACTGATCTTACTTCGTTTGGTTATAGCATTTTGACCCTCCTTTGTTCCTTGTAAGTTGTCTTGTTAATTGATTGTAACTTATTATTCTGTGTTTTTTATATGTATCCGTTAGCATCGAATACTAGTGCTCAATAAATATATTAAGCACTCATTCTTCTCTGTGTATCGTTCACTTCGACGATACATGTGCCATAGTTTTTTTAGTTCTTTGACTAGGTCCAGGTGCTTGTCTCTCTGTTTTCTTTGATTTTCACTCTGTGTTCCACCGAGACGGCAAAGTCTACAATTCAGCTGGAGCTTCTTTTTCTTTTTAACTATTATTAAGTCTGGTCTTCTGGCTGGGATTAGACGGTTTGTTTGTATCTGAAAATCCCAGAGAATTATTATCATTATAATTACTTCTTGGGAGTTTTTCACATCAGCGTTGACTGATGGGCTTTCTCTCGAGTTTGAGTGACTGCAAGTTTCCTCAAGTCTTCAGGACACTTCTCAGTATTCTGGCCTATCACAGTAATGCAGTCGTTTGGGTGGTCTCCACTCGTCCTTTTATTTCCAAGTTCTCCAGTCCTTGTACCAATCCTTTGGTGACTCTGCCAAGAGCACAAATTACATTTTGTATACTCGTCACTCTCATGTTCCACAGTTTTTTCAATTCCCTAGCAAGGTCGAGGTACTTATCTTTCTGTTCCCTTTCTTTCAATTTTATTCTGTGGTCTATCGGGACAGTAAAGTCCACAATTCGGCAAATTCTCTTTTTCCTGTTGATTATTATAAGGTCTGGTCGTCTGACCGAGATTGGGTGATCCGTTTGTATCTCAAAATCCCAGTGGAGTTTGTGCGTCTCATTTTCCAGAACAGATGCTGGGTTGTGCATATACCATTTGTTTGTATGGCCAAATTTCAATTATTTAATCCTTTAGAGTTTTTCACATCAGTGTTAGCTGCTGGTTTTTCACAGGAATTTAAGTGACAGCAAGTCTCCTCAAGTCTCCAGGACTCTTCTCAGGATTCTGGCCGTTCTTTGCAATGCTGTCTTAGCAATGTTTGGATAGTCTCTACCTGTCCGCCAACTTCCAAGTCCCAGGCCTTTTTATTATTATTATTTACTCCTTTAGAGTTTTTCACATCAGTGTTAGCTGATGGTTTTTCACTGGAGTTTCTACCCGTCCGCCAATTTCCAAGTCCTCCAGGCCCTTTAATATTATTATTATTATTATTATTATTATTATTTGCTAGTGGTTGTATAGTTTCAATTAACTATTCCCATCAAATTACAATATCAATGTTTTAAGAGCCAACGTATTAACAAAGTTCAGTTATTTCAAACACTCTGTACTTAGTTACAATATCAATGTTTTAAAAGCAAATATAATTCAAAACCAATTTAAGCATCTATATGACCCATAGATGGGACCCTAACAGATATCACCACTCCGAGTCACATTGGATCCGAGAGTGTATTCCATACAACCCAGAGCCCCAGAACTGGAGCCTCCCCACCGAATGCAATTTGGTGTCACACCTTGGACATCTAATTACACCTAAGACATTCAATTTGGTGTCACACCTTGTACATGTAAAGAATTTGATCATAACTACACACAATTTATTTGTCGAAATAGTGATCTATTATGTTGATAAAAACATTAGGCTTATAAGTCCCCAAAATTCCCTCTGAATTGTCCAGCAGGACTTACATAACAGATATAGGCGTTTGGTTAATAAACTTCTCTGTAAAATCATCTGTGGGTTGCAGGTTCAATCCCAACTACTGGTAAGAATAACAACGAATACTTACAATATCTGAACACTTGTATCCGGTCATGGTTAAGGAAATGAGAACAATCTGCTACAGTGGATTAAATATACATTTGCCACGCAAACCATTATACCATGCGAAGCGCACCCTAAAAAATGCATACACAGAATTTGGCACAGGGTCACAAGTATGAGATATCTAGTGAGGATTGAACATACTATTCGGTAAGGCCAATTTTTAAATGGAGTACTGATGGTTTGATTTATGGAACCCGTGATACCACACATAGGATTTATGGAACTCGTGATACCACACATGGGATTTATGGAACTCGTGATACCACACATGGGATTTATGGAACCCGTGATACCACACATGGGATTTATGGAACTCGTGATACCACACATGGGATTTATGGAACCCGTGATACCACACACAGGGTTTATGAAATCCGTGATAACATTGGTTGGAGTAATGAAACCCGTGATAGCATACATAGGATTTATGAAACCCGTGATACCACACATAGGATTTATGGAACCCGTGATAAGATTGGTAGGAGTAATGAAACCCGTGATACCACACATAGGATCTACAAAGCCCATGACACGACAAATAGGATTTATGAAGCTCAAGATACCATGTGTAAGATTTATGAAACTTGTGATATCATAGGTAGGATATAGGGAACCCGCATTATTATTAGATTCAAAACAAATTTTGGCTGTCGAGAAAAAAATTTAAGTAAGAAACACGGTTTTATTTTGCCTTGTATTTGAACCTGGTGTACTTTTCAGTTTTCTTAACTATGCCCACTAGCTATACCACTACTTCACTTATTTTTCTGAAATAAATAAAACGCTTCTGTCTATAATGGAAAAGATTTAAAAGCTGCTTCGACTAATAGAAAACAAGCCGGATTAAGGGAAATATTTTAAAAGAAATTTACACTTCATTTAGTGCTCATTTTTATCTAGGTAAATACAGATTTTTGAACACACTTCGTATATTACATGATTTTTTTTTCGATTGGCCGAAAGATTTTCTCTTTGAAAACCTTTTCAATTTAATCTTGATGGACAGGAACTAAGAAGTGACAAAAAGAGACAACCAAATTTTCACGACTTACTCATTTCCTTTAATCTAATAATATAACAATTGTTTTCAGTTACCTAACTATTTGTTAATTCAGGAACGTGTTTCGTTGTCGTATATTGATGAGGAAGGTAGTCTCTCAGATCCGTTAATACTGATTAGTGAGTTTCATCCTTTCTAGATGCCCTACACATGTGGCTGTGTGCCAATTCTTACCCCCACTTTGTATTATTGCAGACATCTCGCTTGAGGTAACAATGAGGTAATTGAACAGACCGTTACCAGTGAGTTCTTGTCTCATTCTATGCCGTATAGTTCTGGCCTCGTTTAATAACTAAGCAAAAATTACCAGAGAAAAAGTTTCTCGTGATAGTATTATGGTTAACAAGCTAGCCCAGTAACTGACTAATAACGGCAAAACATTAGGTTTGATTCTCACCTGTTGCTCCATACAAGCGACTTTAGTCTACGCTTTTTTCGGATCACAAGTAACCAACTTTCTGTAATGAAGTGGCCGCCTTCCTACCACTCATGAACCTAATGACCGGCTGTGTGACCGACAAGAAAAGATCAACCGAGAATACTTTCAAGGTAGGCGCGAGAAATGGTCACACGCGTGAGTCGGGGAATTTTGAAAGCGGTCAGTTTGTCTGTTAGTAACTGGCAGAGGACAAGGAACAACTTAAATTTCATTGCTAGCGGAAAAAACCCTCTCCACAACTACTGAGGATGACCTACGATTGAGCAATTCTTTCGTCGACTCAAAATATCATGTCATGTCTTCCCGATTTGGGACCGATCTAGGTTGAAACAGAGGAATAAAGTGAGTCGTAGTCTTTCTTTTACCACATATCTGACTTTTTCGTTTTTCTTGATGAAAATTCATCGTCATTTCTTCGTCTTGTCTTTTTTCTCTGGCAACTTTCATTGAAGCCTTTCAACGCAACATTTCCCGAGCCTTTGGTTTAGAATTAAAGCGTAATATCTGTTCATCTCTCTTGGCTATGTTCTAGGCATGACACAAAACTGTATATGATGGTGAGATTCCAAATCTGAAGATCTAGGAAGTATGGGATACACTTTCATTTTCATTACTCTCAGGTTCACTCTGACCCAGAGTTGTAGTATCTGTTAGGATTTCATTTATGAGTCTGAAAGATATGCTTACAAATTATTCCTATTCGTTTGAACCGTGTGCAAAAATCTCTCAAGAAAAAAAAAACTCTTTAAAAATATAAATACAATCGTACAATTTCCGAACCTCTTGGCATAAAATAACCGCAGATGAGTTGAAATGTCGTTAAAATGAATCAGTCAATCAACCAATCAATCTCCCTCAGCAATTGTCTTCGGACAGGAGGCGACAAAGAAACGAGATAATCCTGGCCCTGATGATCCATATGTCAGCACCTCTCCGTTGCACCAATAGAGTGAAGTCGGAGTAGTCTGTCGCCTACGTTTTAGGGGGTTATTTTTGGCTTCCCTCGACGCGTACTCGTGTAGGTCTTCTCGTTAAACTATTTGTTAAAGTTGTCCTCGAGGTAATTAAATCCCAAATTAGCTTAGTAAATAACTTCTCTTGCATATCATTATTATTGGTCATTTATTTCGGTCTTAACTAGGTGTCCCACACTTGTGGCCTTGTGTCACAATCAAACTACACTTAGTAAAAACTACTTATTAGTTCAAGCAACTTGCCGCTTGGTAGAGCCCATGTCAATGTCCGTGGACGACAAGGCCGCTCGTTGAGCTATATCAAAATATTGATTGATTGTGGTCAAGTTTCCCGCCCATCAATCCACGGTGGGCTTCACGAGGCAAGTAACGCTAAAGCAAGGAAAATCTATAATGGCGTTCGAGCTTTTGAATCAAAATAATCGATAGGTGATCAAAGGTTGAAAGCACTGCAATCAGAATTTCCAATCTGCTGCACCGTTTCAATATTGCATCGCTTCACTGCTCATCAACAACCCTCGATGGACGAAAATCAGCAAAAAATGCTATTAAGTTTAAACAATCGACATTTTCTCTTTACCGCTCGCGTGCAAGATGGACCGACAACAGGCGAAATGTAGTAATTTTCACGCACACGCAAACACAAGTGTGTGTGTGTATGTGTGTGTGTGTATGTGTGTATGTGTGTGTGTATGTGTGTGTGTGTATGTGTGTGTGTGTGTGTGTGAGAGAGAGAGAGAGAGAGAGAGAGAGAGAGTGATAAAAAAATTTAAGAGGATTTCATTATGCATGAATCGTCTTTTAATTCGTTTTTATCGACAGTTTTCCCGGAATTTTAAGGTTTAAACGCGCGTGCGCACATGCACAATATATATATATATATATATATATATATATATATATATATAACAAAGTGATTTTTTAGTACTCAGAGTTTCCTGCGTGGTGGTAAATCTTAAAATAATGATTTTCAGATCATGAAATTATGATTTTTCGCTCCAAAGAATTCTCAACTAAAATAGGAGATTAATATAATTATGATTAAAATTTAACGCTAAAAGCACTTTGAATCTAGAAAATCTTTTAATCCAGAAAATCTTTGCCAAATTCAATGCAAGAAAAGACAGAGTAATATCACAATATTTAGAATATCCCAACATAATAGATTGTGATATCACAATATATAATATTGCTCTTTATTTTGATGCATAGTTCACTGTAAATATCTTATGTATTAAAAGCTTTTAACGTTAAAGTTTAATTATAATTATACATGTGTGTGTGTGTGTGTGTGTGTGTGTGTGTGTGTGTGTGTGTGTGTGTTGTAAAAGCTTATATACTTTATTAAAAACTGTCGATAAAACGAATTAAAAAAGGATTTCATAAAACTAATAGTAACGTGAAGAAAGCGTTTGTGTACGAAATCTGTTTTCAATCGTTTTCATCAACTGTTTTAAACAGGCATTCTGATATTTCAGAATGCACGAGTGTTTTTATCTTTTGATGTGTAGCATTGTATCAAGGGAAAATGACAAGTTATTTTTGTATTTAATAATTCACCTCTAAACACTCTATACAGATAAAATTAAGAAACAACTTACTTTTTTCCTTTTTTTTTTTTCTTTTTACCTTACAGCGCTCAACATCAAGACATGAAACCACGTGTACATGTTCAAACCTTAATATTCCGTTTAAATCGTCGATAAAAACGAAGTAAAAGAACATTTCATGTATAAACACTTTCTTCACGCTACTGTCAGTTTCATGAGCTATTCTCAATAATCAAAGCGAAGAAAGTGTTTATTAATGAAATGCTGATTTATTTCGTTTTTATCAACGGTTTTAACTGAATATTAAGGTTTTAACACGTACACGTGACTCCCTGACCTTCGGCGAGATTCGAATTCCCGTTCGCTTTGCTTGTAACTCACTACAAAGAGCCTGGTAATTATCTGGAAACCTAATTAAAACCTTTTAAATTCATCCTTTAGTGTATTTCCGATCTGTTTCAATGCCATTTTTTTTTTTTTACACAAGAACAAAATGATTGATGAAATCCTTTATTTGGTATGTAGCGTAGATAGTTTTAAAGATCTTAAATGTTAAGGTATCAATAAGTGTAAGTGATAGTTTAAGGTCAGTTTAAAAGCTTGGCTTTTATTAGACGAGAAAGTCACGTGGTCAAGCGACCCTAGAAAGTTTAAAAATAGAGTATAGTCAGGAGGTGTCCGTGGTGTAATGGTTATCGTCGCAGGAAATGGACACGGCGACACGAGTTCAAATCCTGGACGAGACTGATTGCATTTCACATAGCACTAATACCCTTGGGAAAGGTATGAATCCAATTATTCTCCCTCCAGCTATGGGTAAATAGTAGGGCAGACTAGGTTCTTCAGCCTTGTTTCGGCAACTAGTCTAGGAGAAGGAGAACTCTGAATTCAAACCTGTTAAACTTCGCTTAAAAGATTGACCTTGGGTCACATCCTGCCCGAGCGGAAGGGTTGGTAAATATGATAATTTTACTTCAGTCAGAGAAAATCCACCGAAGTGAGCAGTTGAAAAGTTCCATCTGGCTCCCGACACATCCTGTCGATAAAATGTAGTATGAAATGTTGTCGTGGAAGAAATAAATTATGTGCACAGGAAACTGTCATTATCATTGATCTTATAATAACGCAATTGAGAAGCGACGGCATGGCAAGAGAAACACAGCGTAGACAAAAAGGACTAAGAAAGGAGTTGGGTGATAGAAGAAGTGTATGCAACATTAGAAGCATATTTTTTTTTATTTTATCTTTACGTAACGCATTGTCAACCACTGAAGATGTTACTAATATTATTAGTATAAAAATGATACCAACGTATATGCTACAGAGAGAGACCGAGAATAGAATAAAGGGTGAGTTTAAAAGGTTTGATTTGAGCTTCGGACAATCCTGGTGCATTTGACTAGGCATCCTCAAAGCAAAATGAACATGATTTCGAATCTCTCCGAGAGCTTATGATTTATCATTTCCAATCCACGCTGTAATCTCGTTGTCGTAGATTGATCATCTGAGTGAGGTGCCCTAAAGAAAAAGAAGATGACAGAAAATACTAATTATAACTAACGCTTTGCATTGCTTCATCTATAAATCTAAAAAATATATTCTTCTTGTTTGACAAAAATATGTAACGGGATGGTCACTTGTAAAATTTTTATGAATATTAAACCAAGAAAACCAATCGTCGAAACATTCTATTATCAGCGTCTATTTTACAACTAGAAAAATAGCGAATCAATAAATTAGATACCTTAATTGTATGTGTGTTGGTTCGTTTAAGAGAATCTGTAAAAAAAATTGATTTTTGGTAATAACGTTTTATCAAAAGAATCAATGAGAAATCGATTTTTGTCATTTAATTCTCAAGAAAACAAACATTATTTAAAAGTAGGAAAATGGAAATAACATAAAAGATACCTTCTCTTTTCTTTTCTTTTTCTTCTTTCTTTCTTTCTTTTTTTTTTTTTTTTTTTTTTTTGATACTGTTTTTATTATTCCTTTAGTTAAACACTCGACTGTTTTACGATAGATAGATAGATAGATATGAGAAGAGTTTCCACTCAGCTTCTTTATTCTAAGAGGCATGTAAAAGTTTACAAATACCAATACAACGAAACGCTCTCCGCCTCCAGTACTGATGATTCGCTCGCTCGCTCACTCGCTCGCTCGTTTTCCGGATCATAAAATAAAAGTGAGCTTCGTAACAAAACGCCAACAATTATATTTGCAAAATACTAAATACTAGAACTTGAAAACTCCTTGTCTGTTTTCATGAGACCGTTGTAAAGAACATGTAGCAGCTGAAGTAAGCGTATTTGAGGGAGGATGGGCACGCGCGTGTGTGTGTGTGTGTGTGGACTTCTTAGGTGACCGGCAAACAAATGTCAACCTCTATTTAACTTATTTCTACTATCTAGGATCCCCACCTCGGAACCAGGTTCGGATTTAGGCTTTAAGATGCCCCTGGTCTAATAGAATTTGGGACCCTTCATTACTTATGCTTGCTGACACTACACTGTTTTGTTTTGCATTATTTTGCCTCATTTGTACAACGCTGAATTATTTTCCACTTTCTATGTCTGTGTTCAATGAAATGTACAATTAAGCGAAACTGAGTTAAGTAGCCAAAATTTTCTAAAGCTTTCCAAAAATCTCTTTGTGTATAAAATAATTCATCAACATCTAAATAGGGGCTACTTCAAAGAGAGCAATCGAACTTAAAAGACCCACTCCAACTGAGGGGCCAAAATACTTTAAATTTTTTCAAATTATTTCAACGGAGCCCCATTAAATCTGAAAATAAACAAGTATCCTCTGTTGTTTTGCCTTTCTTATTTTATCTGTTTCATTAGGATCCTAAGACTAGAGGGCCCTCAACCTGCAGCACATTCTAGCCGATAAAAAAAAAAAACGGCATTGACCTCAACATTCAATTTAATACAGGTAGACAGCGACAAAATAATTTCTTTTGGTTTAGTTTGATTTCTTTGTTTAATGTCATTTAATGCCAAAGTCATCCTTGTAGATAAACAATAGTGATTCTATAAAACCGATTGCTAGGAGGATAAGAGGGTTCATACCTTTCCCAAGGGTATTAGTTCGAAAGTGGACATAATAGCGATTCTGGTGGTCGAACTCGTTTACTACGACGCTGTAATCCAGTACTTTAGCCACTACACCATGAGGAATTTGTCCCTGATGTTCTATATGTATCTTCTCAGCAAATAGGATATAAAAAATACACATAAAATACCAGACATGCGTGTTTGCATCAATCGGCTTTCAGCTAAAATTACCTTTATGAGAAAAGAGGTGACTTTTTCTGTCTTTTTTTTTTTTTTTTCATATTTGCTGTTGGTAGAAATTGGATGATTCCAATAGGATGTCTTCCACGTCTACCTCTTCCTATTCAAAGCTTTTTACTTTGAGATATGATCTTTTTCCCCTGTGCACAAACATTCTTATGTTCACACATGCTGAATTTTATCTATCCTCGGCTGTTTATAACTTTCTTTCTTTCGTTCTCAGTTCATATCTATATCCCTTTATTTCCTATCTATCTATCTATCTATCTCAGACTGCTAATGTTATATATTGACCCTCGACCGAGCCGTCAATCAAGAGTTGCACCTGTGTTAATAAGCGGAAGAACAGCGGAAGCAGGTGGATGTAAGAAAATAATATAAACAGGTGCCCGGGTGGTTCGAGTCAGTTGGAGACAGGATGCTGAAGTGAGAACCAGCTCCAGACAGCGGGCTTTGGGCCCTTAGTGACCCACGGTTGAGCAACCCCAGCCAAGATGAGAAAGAAGTGCTGATCTGGGCGAGGAAGAACTTGGGTCAATATAGCACTCCGTCCTAGTATCCACTCATTTCTTACACACAAAAAACATCACCCTTTCGAAAATAAAGTGTGAGAGATTTATATTTTTATAAGAGGTGTATTCGTTCGTTATTGAAGTCGTCATTACTGGTTAATGATGTTTCCACATGTAAGTGTATATTTTTATATCTACACGTGCAATTTTATGTGGCTATACAACACGAATATCTATCTATCTACGTGTCTATCTCTATCACATTCTGTTCGAATCTATCAACTTATATCAATCTGTCTTTGCTCTGTTGACGCGGATTAGAATAAGTTGACTGTACCCCCCACCACCACCACTGCCGAAGGGTAAGAAACCACAACGTAAAAAGATGAGTTCTCGGTATGATGCTAAACTGCATCTGATAGTGAGGTTTTCTTTCTGGAGATCTAGGAAATGTAGATTATGCCTTCATTTCTATTACTCACAGATCCTCTCTGATCCGGAGTCTTCGAACCTGTTTGGGTCTTATCTATGAGTCAAATAGATCTGTTTAAAAATTATTCGATTTCAACAATACAGTGTGCGAAAAAAATCTTCGGAAAGAACTACTCAATAAATGTAAATATGAACGCGATTCCTTGACGTTTATGCATAAAGTAAACCCAGTAAAAAATAATAAATTAATCAATAACTAACCAATCTTTCAGTCACGTGTCTCTGGTTTATTTTTTCGAATTCGTTAAAGTTATTAAACGCATCATTTACTGCAGAAAAAGCAGGATTTTCTATCGAAATTCTTTTTTTTTTTTTTTTTTTTACATTGAACTAAAAATGAAATGCTCACTAAAACATACCAACTGCAAAGTTTTCATCTTTCGAGACTGAAAGTTTCAGAGCATTTTGCTGAACCTACATTTTATTGAAATGGCGGTGACAAGCGTTTCCCTTAAAATACAATTTTCGGATAATTCTTATCCTCAGATATACTCAAATTCAGACACCTCTGACAACTAAATGGTACAACCTACATCCTATTTTAACCACACACACACACACACACACACACACACACATATATATATATATAGTAAGTAAAATAAAGTTGGTGATCGTAGTCGAGGGTTACCCTAAGGCTTTCTTTTCAATAGCTACAACAGCGATGTTTAGGGGAGGGCGCTGCTCCATTCCCTGGATTGCTCCACTTTACCCTTGATCCTTACCTTATAATGCTGAGTGTTAAGCAAGGCAGTATCCAGTACCATTTTTGAATCTTTGGTATGCCTCGACCTGGGATTGAATCCTGATCTCCCGGACTATTGGCGAACACTCAACTCATTATCATCAGGATGGTTCAGAGTCAGAACCGTTCAGATGATCCGTTTTGGTGAAACCTACGTAGATCTTTCTGACTCAGTAGGCATTCATTTTTCGTTCAACTTAGTATATTGAACATTTTTACGTTTAGCTTAAGGAATTATGTCGGTGTTTTTGTTTTTGTTTTTGATTTTGTTTTGTTTTTTTTTGTTTTTTGGGTTTGTTTTTTTTTTTTTGCTGAGGGGGCGCTTGGCATGCGTTATTGGTTGATTATTTTCAAGTTGTATGTATATTTTCAGTCTTTTTTTTTATGGGATTTTGTCCCAAGTTTGTGTAATTCTTTATCTGCAAAATGTATCCCCTGTTTTTTTTTTCCACACCATCAGGATTATAGAATATTATAAAAAATTAATTATATATATATATATATATATACACATAACTACACGCATGCAAAATCCTACAAACACATTTGTATGTACTGACGCTTGCATTATTTCACCTAAATATGTGCACTCAGAGACAGAAGATTTGGGGTTTGTTTTTTTTGTTCAATGGCATATCATCCTTCTTGGGTTATCTAATTCCAGAGCCATCCTAATTGAAGAATAGTAGTGATACTATTTAACCCATAGCTGAGGAATAAGGAGGTTCATGCCTTTTCCAAGGATATTAGACCGAAAATAAATGTAATAGTACGACTGGAGTTCGCACTCGTTTATCATGATACCGCTCTCCAGCACGTTAGCCACTACACCACAGTGACCTGTCACACCTGTAGTTATACAATCACTAAATGCGTATCTATTGCTCTCGTTCACTCACTGCACTGGCACAATCACTACACTCGTATACTCACTGCACTCGTATGATCACGTACAATCCTTGTCACACACAAGTTCACTAACTGCTAAAGACTTATCTTCAGACGCACATCAGTTAATGTGAAACGTCCGGTCGCGTAAATCTTGTTTGGTATCCCACTTTTTCATACAGCACGTATCTTACATCAAGTGCATAAAATAACAGTAATATATGCACACCAACGTCAGTGTTCTTATTCTGTGACTTAGAAAATATTAGGATAATCTTCCTTATCAAATATACTCAAATTTAAACCCCTTTGACCGTCAAATAGCACAAACTATCAACTTTATCTTGGAGGATGGGAGACACCGTATTGTAGTGGCTAACGAGCTGGACTGCGATAACATAGTAAGTGAGTTCGAAATCTAATTACGCTATTATGATTACTTTCGGACTAATACTCTTGGGAAAGTCATGAACCCTTTTATCCTCTCAGCCAGGGTTTGAATAGAACCACTACTGTTTTTCTATAAGGAGGGCTTTGACATTAAATAATCCACGAAGGTTAATATGCCATTAAACAAAGAAACCAAGCCAAATCAAACTTTATCTTTGATACTTTCATTCTCTGTTAAGACTTCATGAGAAAACTCAATTCTATTTCCTGACAACTTTTTTTATTTGAGGCAGCCTTAAGTTAGCTTGCTCAGTCGGCTGGGGTTGTAGAATACACTCACTGCTTCCCTGTATATGACACTAAACAATCTGGCGGTGAGATTCCTGTAATACCGGAGCTTTAAGGAATACAGAGTACCCCATCATTGCCATTGCTCCCAGGTCCACTCAGGCCCGGAGTGGCAGCACCTGATAGGTGCTATCCTTGGGTCAAATAGAACTAAACTGCGTACTTATGCTAAACTGAATTGGTTGAAATGGAACTGTTTTGACATTTAATTATGTGTATACAAAACTATGATTATACTAAACAGAATTGTTTGAAATAGAAGTTTATTTGTACAAAATTTATTTGGCATTAAATAACCTACAAACGTTGATATGCCATAAAACCCAAACAAAGAAACAAATATAGTCCAAAGCTATGGGTTAAATAGCATCAAATCTGTTCTTCTACAAGGATGGTTTTGGCATTAGATTATCCATGAAGGCTGATATGCCATTAAACAAATCTTTTTCTTTTTTAGATTAAACCAAAGTTGGCAAAATCTCGACAT
Source organism: Sepioteuthis lessoniana (assembly GCA_963585895.1). Taxonomy (NCBI): domain Eukaryota; kingdom Metazoa; phylum Mollusca; class Cephalopoda; order Myopsida; family Loliginidae; genus Sepioteuthis; species Sepioteuthis lessoniana. Next base: position 54,080,918 of record OY757920.1, read on the forward strand.
CTTAGCATTTTTATGACATAGACACGTATGGTTTGGTCCCCAACGTGCAACTTTTGAGATTTGACATCACAATTCCATCTTTCAATATTAATAATTTAGCTCTACAAGCCTAGAAATGGTTCATAGGCTTTAAGTTAAGCTCGTTCATTTTCATAATTTTAATTTTTGGTTCTTGAAAAAATAACTAACTGCAATTATCTAAGATAAAGAAAAAGATAAAAACAAGTTCCAGGTGATTTTTGGAAAGCACAAATAATCCTCTTTCTCGACTAAAGAAAACTTTTTCGCTGAAATACCGTCTTCAGGGGTTAAAATGAACTTTAAAATATGTCACTTTCCCACGATTTATGATGTCGGAATGACGTCATAATGAGGTAGAAATGTTTTTTTCATACAGTCGAGCCATAATTTAATCGATTATCTAAAAGACCTGGGGAAGCAAAAAGCTGTATCTTTTATACTTTTTTCAAAATACGCTCCTTCAATTTGGTCAAAACTGGTAAAAAAAAAATATTGAATAATAATAAATTCGTCTCTTTACATTTCCATTTTGTTATATATCGCGTGTCCTGGCCGTACAATTAAGATACATTTAGTTTGTAAGTAGAGTGAACTGGGGCTTTGGCGAAGGCACTGAATACTTTCCAAGGCTTGAATCTATCTATCGATCTATCTATCTATCTATCTAAGTCTACTGTTATTTATTTAACAGTCTGTTGCTATCTTTCGATCTCAGTCTTTGCATATCTATCTATATATATATATATATATATGTGTGTGTATGTATCTGTCTGTCTGCTCATATCTATTTGCTTATCTGTTTGTTTCTATTTACCTATCTATTTTTACGTCTATCTGTCTATCTGTCTTTCTGCTCATATCCCTCCACACACACACACACACACATGTATATATATATATATATATATGTGTGTGTGTGTGTGTGTGTGTGTGTGTGTGTGTGTGTGTGTTCCTGATTACCAAAACATTGTTATATAGGCTGTGGTATTTTCTTTTTTTAATATTGTTGTATTGACATTACGGTATTTTAATATTGGGTAATGATTCATTTGCTACCACTAGTAAACCTGTATTAGTGTTTAAACTAACGTTATATTTCTAAAGCTTTTAAACAAACAATAATATTACTGATTTCAAGGTAGTGTCTGTAAGTGTTATAAATGTAGTTTATTAGCAAAAAAGGAGATTATGTTGAAAAATATTTGTTTTTGAAATTAATCTATTTTTCGCCATTTGGTTGCAGTTATTAATGTTCCTATGAATGGATAGTTATGTAAATGCTTTACATTAAATATTTGGTCGTCGGAGTGCTATGCTGATTATTTCTTGTCATGATATCTATAGAGGCAAACAAAAGTTATCAATATTATTTGCCTAAATTTCTCTGATGAAGCCTGATTTTTTGTATCATTTAGTAGGCTCCCGAGTTCGATATAATACACCTGAAGAAGGTCGAAGGGCGTATCAACCGAAACGTTGTGTGTATAACAACGAAGATGAAGACAACAGACTGAATATTCTAAGTGATAAAAAAGTATCGAGACATTTTTAAAATTTGAAAATGCACTTTGTATAAAGTTGTCTGTACGAATCAATTCCCATCCTCGATACTTTTTTACGAGCAGTTTTTAGTGAAATACAAGAGGCGCGATTGATTTAACGGTTATCGTTGTTGGAAATAGAATCGGGGACTTGTGTTAAAATCTTGGATGAGACTGCATTTTGTCTCATGCAAATGCCTTTAGGAAAATCATTTATCCATCTGCTCTCATCTTAGTCATGAGAAAATAATAGGGCAGACTGGGTTCTTTAGCCTTGTTTAGGCAACCACTCAAGGATAAAGACAACTCTGAATTCAAACCAGCTTTACTCCGCTTAAAAATTGACTATGTGTCACACCCTGTCCGCGGTGTAGGGATTGGATAAACGCAATCACAAGATTGTACAAATGCAACACCTTCCATACTAATCAAACCTAGCTCCATGTGACTTTCTCTTGTTTCCTAAAATGAAAAATCATCTCAAGGCAAAGATTTTAGGATGTAAGTAAAGTAAAGTTGGCGACCGTAGGTGAGGTCGACCAGAAGGTTCCCTTTTCAATAGCTACTACACCGAGGTGTAGGGGAGGGTACTACTCCTTTCCCTGGGTTGCTTAACCTAACTCTTGATACGTACCATATATTGCTGAGTATTAAGCAAGGAGGTATCAAGTACCATTTTTAAAGTCTTTAGTATGACGCGACCTGGGATTGAACCCAGGTCTCCCGAACCATTGGCGAACACTCCACCCACTAGACCAATGAGCCGATGTTACTTTTAGGACGTAAAAGACATGAAAAGAAATACAATGGTGCGGCTTCCCACTATATCAAAAGAGAAGTTATCCTTGCTCACAAGAATAAGTTTGTTGAATGTCAAGGGGACTATTCTGAAGAAAATTAACGTTTTGTTCATTATTCATTTCTGCCTTGGTAAATATACTTTCAACTTCCATGCTATTTTAACACACCCAGTGTCAAAATGCACACGTAATCTATAAATAAGAGAGTTTTGGAGCTTACACAATAACTTTTTAATTATTTGTTTCTGTTTTCAATTAAGAGTTACTCGTGAACTCAGAGCATCTCATTAAACATGTAAATAAACAGCTTCTCGTCTGCATTATGTTAGTTAGTTTTTCTTTAGAATAATCGTCTTCGTAAATAGTTGCCTTCCAGCGTTGGATTGGAGACTATGAAATGGTTTGGTCGGGAAATTTCACATATATCTTACCTAAAACAAGGTACTTCCATAAAAGGAATTTTTATTTGTTTGTTAGAGATCTACACGAAATACGAATGTGCTCAAACAAAAGATTTAGATAATTTCCTTAAAAGTAGAGAAATTCACGAAAATTGTGGGAGAAAAATTGGAGGCGAATTACAAAAATCAGAACGACAAAAACGATAAAAAGGACAGGAATGATAGGAAGAACATCATGAAGCGGTAGTTGAGGATAAAGGAAAAAGGGAAAAAAAAGGTAATAGAAAAGAAACAAGAGATATCAATGCAAAAATGAATTTATAACAACGGTTGACTTGTCACATTTTTCTCTAAAAACAAAAAGAAATTAATGCAAAAAAGTAGATGACAAAGAAGATGACGATGATGGTGAAGATGATGTTGGTGATGGTGAAGGAAAATAAAGAGATGAGAGAAAATGGCAGAAAAAAGGAGCATTGGGGGGAAAAAAGAAAAAACGTAAACAAATGTACAACAGGAAGAAAAAATAGACGTGAAGAATTCATTCCTTGGGTAAACTCCACCGATGCAGGTCCAAAGCCTTCATATAAAAAGAAAGGAAGGCGGTATAAGAGAATTTTTTTTTCAAAAAGGAAAAAATGAAAGCAGTATTAAAAAGATTCTTCTTAAGAAAGAAAGAAAGGTTGTACAAAAGAAGATTTTTCTAAATTAAGAAAGGAAAGTGTTATAAGAGAAGATTTTTCTAAAGAAAGGATAGCAGTGTAAGAGAAGATTCTACTAAAAGAAGAAAGGAATGCGGTACAAGAGATTCTTCTAAAGGATAAATGAAGGCGATGTAAGAGATTGTACTTTGAATTCTACTAAAAAGGGTTATAGGTCCCTCACCAGTGAGTTGTGGCCACACAACTTCCCAAAATATTTAGACTCCACCATAATTAATCTGGTGATCTATCCATTGAATTCAAACTGCGATTTGAACCGTAATTTAGTGGTTTTATAAACAGATTAATTAAGCCTGATATGTAAAAATGTAACTTCAGTTTCAAAACGAATTGAATAAATCTAATTTTGACATTTTTCTGTTCATTATTATTATTATTATTATTATTATATTACTCCTTTTGAGTTTTTAACGCCATCATTAGCTGGTGGTCTTTCATTAGAGGTGGGGAAATAGCAAGTCTCCTAAGATCTCCAGGAATCTTCTCAGTATTCTGGCTGATCTAAAAAGTGATATAGTCTGAATGGTCTTGATTCTTCCTCTGATTTCAAATTCTTCTAGTCCTCTTTCCAAGCCTTTGGGGACCGTTCCAAGCGCACTAACTACAATCGGTATAACCGTCACCCTCATGTTCCACGGCTTTCTAGTTCTCAAGCAAAGTCTAAGTACTTGTCTCTTTGAGGTCCCCTGAAACAGCAAAATCCATTTGATGGCAAGTTTTTTTTCCTTTATTTTTGTTAATTAGCACTAGGTCTGGGCTTTCAGGTCGAGATTAGGTGATCTGTTTGTATCTAAAAATAAAATCCCTGAATTTTGTGTTTCATCCTCTGTAATGGATTCTTGCTTGTGCATATACCATTCCGTAGTATGATCAAATTTCAATTTCTTGCACAAATCCCAGTGGGTCACCTTTCACACCTAATCGGGCCTAGTCTTGACCATATTTTGTGCTGGTTTCCAGCACTCACTTATTATGTGATTAATCGTTTCGTCTTTGTCACCACATAACCTACATTTGTTATTCTGTTAAACATTATCGATTTTTACTTTAATAAAATTGGTCCCGTTTTGTGCTGCTGTTCGAAGAGATTCAGTTTCTCACTTGAGGTTTCATTTTCGTGGCCATGTTCAAGTGAGATTTCGCCAGTTTGTCACTTGAAATATCCATACAGTTGTTTTGCTTCCCATTCCTGTTTCTTAGTTTTTGTTGTTTTCCTGTTTGTCATTATATTTTTAATGCCGTCAATGGCCGCCGTAATTAATTTTTCTTTGTTCTTTTTAATGTAGTTCTCGTACCCGCGCAATCTTCAATGCTGGCGAGTCCAATTCGTCCTTCTTTTGTTGACACGTATAGTCTGTCTGTGTAATCTCTCGGATGCGTCATCATCAACTTTTTGTTCCGTTGGTCCTTTTGTCTGAGATCCTCTCAATTCCATTTTAAGAATGGTCCCGAGTGTCTTAAATGGGAGACTGCCCTGGAGTTCATCTCTTTGATAAGATTTCTGTTGCAGAGCTTTGTGTCAAGAAGCCTTCTGGTCGTCTGAGGTATTCTTTTATTTTATTTTTCTTTCTTTCATCTCAGCTTGTTTGATGCTATCCCCTTCCAATATTCCCTAGTTCTTATAATTTTCCTTTTCTCTTAGCCTTCTGATTCTTTCTTGATTTGGCAGTTATATTCCTTCAGTTATTTCTCTTTTCCGACTTTTTATTATGAGCATGGCATTTTTTCTATACTGAATTCCATTCCAATATCCTCGTTGTATTATTATTATTATTATTAAGCATCCATGTATTCTTAATGCAATAAATTATTTTGATACGTGTACCATATATTATCATCATTATCATGTCGTGCTGGTAGCACGGATATCCCTGACCCTCTCTCGCCACTTTTCCCAACCGTTCATCGCCTCTGGCAGGTTGTCTGGACAACATCCCATAGTTGCTGAATGTATGTTCGTGCTGGTCGTCCTGCTTTTGCTCAGCCATATGTGGGGGTCCATAAGAGTACATCACTTATGAGTTCGTCCCTGCTTAGCCAGCAGTGTCCTGCATGTCTGGTTCGTCTAACTTCGATAGTTTTCGCGATAGGAGGCAGGTGGCCGTACAGTTGGTGTCTTGTGGGGTGTTGCTGCCAGGACTTGTTCAAGATTGCTCGCAGCATTCTTGTGTAATTGCCGTCTAGCTTCTTCTCCAGCCGTTTTGTTAGCGTCCCTGTAGTGCATCCATATAGCAGTATCGATGCAACCGCAGCTTGGAAGAAACTGCGTTTCATTTTATCGGTTAGATCTGATTTCCATATAATCGATAGCCTATTGAATTCAAATGAGAAAGGTTTGCAAAACATTCCCGATCCTATTACTGGTGAGCAAGTATACAACCAAGAAAAATATCAAATTTAAAACCCTAGAAATCCGTTACCTCAGGTTACACGTGGAAAAGTGGCCGGTCAATCGTAATTATATAGAGGTGTAAAGTCATGAGTTCGGAGTTTTCTTTCTTTTTACTTCGTCTGCTACAATAGTCGGAGGAAGTGGGATCTGCGACCTGAATTTAAATCCTCGACGAAGTTCTTTGTGTTTCATTTGGCATGAATCCATCTGTAAATTGTGGAGAAAAGTGGAATCTTTAGCCTTGGTTTAACAACTAGACTAAGTAAAAAGTTTAGTAAATGGTTGTATTTTAAAATGGGGAATGAAAGAAAAATCAACCGGATGACTGATACTGTTTCATTATGTTTTTATATTTTATAGTTTTATTTCATTTTTTAAAAATCCTTTTTTTAAGTTTAGTTTAATAGTAAACCGTTGGATTCTTATATCTGCCTTTAAATTTAGTCTATTAAGATTATTAACATTTATTGTTACTTTGCAGAAAATCCTGCTTCGTTAGAAAGGGAAGAATTACTTTAATGGCTTTTTTAATTAACTGACTATTCTTCTTTTATTTTAGGTATCTATTCGTCTTTCTTCGAGAGCGAAATGTGACACAAGGTCAGTTTAATATGGGGTATCCCGTCGGAATCAAAATTCTCAAGGATGAGGACAAAAATTTCTTAGTTCTGTCGGCATTCCTCTTCAGTGTCTCCACAGGCACCAAACAATAAACCCAACCCTTACCACTTTTTAGCTGAGTGGGTAAATTTAATTTCCAACGGCGATAATGTTAACGCTAAACGCACCCCTGCAGCATTGCAATATCTTCTAAGTAAAAGGGGATATTCTAGAATAACAAATATAAAACTTTTCCGGCTATGAGAACTGTATATAACCTGGACGGATTGAATGAAGGTTTCGGTTTGAAATTCCTGGAAGGTGAGCGACTACGACAAAAGACACCTGATGAAGGCAAGAGGGTACAAGGCTGAAACGTTGTGGACATCGCAACCAAAAATATGACAACAGTTTAGACAGTGACTAACGGCTTGTTTAAATGTCTTTTAAAATAGTCTTTTGGAAACTGTCTACTTCTTTTGTGGATGCATTGTATAAAACTTATATTTTAAAATAACAGCTGTAAAAGAAGAAATTGAAAAGATTCCAAATTGTCTAACGGCTTCAATGAACGGTACTCTATTGGAAACTTGGAGTTTTGCGGGAAGGAAACTTACAATCCTGGTTGTGTCTATGTCAGCGATCCAGGTTGCACTTAGTTTCATTACAAAAAGCAAAAATAATACCCATACAACAAAAAGCGTGGTATACTGAATAGTTAACTCATAAGTGAATTCTTCTTAATGCTATCTGTTGTCTTTATTGTGTTAAGAAGCAACCAAGAAAAAATTGCAAAAGAAAGAAATGCTAATTATACTTGTAGAAACATATTAAGTTTGTGTGGTATCGTGAAACGAGAATTTGTTATATCGTCATCTACAGCATCATAACGACACAATAATTAAGACGCAGTGACAAAGACAGACGCACGCAGAAAGACGCAGGAAGACGTCTTTACAAATATATTTACCTCTCACTTTATTTGTAAGGGTACAAAAGGGTTGCTCAGGGTTTGCGTGTGAGAGGGAGTTGGAAATCGAACATAACTGCAATATTTTGACCCCAAACTTATGACTGTCAGCGTTGTGTCTTTCTCGTTCTCTAGATGCTCAACCGGAGGCCTAGCGGCTCACTCTGCTGGGTGATCTGCTACACCTTATCAGCAACTTCTCAGGTCCTCAAACTCCATCGGGGTTCCCGAGGGTCCCCTCGGCCGGGTGTGACTTTCCCTACCACATCTCGGCTCCAACTGGCCTGGAACTCAACTGGCAACTCCACTGGCTCGTCGAACTCAACTGAATTATAGAATCGTTCGACGCCCACTCGATCTTTGAAATCGAATGTTTAATCGTCATCAAGCGGAAATAACTGTTATGCAGTTCAGAGGTCACTCTCTTCCGGTGCATCAGTCTATGAGTGTACCATGGGAATTTTTTTAGCTCGTCCCATTTCATCAGCCAATTTCCACCCACGCGATTTCCTCACATAACTGCCATTGGAATGTGTCACCTCCCTCCGGTGCATCACCCTGAATGGCACTTTGCTCGGGCCGAAGGTCAAAATATAACAAATTGTCGGCATGGAAGTTGACACTAACTGCTGAAATGTTTTTCTTCGTTCACATCTCAATAAAAGACAACTTCAACAGGTGGTTCAGAGTCAGGGTTCTCCATATCCAGTGTGATATCTTCTAACTAAAAGGGGATATTTTAGAATAACCAATATAAAAACTTTTTCCGACTATGTGAACGGTATATCGCCTTCCCATTGGATTGAATGAAGGTTTCGGTTTGAAATTCCAGGAAGGTGAATGACTACAACAAAAGACACTTGAAGAAGGCTAGAGGATACAAGGCTGAAACGTTGTGAGCGTCACAACAAAAATGTGGACAACAGTTCAAATTGTATAAACGATAAATAACTTATCAAAATCTCTGACTTAGCGAATAAAGCAATTTTCAGTTTAATTTGCAAGTGAATAATATTTTTTTGTTAAAATGGGGACCCAAAATGAAGACTTAAATGCTATTGAGTAAATCTTTACAAAAAGGATTACACTGCAAATAGCATACTGATAAAATTCAAAAGTTATCCCAGTTGGCGGCACTTTGAATTCTCTAACTGCATCCTCTGAAGAGGAGTAAGACAAATCCCTACCAAAAAAGAATGTCTTTGGTATGACGCTAAACCGCATCTGGTAATGAGGCTCCACTTTTGGGGCGTTAGGGAGTGGTGAATACCCTTTCATTACCATTACTCATAGGTCTATTCTGACCCGAAGTAGTGCTTGTTAGAGTTCCATCTATGGCTCAAATAGTTTTTATCGCAAATTATCTGTATTGGATTGGAATATGTGAAACCATGTAATTATCGTGTGCAAACAAATGAATAGTATTACGAAAATTAATCGAAACCTGAATTATTAGAATTCGGTAGAAAAATCATTTGACTGTGTGCAAATTATTTGTATTTAGTAGAAATACTTAATAACTATGTGTGGAAACGAATGATAATCAATAAATAAAAAAGTGTATTTTTAAAAATGCTATGTAACACTGAAAATATAGTTATAATTGCAATAAAAGAAAATTAATAAAAAAAAATTCAGTATTTAGTTTGGTTTCTTTGTTTATTGGTGCATCAACCTTCTTAGGTTATTTAATGCCAAAACCATCCTTCTTGAAGAACAGTCGTGGTACTATTTAACCCATAGCTGGGAGGATAAGGGGGTTCATACCTTTCCCAAGGGTATTTATCCGAAAGTGAACGTAAAAGCTCGACTGGAGTTCGAACTTGCTTACTACGATTCTGCAGCCCAGTGGTTTAATCGTGACACCACGAAGACACCCCTGTCAGCATTTTGTGATAATGCCCTTAGGAAAGGCATGAATTCATCTGTCCTCCCCAACCACAACAATTCTAGACGAGTATCTTTACGTTTACTTCATACTCATTCTATTGAGAAACGCATGAATCCATTATTCCCTCAATATCCCGTTATGAGTTGATATATGATTAAACAAATGAACCAAAGCAAAATGCAAAAAGAAGAATTCTTTATGTTGCTAATCTTTCTTTCTTGGGCAAGACAACTTTTTTTTTGTTTTTTTAGATCTTAATCTTGAAAAACCCATTCCATTGTAAATACATTATCACTTTCCATTAAGCTGAAATAACCGAAACCCTAAACTGTCCTTTGGTGACCTATAGTGACCTCGGAGGTCAGCACTACCTTCTACCTTCATCACCACTAAGCCATTCTTCTACATGTTGTTATTACAATCCCAGTTACCTATATGAAAATAGCACCTTGTTATATGACCGAAAGAGATCTCTTCCTAATTTATCGTTCACACAAAATAATGATTGCAACTAGTACTCACCGGGTGTTATCGACGCTGAGACTTTCTTCAAAATAGAAAAAAAAGGTTTCTACTCATCGATAAAATTTGTCAAAAATAAAAATAATTGAAAGTAATTTTTCGGCCAATCCGGGACCTTCGCGGTAAAAAAAACAAAATAACAAAGAAACCCCAATCTGATCAGATCAGAAGAGAAAAACGATATAAAAGACAAATTTCTCGACAGCGGGGCCAGATCAAAAGAAGGCAGACAACAGTCCGCTGACCAAAACTCCAACTGAGAGAGAGACAGACGGAGGCAAAACTCGAAACCATGCATCATCCACATTGAGTTTTCTCTTCTCCGCTTTGAAGCGACTAACCCGTCTATCACCAAACACCCCTCTCCTATCCGCACTCGTAACATCTGATTGACCGCGTGCGCGTACGTCCAACAATCCTACTACGATTAATCAGAGGACACTTTTCTACTTTTTAATTCCATATCAACACGTTTTTACAAACCCAGCTATATGAACTTTTTACTTATTTGTTTCGGATACAATTGTGAGAATTTTTACGTTTCTTCGTGTTCTTTGTTTTTGCAACTGTGTTTATTTCTTTCTTTGCAACCATACGCTGATATAACGTCCGCGTTGCGAATTTTTTGTTGGTGTCGTAACGTTAAAATGCTCTGAATTATAGAATAAACAAATGTTTAACCTAGTTTATTATTTAGTAATTACAGCATAGGATCTGTGTATGCACTCATTCCAAACTTTATAATTTTTGAAAGGAGATAAATATCAAATAATAATGATCGAATACTTGTTCACGTTTATTCATCTCTGATTAATTATAATTTCATTACATAGAAGTGTACGAGGTGTATATGATAAGTTTCTAGACTTTTTTCGTATGGGCACTTTTATTGATAGTACACACATGAAACTCTACTCCCCTTCGAAGTAATCTCCTCCGGCTGCAATGCACTTGTACCGTTCCAACAACTTCTGGAAGACCCCATAGAAGTTCTCTTGTGTGAGCGTGTCAATGACCTTCGTCACAACCTCTTTTATCTCCTCAATTATCTCATAACGACAGCCTCTGAGCTTAGGGAATAACCAAACGTTACGGGAAGCAAGGTCTGGACTATAGGGACGGTGAGGAACTGTCTTGATGCCCATCTTGGTCAAATAGTCTGTGACAAGGATAGAATTGTGAACTGGTGCATTATCCTGGTGGAAATGCCACTGACCCAATTTGAAGAGTGCTGACCTCTTCCCTAGGGATCTCTTCCTGAACTCCCTTAAAACCTCAACATAGTAACCCTAACCCTAACCCTTTGGCCAATCAACTCTGGTGTATTGACTTCCTTACTCCTCCCACACCTCTCATCATCCCTCACAGACTCCCTGCCTTCCTTGAATCTCTTATGCCTCTCAAAAACTGATGCTCGATTCATGCAAGATAGTCCAAAAGGAGTCTGAAGCATTCCATACGTTTCTGTGGTATTTATTCCAAGTTTAAAACAGAATTTTATTGCATATTGTTTTTCTAAAGTGTCCTCACGTCCAGATTGCATTTCTGAAATTCACCAGCTGTGACAATCAGGCTTTAGTAGGGTGTATTCCAATTGCTGCTGTAGCTGTTCATTTGAAGCTGAAATCATAAAAATTGGTCAGTCATCTTATAAGATGTATAACAATAACATACTGAATTTTCAATATTACATGCCCATACGAAAAAACTCTGGAAACTTATTGAATGCACCTCCTAACATGAATGTGATGTTGTTACACTGTGTCTTCAGATAGATGGTGAATCGAGTGGTTTAAGATTGTTCACAGAAGAGTCGAGCTCGTGAGAACGAATAGTTAACGTCTCATTAAACAAAATAAAGTAAGTATTTTTACCTGATGACTATCGAATACAATTATTTGATACCAATATCCCTTAAGATGTATGCGGTACTTATGGTGACGTGCTTAGTATGCGTTTACCTAATCACTCCCCTCCCCTGCACCTCACCAAAAAACCAGACCGGATGTGACACAAGGGAGTGCAGCAAATTTAAATTCACAATTATCATTCTGCAAGACCAGTTACCTTACCAAGGCTAAAGATCCCAGGCTGCCCAACGATTTAACCAGAACTAGGAGTAAACAGATTGATTCATGTCTTTCCCAAGTACATTAGCAGTAGTGTACTGCATACAACCCCGTCATGAATTCGAGCTTGGTTCTCTGGATTTATATCTTTAGTTCGAAAACCCTTGACAAATTTACTATATGCTAAATGTCAGTCTATAATTAGCCTCAAGACAATAGATATTTAATATCTAAAAAAAATAGAGGTACAGTTTTATTCTTTTCGCTAGTGGAGATTAAATGGCGTCAATAAGTTAATTGTTTTACAGTTTCTATTGCTTCGATTCTAATAGCCTTTTTAAGTTTTTGCCTTTATATTTTTTTGTTAGTCGGTCAGCACTGGTGTATCCATGTGTATAAGTTCATTGGAGAAAATCACTTATAGTTTGTCTTTTCTTCCCCAGCAGTGCACAGCAGGAATTGTTCCTCTTACTTGGGTAGTTTGTGAGATGGGAGGTAAGTGGCCGTGTAGCTTCTGTTTTGTTGGGTGCTGCTTCCAGGATTTGTTCAAAACAACATGTAACATCCTTGTGTAGTTCCTATCTGGTTTTTACTCCAGGCATTTCGTAGATGTCCCAGTGGTGCAACCATACAATAGTACTGACACAGCTACGGTTTGGAAGAATTCCAGTGTGGAATTTAGATAAGCTAAAGAAAAGTCGTAGACTATTTTCTGTTGACATTCACTGATACTTGCGACACATTTACGGAGACTAAACAGTAAATGAGAGCATAGTTAGGTGGTGGGTAATGTGTTTCAACAGTAGCAACAGCGATAGACGTGACATGGTACGATCACATACAACAGTCAATTCACTAACTGAACCGGCTCATTCACGCGAATCAGCCCTATGAAAGATGGACTACGAGGACAAAATCTACCAGTCAACGACGCTGTTATCGCTGCAGAGGAAATATCAAGTCACTTCAACTGGCGCGGATTTTTATGAGTGTAACATAGGTGTTTCCTGCTGGCGAAAATACATAACTAATGGTGGTAAGTATATGAGGGAAAAAGTGTTTTATAGCCGAAAAATTGCTCTATCTAGGGGTGTTTTTGTTCTCTTTGTACATGTTGTATGTATCTACCCCACGCTTCCTCCATAGGCAGGGTGTGATACAAGGTCAAGTTTTAAGTTGAATAAAGCAGTTTTGAATTCAGAGTTTTCTTTCTCCTAGACTGGTTGCCTAATCAAGGCCAACGAGTTCAGTTTACCCATAAACTACAATGGTTAACCCAAATATTGGAAAACTATTGTAGCTAAAGAAAGAACAGACGGATTCCTGTCTTTCCCAAGAGCATTAAGACGAAGTGAAATGCAAATAGCTTTGTCCAGAATTTGAACTCGGGTCACCGAATTCATTTCTTACGACAATAAGGATTACGCTGAGCACGCCAATTGTGTCATGCATGTTTCATGGAAACTCATTAGATAAAGGTATTTTATAGTTAAAAACTTACTCTATTCAGTGGTGTTATTATGCTCCTTCAATCTGTTGCTATTTCTACGGAAAAAAAATAAGAGGCATTACTTTTGGAGCATTTGAAAGACTATAATTATTTCAATTACTGATCGTGGAAAAAGAAAATGTCATGAGCTTTATATGGACGTGTAAGTGAATCCATCTTGTGTTGATAACCAGGACATCGACATTTTGCGTGTATTTTTATGGTATTAATCTAAAATCAAGAAAGACAAGTCATAAATATGAGTGACTCAGAGGTTGGGCCCAATTACAAATATAAGAGAAATTACCATGAAATAAAGTAATAGCCGCACGCACACAAAATGGCGGAGTTTGGTGGAAGGGTTAGAAAAAGAAAGAGAACCGAATCGGCTTGAATTAAATAAATAGAATAGAATAAATTAAAATAGAATAAAATAAAAATAACGAGAAATTTGAACAACCCAATCCGTATACGTATTTTTTCTTTATTTCTTTTTTTTTTTTAATAGTTTAAAAAAAATTTTAATCTAGTTTTAATCACGTGTCCTTCCGTCTTCGTTCATGTTATACCAATAGAATTTGAAAGACTTCTAAAACAGAAACAGACGCCATTTTAGTGATATTAAACGAAGAGAAAAGGACAATTGATAATCTTATTTTAAGCCGGTCGGAAACTTGTAAAAGTTCATATAAATAGTTCGGAGCTATTATGATTTAAAAGAGCTGAATATAATCGTAACAACAACGAAACACAGTTTCTTTTAGAACATGATAGTCGCTTTTAATAGTTTATAAAATTTAATAGTCAGTCTCGTATATATATTCCACTTATACTAAAAATATTGTTTAAAACGAAGTTTTAAAACGTTGATTTGGTTGATTTATTTAACAGTATGTCAACTCGTTATGAGTTATTTTATGGCAAAATTTGATTCATTTCTCAACGTTTGATGAGTATTTTCCAATTTAAAAAGTTACCCTATCGGCGGGGCTCAGAATATGCCAGCTATATCCACAGCCAAAAAAGAGGTGTCCTGGATATGACACTAAATTGTATCCAGTGGTGAGGCTCCAATTCTGGAGGTCTGGAGAGTGTGGCGGACGTCTTCAATAATACATCCACTTCTACTCTGACCGCGATCAAATACATCTTTTTGAAGTGTTCATATATGTATGTATATTCGATAGAAATACTTGTTGCCATATAAATGTAAATTATCTGTATGATAAGAATTGTTACTTGCGATAGTAACTGTTTACTGGGGATTATTACTATTAGTTACTTGAAACCATATAACTTCGTGCAAACAAATGATAATTATTAAATAGAAATCATCATCATCATCATCATCATGTCGTGCCGCTAGCACGGATATCCCTGACCCTCTCTTGCCACTTCTCCCTGTCGTTCATCGCCTCTGGCAGGTCTTCAAGGCTACATCCCGTATCCTCACATAGCTGCTGAATGTATGTTCGAGCTGGTCGTCCAGCTTTTGCCCGGTCATATGTGGGGGTCCATAGGAGTACATCACTTATGAGCTCGTCCCTGCTTCTCCAGTAGTGTCCTGCATATCTGGTTCGTCTAACTTGGATGGTTTTCGTGATGGGAGGCAGGTGGCCGTATAGTTGGTGCCTTGTGGGGTGTTGCCGCCAGGACTTGTTCAATATTGCTCGCAGCATTCTTGGGGAATTGCCGTCTAGCTTCTTCTCAAGCCGTTTACTTAGCGTCCAAGTAGTGCATCCATATAGCAGTATCGATACGACCGCTGCCTGGAAGAAACTGCGTTTCATTTTATCGGTCAGGTCTGATTTCCATATGATCGATAGTATATCGATAACTGTCCATGCCCTCGTTAGCCGCGTGTCGATGTCCTTTTCGGTTGATGAGACGCTGCTTCCTAGGTAGGTGAATTTGTCTACTAGTTTCAGAGGGGTTTCGTCTTGTGTGGAGATGTCGCCTGTTTGATTATGGCACATATATTCCGTTTTGTGTGCATTGACATACTTGAAACCATATAATTATTAGTTTTAGTTAGGGATCCGTAAAACCGTACAACTGTGGGCAAACTATTTGTATGAAATAAAAATACTTAATATCATATAACTGCTTTTAGTAGTCGCATATACATTTGTTTTTGTGCAGCTAACAGCAAGGTAAGATTTCCTTAAGGATTTCTGTCGATTATGCTCAGACCCCAAAGTTCTGATAATATCTAAACTGGGCAGTGAAAATGTTTTTATTTAAAATCAAAAGTGAAAGATCGCTAAAACAACAACAAAAAAACAAAGTTTTTAAAAAGACGTAAAGAATAAAAACTTAATTTTTGTTAGACACTCATTGGTAATTGTTATTTAAGCTAGGTCTAGTCTAGGACACAAAACTTTGGTTGCTATTAAAAGAAAGCGCTTTTAGCATTACGGTTATTATTGTATATGGTAGTGGCAACCCAAGTTAAAATCCTTGACAACACTATTTGCGTTTCATTTTGTCTTGGATTATGAAACCATGTAATTATCGTGTGCAAACAAATGAATATTATTACGAAAATTAATTGAAATCTGAATTATTAGAATTCGGTAGAAAAACTTGAAATCATTTGACTGTGTGCAAATTATTTGTATTTAGTAGAAATACTTAATAACTATGTGTGGAAACGAATGATAATCAACAAATAAAAAAGTGTATTTTTAAAAATGCTATGTAACACTGAAAATATAGTTATAATTGCAATAAAAGAAAATTAATAAAAAAAATTCAGTATTTAGTTTGGTTTCTTTGTTTATTGGTGCATCAACCTTCTTAGGTTATTTAATGCCAAAACCATCCTTCTTGAAGAACAGTCGTGGTACTATTTAACCCGTAGCTGGGAGGATCAGGGGGTTCATGCCTTTCCCAAGGGTATTTATCCGAAAGTGAACGTAAAAGCACGACTGGAGTTCGAACTTGCTTACTACGATTCTGACACCACGAAAACACCCCTGTCAGCATTTTGTGATAATGCCCTTAGGAAAGGCATGAATTCATCTGTCCTCCCCAACCACAACAATGGGTAAATAGTAAGGCAGACTGGGTTCTCTAGTCTTGGTCAGGCAACCAGTCTAAAAGAAAGAAAACTCTGAATTTATCGTCGAAGGAAATGAAATCAGCACTTCAAGTTCAAATTCTAGACGAGGATGTTTGCGTTTACTTCGTGCTCATTCTATTGAGAAAGGCAATAATCCATTATTCCCTCAGCTATGAATAAATAGTTGGGTAGACTGATTCTTTAGTCTTGGTTAGGCAACCAGTTAAGGAACAGAAAAATTCTAAATTCATACCAGTTTTTCTCCGGTTTATAAAGATTAACATTGTGTTACATCTTTGCCGGGGCCAAGAGGTTTGGTAAGTACATATAGGCCTACTTTTATGAAGTGGTTCCTATCAAATTGATGCTGTCAGCGTGACTTGATCTTGACATCCTCGTGATTTACTAAGCTTAGCTTAATTTGGCACTAGGCCCGAAGTATGAGCCGTCCAGTAAGAATCAAACTCGCAAACAATAGTCTGTTAGCATTGCACGTTAAGCATTATAACTTGCAGGACGCCCAAACATTGATTGGTTGTTACTGGCAACATAGTGTATTGCACTAGACTTCACAAAAGCGAAAATATGCGAATCGGAAAAATAGAATAAATGAAATGAAATAATGGCCTATGTAAAAGGAAAAGAATGTTATTGTCATAGAAATTCAATATTTATCAAGAAATGAGACAACCGGAAAGAATGTAAAAATGAATGGGTTGTGGCTATTTACGTGTAATAATAAGAGTTAACCAGAACAAGAGAATGTTTGGATTTAGCGAACTAAAGGAATTGCTTTGTCAGCGGGATGAAACCTGACCTGTTCAATCTACTACAAATAAAAATCAGGATTCATGATAAAAAAGACAAACGGACCTAAACAAGTACAGTGGATTCTGTTGAATAAAAACATCGGTTATTGGGGCCAGCCACATAATGGGACCAATTTTGATAAGAACCGGTTCAAATGTATGTATTTACCCAACCCCTTCCGCCATCACACGATGCGAGATAAGGTCAACTTTTTGTAAGATTTAGAGCTCTATGTTATTCTCTTCTTGGTTTTGCCAAGAACTTTTCAGCACCCTCTTGTATTGTAAGTATGCATTTATCCACCATAGAAAAGATGTGACACTAATTCAATTTTTCAGTGTTGTACAGCTGGTTAAAATTCAGACTTTGCTTTCTCCTCGATTGGTTGCCTTACTAAGGCTAAAGAACTCAATCTACCCTATCTACCCAGAGCTGCGCAGAGAGAACAAATGGTTGACTGATTGATTGCCTAGGGTTATTTTATACCTTAAGGTATGGGAATTCCGTTCATTGTATCTTCATATTTCCATTTTTTGTAGTTGTTTTTTCAGAGGTTTTTTTGTTTTTGTTTTTTGCACACTATCGGATCAAATATGAATAATTTTCAAACCGATATTTTTGACCCATAGATAGTACCCTAACAGGTACTACCACACCGGACAAGTGTGGGCTTGTGAGTAATGACAATGAAGAAGTACTCGACACTTCCTAGGTCTCTAGAAGTGGAACCTCACCACAAGTGATCACTCTAACAATTAGACCACCCATTGGCTGAATGAGTAAAGTACTCGACTCAACTACGATCGATTTGATCCATAGATGAGATCCTAACAGGTACTATAACTCTGAGTCAGAGTGGACCTGGGAGTTATAACAACGAAGGGGTGATCTACATTCTCCAAAGCCTCAGGACTCGAGCCTCCTCATTATATAGTTTAATGTCATATCCAGAACACATGTTGGATGGTTTCAATCAGGTAACTAGCACGGTTCTAGAGTTAGAAATAAGTTAGTTAGGTAATGAGAAACGCTAAATTCGAGCTGTTGAATACGCCATTTTGCTCGTTGATTCCCCGTTTAGTCGGATGGGTGATGAAATTCTGAAAAGTCGCCAAGAAATAAAAGTAATATGTGCACATGAAAATGTGGTCGCTTTGTTATTTATCATCCCAGTAGAGAAAAAATTAGAATAACGGGAGATGACGAAAAAAGACAACGAATAAGACCAAAGATGGCGATACTAGAGCGACAGGTTTCGGTTTTTTGTTTAATGGCATATCAACATTTGTAGGTTATTTAATGTCAAAGCCATCCTTCGAGAACAGCAGTGGTACTATTTAACCCCTAGTTGGGGGGATAAGGGGGCTCATACATTTCCCCAGTGTATTTGTCCGGAAATGAACGTAATAGCTCGACTGGAGTTTGAACTCGCTTTCTACGATTCGGCAGTCCATCGCTATAACTATTACACCATGAAGACACCCCCCTTAGAGCAACAGGAGGTGATTGAAGAATGAAGAGCAAAATGAAGAGATGAGCGCTTCTCTATCAACTGAGTAGGGGCTATACATAAAATGATGCAATATATATAGCATATCCATTAAATAGATATACGTCAATACTGTACAGTAGTTATATATAAAATGTTTTCTGTAATTGAATCACAAGATGATTTTCAGCATGTAGTTTTCAGGCTTTTAACATTGTTTTAAGAGTGTTAAAAGCACTGTCTTCAGAAATCACTAATAGATTTAGGGATTAGATATTTTCTTTTCTTAAGTGACTTAAGCTTAACAACTCTTCTCAACTAATGAATTGAATTATAGATGTACTATGCCTTGTCAAATAACACTTTAACACTGAACAATATATCTCTGGATATATTTTATGTACCTACAATATGTATACCAGTTGAACTAGGGAAAATTCCACAGTTTAATTTCTATGCATAAATAATATTATACAATATTTGGTTATACGTACATTCAATACCAAAAAGGAAATGATAAACTGAACCGATAAGATAAACTCCGACCTGTCAGTGGGGATTAGAATACGTCAAATATATACTCTGATGAGGGGTAAGACACCTCCCAAAAACAAATAAGGAGTGCCCTGGGTATGACACTAAACTGCATCTGATGGTCAGGCTCCATTTCTGGAGCACTTGGGAGTATGGAGTACCTCTTCATTGCTATAACTCCTTGGTCCTCATTGACCCGGAGTAGTCGCATCTGTTAGGGCCCCATGTATAGGTCAACTAAACCTGTTTGAAAATTATTTATATTAAATAGGATTGATCGATATCATAGAAATTGGCGCAAATTATTTGTATTAGATATGAAAATTTGAACTCCTATAACTGTGCAAACAAATGATTATTATCATTTGGTATAAATAGTTACTTTTAACCTAATAATTGTGTATGATTTATTAGTATTTGATAGGAATACTTTAAACCACCTAACTGTGCGCTAATTATTTGTATTAAGAACAGTTACTTGAAGTTATAATCGGTTATAATTACTATCATTTATCTTACTTAAAACATAATTACCAGCCAAAATATAAACCCCAACCATTTCGGCATTGAATAAATGAAAATTGATTGGCATACTGCAAAACCAGCAAACCAACTACACTCGGGATTTGTTTTTGTTGTGAAGGCTTATGTAGAATCATCCACACTTTTGGATGAGCTGACATCAGAAGAATGGTACACTCCTACGCTATATGTTTTCCGGTAGAGCACATTTCAGGTTTGGAACTTACAGTTTTCCTTCTCTTGGACTAGTTGAATTGCCAAGGCGAAAGTGCTTAATCTGCATTACTATTTGCCCATTGCAGGGATGCGGGGAGAATAGAGACTCGGATTGGTAGTACATGATAGGCACCCATCTATTGTTAAATATTGAACAAAAGACCCTTTTTGACATACCGCGTAAATTGCGTGGGTGGCATAACAAGGTATATACATGTTTCCTAAAGTAAATATATCACAGGTATTTCTTCAGTGGATGTGCCGCGTAAGTTGCATGGGTGGCATGCAAGAGAGGAAGCGTGTCCACGCGTAACCCGAAGGTGGCAGGTGTGGACGTCTGGAATACTATATAAACCAGGAAAGATTTCGATCTCATGGCGAGACAAGCTGAGAACGATGAAGACCGGTAAAAGAGCAACTAGATGTTTCGCAGCTCTGGTCGCTGGACTTGTGCCTGACAACCCTGGATTGAAAAATAAAGAAAAGCCTTAATTGTACCAGACTCACGAAAATAGAGAAGCGAGTAGAAACGAAGATGACTCGGTGCTTTCAGATGGCCCTGACGAGACTCGCGAAAATAGAGAAGCCTGTAGAAATGAAAATGATTCGGTGCCTTGAGGTGGCCCAGACAAGACTCATGAAAATAGAGAAGCCTGTAGAAACTAAGATGACTCGGTGCCTTGAGGTGGCCGGGACGAGACTCACGAAAATAGAGAAGCGAGTTGAAACGAAGATGATTCAGTGCCTTGAGATGACCCTGACGAGACTGACGAAAATAGAGAAGCGAGTTGAAACGAACATGACTCGGTGCTTTGAGATGGCCTTGACGAGACTCACGAAAATAGAGAAGCCTTGACGAGACTCGCGAAAATAGAGAAGCGTGCAGAAACGAAGATGATTCGGTGCCTCGAGATAGCCCTGACGAGACTCGCGAAAATAGAGAAGCGAGTAGAAACTAAGATGATTCGGTACCTTGAGATAGCCCGGAACCAGTCTTCCGAAAGCAGAACGAAGATGTGGTTCACTGAAAATTTGTATCTCGCCCTGTGTGTACATCTCAGCCATCTTTAACTCTTTCCCTTACTCTACCATTTCGTACATTTCGTTTAATAAAAAGGAAAAGAAAAGATGCAGATTATATTTCTATACATCGACCTTTTTGTTCTTCTTTCCTGTATACAACATTATGAGTCAAAGAAACCTGTCTGAAAATTATTACTATTGGATTGGAATACTTAAATATGTGTATACCCATAAATGACTATAGACAAATAACTAATACAATTTAAAAGAAATGCAATTGAACATTGAAAATATAGTTATAATTGTAATCAAACATTTAGAAATTAATAAGATTTTGGCAATAAATAACCCATAATAAGTTGATATCCCGTTAAACAAATAAACTTAACAACTATTTAAAACTTCATGCAAAACAATATTTTTAGTATCATCATCAAGTCACGTTACCAGCATGGGTTTCCTTGACTCTCTCTCTCGCTCGCTCTCTCTCTCTCTCGCTCGCTCTCTCTCTCTCCCTCTCTCTTTCTTTCAATTTGTCCCTATCATCCATCGCTCCCGGTAGGTCTTCCAAACTACATTCTGTGTCTGCGCAGAGCTGTTGTAGGTAAGTTCTTGCTGGTCGGCCAACACTGGCACGACCATGTGAAGGGGTCAATATGAGAACATCACCCATGAGTTGATCCTTGTTTCTTCAACAATGTCCTGCATATCGTGTTCGTCTTACTTGGATGGTTTTAGAGAAGTGGAATATAAATGTGAGTCTAACTGTTAATTATTATAAACTATCAAAAGCGGTTATCAAGTTTTAAAAGAAACTGTGTTTCGTTGTCGTTACAATTATATTCAGCTTTTTAAAATTATTGTGGCTCCGTACAATTCATTATGAATTTTTACCAGTTTCCGACCGGCTTAGAATAAAATTAATTGTTGTCTTATATTCGTTTGATATCGCTAAAATGGCGTCTGTTTCTGTTTTAGAAGTCTTTCAAATTTCGTCAGTATTAAAGTAAAGTGGATGAAGGGTCATGTATTTAAGAGTAAGTACTTTTTTCATCTTTCAGCTTTTAGAATTGTGTTGTTCATTGCAGAGAGACTAAAAATTCTATGTAAACGGATCCTGGTCGACCAAACGGCTCATTATTTTTATTTATTTATCTATCTATTTATCTATTCTACTTTTCTTTGTCCGATGCAGTTGCTTCTAATCTGGATAGATTTCTCGCCTCTTCGTTTTTCTAATCATTCCACCAAATTACGCCATTATGAGTTCGTGTGGCTATTACTTTACCAGCGGCAACTTCTTTTATATAAGTAATTGGGCCCAGCCTCTAACCCGCTCATATTCACAACTCTGTTTTTCCTTATCTCTGTCTGAAATACATATACTTAAATTTTCTCTCTCTCTCTCTCTCTCTCTCTCTCTCTCTCTCTCTCTCTCTCTCTCTCTCTCTCTGAGGTTTCGTCATGCTCTGTTTGCCTTCTATCGCTATCTATATCTTCTTTTTAATCTCTTGTTCTCCTCTTCTTTCTTTCTTTCTTTCTTTTCCACCAGTAAGTGCGCATGCGTAGATATTTGTACTTGCATCTAGAATGATCATCTTTTCAACCTAGAACACTGTTTGGGGGGGGGTCTTTTGTTTTTTTTTTGTTTTTTTTTTGTTTTTTTCTTTTTTTTTTTTTCTTTTTTGTTAACACGAAGCAATCATTTACTGGACTGATTAGAGAGATAGGTTAGATTATTGGTGCAGACTATACTATTCGAATTGTCTATGAAAACGAGGCCAAAACATAAAAAATTATCGAACGAGCTAAGAAAATAGAACAGATATTTATACCATACAGGTGTTGCACAATTTTCAAGCATGAGTAGAATCTTTTCATTGTTCCAGTTCGTAATAAGCTACACACTTTTACTTTTTTTAAAAATGTGAATATGTATATCTCTGCACAGTAATTATTTTAAAACAGTAACGTTGATTGCATAAAAAGAAACAAGAAAGTGATTCCGAGAAATATTCTTTCCCCTAATCAAAATTTGATCTCCCGTTTACTTTATAATTTACTATCAGAGCTCATGCCAAGATGATGGTATTGTTTATATATAGATTGTCTCTTTTGTTCACATTGATTTATCGATTTTAACCGTACGTCAATCCGTCTAGGGTTATTTTATAGATAGAGGTTTGGGGATCACGTTTATTGTACGTTCATATTAACATTTTTGGTGTGATTGCTGAGAGTTTTATTTTTTGTTTCGTTTTTGTTTTTTTTCGTTTTTTGATGTTGTTTGTTTGTTTGTTTGTTTGTTTTTTTGGCGGGGTTGTACTCATATGATATCAAGAATTTCCATCTAGCAATAATTCTTATGTGGTTCCAGTAATTATTTCTATTTGATAATTATTATTATCGCACTGGTCATAAATGAGATTTTTTATTGATTTTAGCGGTATGTCAACCTATCTAGAGTTATTTTATAACTTGAGATTAGGGAATCGCGTTCATATTTACGTTCTTTGTGTTGGTGTTTCTCGAGAGTTTTTTATGAGGTCCTACCGAATACGAATAATTTTTAAATAGATCTATTTGACCCATAGATGGGACCCGAACAGGTACTACCACTCCGAGTCAATGAGGACTAGAACAGTAGCCTCTCCAGCAGGTGCAGTTTTGTGTCATACTCAGAACACCTATTTGACGGAGAGTGGGGTCCTATCCCTCTGCTGGAAGATACATTTTGAGTATTCTAAACCTCATCAACAAGTTCAACTGTTAAGGATGAGAGTGCATGCCATTCGATGGAAACAGTTGCATTACTTTTATTTCTGCCAATGCATCTATATTAAAGAGTAATTCTACTATCAACTAAACATTACACTTTCCTAGGCATGTATTTCCCAACTAAATCCGCTACCGTCGGAGTATTATACAAAGTCAATTTCTAAGCAAAATGAACCAGGTTTGAATTCAGAGTTTTCCTTCTTCTAGACTGGTTGCCTGAGATGAGCTCAAAAACCCAATCTGCTCTAATATTTATCCAAAGCTGGATTTGTCATTAAAAAGTCTATCATGGTTGATATGCCATAAAACCAAACCAAACCAAATTATTTCCGCTTCAAAACAGACATGTCCATACTCACATTGCAAATATTGGTATCTCTTTGACTATGTTATCATTTTGCCGTATGACAAAATTTATTCTTAGTACCAAGCCAAAAAAACATGGGATACCGTGGAACCGACCACAAATTTCTCATCAAACTTCTCAGTCACCTTTGGAATAAGCTTATAACAGAAGAAATGTGCATCAGTGCGCCACATCTTCTCCCGAAAAACACATCCCAGTTTGTAAATTCAAAGATTTTCTTTCTTCTAGATTAGTTGCCAAATCAAAGCTAAAGAGCCCAGTCTGCATTACTTTTAACCCATAGTTGGGATGGTAGCACCTGATGGGGGCCCATCAATGGGTTCAATAGATCAGTTTGAAAATTATTACCATCAGATATGAATACATGAAAATATATAACTTTTTAGGGTTGGTTCCTTTGTTTAATGGCAACACATAACAATGTACAAACAAACGATTATTGGCAAATAAAAAAATTGTCGTTAAAAAAAAAGATGCAACGCAACACGGAAGACCTGGTTCTGTTTGTAACCAAATATTTAGAAATAAATCAAACTTTGGCTTTGCATAACCCATTAGGAATTCATATGACGTTAAACAAATCAACCAAATCACTCATTAAAAACTTCTTGCTAAACAATATTTTTAGTATAAGGGGAATATATATACATGGGACTAACTGTTAACTATTATAAACTATTAAAAGCGGTCATCAAGTTTTAAAAGAAACTGTTTCATTGTTGTTACGATTATATTCAGCTCTTTTAAATTATAATTGCTCTGTACTATTTAAATGAACTTTTACAAGTTTCCGACCGGTTTAAAATAAAATTAATTGTCCTTTTCGCTTTGTTTGATATCACTAGAATGGCGTCTTTTTCTGTTTTAGAAGTCTTTCAAATTTTATCGGTAAAAAAGACGAACCAAAAAAAAAAGGTATAAACGTACAAAACTGCAGAAAAGATTACAAGCTGCTCATCCTTCGGTCGGCTCAAGATCCTCAGCCATCGAAACAAAGTTCTGTGCAAAACTTACGCAATATTTTTTCATTAAAATGGTGTTCAATAGTATATTCAGTTTCTAGTTTTCATAAAAGGAAGCGATAGTAACTTTTGCATATAACTCATAACTTTCTCTATCAACAAGAAAAATATTGCATGGCATGTTGGTGTTGCACTTGCATACTTCTAAGTTTCGTCGAAAACTGCAGATCGAAACGTATCAAACTGGCTCATTCCAACTCTCTATAAAGAGAGGCGTGCCTAGCATAATGTTTATCGTCGTTTGAAATCGAATCAGAGACCAGAGTTCAAATCCTAGAGGAGGCCATAATCATTTCCTTTCACGCTAATACACTTGGGAAAGGTATACATCTAACTATTTCCCCCTCTCCAGCTATGGGTAAATTATAGGGCAGACTGGACTCTTTAGAATAGGTTTAGCAACAAGTCTAGAAGAAGGAAAGTTGCACTCTACTTAAATATTGACCTCGAGTCACATTTTGTTTGAAGCAGAGCTGTTGGGTAAATACATATTTCAAGTTTATAAAGCTTCACTGCTTGTCATCCTTGAAAGATCCTAATAATAACAGAAACCTTTAAGTGCTGGTAAAAAAGTTTTCGTAAACTTCTCTTTATATTGGCCTCTTCTGTGGCCTGATAAGATAAAAATTGACTTGCTACTCAGGAACATGCAGAGTGGAGAAAAAAGAGAAGAGGCATACAATCAGAAGAATGTCACCCGTACTGTAAAAAAATGGTTGAGACAATATAATACAGTGGGGTTGTCTTTCTGTTGCTATTTATTAAGCGTTACTTTATCTTGCACACAAGCCTCGAGTGGCTTACAGAAGCGGCTGTTAAAATTGAGTGGTCCCTCTTCTGAGAAATGAATAGGCTCATCATTGTTTAATTATAGTACTCTAATAGGAATCGATGTTTTCAATGTGGCTTGAACGTAAGTCCACTCCAATCGGCTGGGCTTAGAATACGCTAAATGTATCCTCTACAGAAAGACAGCTCCACGCCCTTACAAAATAAAAGAAGGTTGACTTAGGTAGGAAACGAAACAGCATCTGATAATGGGGGTCCAGCACTGAAAATCAAGTGGGTGAGGAGTATTCCTTCATTGATATTACTTCCAGGTTCACTCTGATCCGGAGTGGTAGTAATTGTTAGGGTTCTAACGATGGATCAAATAAATCTGCTTAAAATCATTTGGAATACTTGATGTCATATAACATGGCTAACGTGCTGGACTGAGACATCGTAGTGAACGAGTTCGAACTCCAGTCGCGTTATTGCGTTCACTTTCGGACTAATACCCCTTGGGAAAGGTATGAGCCCCCTTATTCCCCTAGCAATTGGTTAAATAGTACCAATTCCGATCTTCTTCAATGCTGGCAAACACTGACACGCCATTAAAGGAATAAATCAAACTAAACTATTCGGAGCAGAATCTAAAAAAAAAAAGAGTTAACACAATAAAATCATATAATTTAAAGTAGTTATAATACTCGAGATGGCCCTACTAGTCGGCTGGAGATGAAGAATACACTGCAGAGGGGTAAGACTCTCCAAGTGAGTGTCCTGGATATGATACTAAACAATCTGATGATGAGCCTCTAGTAATGCTGGAGTTTTGGGGAATGCGGAGTACCTCTTTATTTCCATCGCTCCCAGGTTCACTCAGGCCCGGAGTGGTAGCACTTGATAGGGTCTTATCTATAGGTCAAACAGAAAAAAATTGTGTATTTATGCTAAACTAAATTGCTAGAAATAGAAGTGTTTCACATTTAACTGTGTGTAAACAAAAAAACTGTACTTATGCTTAACTGAATTGTTTGAAATAGACCTGTTTATATGTATAAAAATGGATTTGGCATTAAATAACCTACAATGGTTGATATGCAATAAAACCAAACCAAACCGAGAATAATCGACTAAAGCATATTAGGATTTATGCCAGAGGCTCACTAAAAACTTCCTTTATATATTGACAGAAGTCATTCGACAAAAAGGATATAATCAAAGATTCTTAATTATTCAATATTGTTGTAGTGCCAATGATTTTATCCAAGCGATTATTTTGTTTGTTTTCCTTGTTCACTTGAACTGAATAAATTGTTTCGTAGATTTAGTTTATTGTTCCCTCAATAGTTGTACATGTACTGACCAAAGATTATCCATACAGAAATTGATTTTTTCTGAAAATTTAATAAAATCCATATTTAAATACAGGTGTAAATAATTATTGTATAATTGTATATATGAAATAAAGTTATCTGCATTTGTGTGAAGCTCGGCGAAAAACTACACGAATATATATATATGTTTATAGTAACCTACAGACAGACTGTTTCGTCGTATCACAACTCTTCAGTGTGGCTAGACCTGTAGGACGCTTGAAGCTGGGATCGAAATCCGCCCAGCTTTCCGTTAGACTTAGTATCATACCGCTCAGCCAACAAGGTCAGCTCAGGAATTATAAGGCATTAAGTAGTAGCTTTCGTTTGTTTACATTTATACCTTACCGGATACCAGAGTGCTCAATTCGTTCGAAAAGCTTTACATTATATATTGCAGGACCTATGGAAATTCTACTGAACTAAAAACGAAAAAAAAAAACAAGAGGAGTTATTTAAACAGGAAATGACGATTTGCAATTTTATCGCATATAAATTCTGTTCTTACCTTTGCAATTAACTATTTAAAAAATACGCAATACTTAATACAGTTTTCGACTTATCATTTGTTAGTACTTAATACTATCGAAACTACAGGATCAATATATAGTTGATATTTGTCTTCTACCAAACAGGACATGACACAAGGTCAATGATCGGAAGGTCGATTATAGTGGGTATTAAGGGAGAGGAAGGTCGGGCACATGCCGAGGCACAAGTCCTGCTGGACTATGCTGGCCATATGCCCACTTAGTGCAATGTGAGCCTGATGAGCCTTGCAGGATATAGACCCAAATCTGGGTCCATGCATATATGCCTGATTATAGCTTAAACTGGACAGCAAGCTCCAGTGCTATACAAGGATGACAAAGGTGTCAGTGATGCAGCTAGTCTACTCGAAGGTGGCCCAGCTGAAACCGGGAACCAGGATCAATATATAGTTACGTATTCTATGTTGTGGATAACGGCATTGCTAGTACCTAGAAATCTTCGGCGATCTTTTTCGATTTCCTTTTTAGCCTTCGACAGCATATTGTTGGAGGTTATCAGAACTTTAGGGTTCACTGAATCCTCAGAGCATTTCAGATCTTCAGTAAACCAATATACAATAATTTATGTTTACTTAGTGAGGAGAGATGAAGTTAGCACTTGGTATTTCCATCGGAATTGAAAACAATGTTTGATCTAAAAAAACAACATCTACGTCGAAAAATTAATTGATTGGAATGGTGATAGCATATCCCAATTGACTGCGGAGAGAAGGTGAAGAAAAATATTTCACTCGGTCATGGGAGAGAGTCAAAGAATATCTCATCTGGCTGTAGGGAGGTCATGTGAATGAGCGTAACGCGCGAACGAACAGACCAATAAGCAGAATTATCGTATAGATGTGCATACATTTATTTATGCAGATACAAGATTATTTACATATGACTGAGTATACATAACACTCCATGTGTGTGTGTGTGTGTGTGTGTGTGTGTGTGTGTGTGTGTGTGTGGACAGCATTACAATTTGCAATCATACAAAAAAACTTCTCTGATTTTGTTTTCATATTTTTTGGATACAACTACCTTCCCTAATCGAAATTGATTGATGTTATTTAAAAGTGAATACCGTTATAACACATTTGTGTGTGTATGGGTGACTGTTTATGTTTTATGTTTTCATTAGAGTTGTCAAAAAAACAATTTCTTGCTAATTTCTCATTTTATGTCTATTCATTCGTGCGACCGTCTGCATAGGTGGCGATTTTTTCAGAGGAAGGAAAACAGAACCATTAACGTACATTGCAAACTGCACCTCCTTCATTAAAACGACGACATTTTTAGCCAACATGGCAGATATATATATATATATATATATATATATATATATATATATATATATATATATATATATATATGGGGGGGTAATTTTTCAGGTTTATTTAAAACAAAACCTGTCCTTGCAGAAGAACGGCAGTGTTACTATTTAACCCATAGCTGATTAGATAAGTGAGTTCATGCCTTTCGCAAAAGAAATTAGTTCAAAAGTGAACGTAAACACACGACTGGACTTCGAACTCACTTCAAGGCCGCAGTTCATCACGTTAGTCATTACGCAACAAGATCCCCACTTTTACATATATATATATATATATATATATAGGCAAAATTTTGTTACTTCTTTTGTGGCTTATCCTATTTATTTAAAAAGGTATTTTTAAAAGAAAATTCTAATTATGTGTCTATATGTAAAGTGAAAACTACTTTTTAAGCCATAAAATATATGAAGAAATATTATTCCTGTTTGTCCTATAATTTTTATTAATCTTTATATAGATATGTACATATATATATATATATAGAGAGAGAGAGAGAGAGCGAGAGAGAGAGAAAGAGATCAGTTATCATCCCTGTTTATATATACGCGGTCTAGACATTTTAATGTACATTGTCACCTAAATATTTATTGCTAACCTACTTACTTTGAGACGTTTGCCAACCTAAATAGAACAGTTGTAATATGTAAGACTTGATAAAAATAAGTACCCTATTTTTATTAGCTTCACAACAACCCCAAATCAATGTGCGTGAGTGCATTTGTCGCCAAAACTCTCCATATTACAGAAATATGATTTCAATTCACAGGATTCAATTAGACTATCTCAATATGACTTTTTACTTTGTCTCAATGCATAAAGATGAATGTCACACACACACACACACACACACACACACACACACACATATATATATATATATATATATATATATATATATACGAGATATAGTCGAGACTATTTATAGGCTAGCTTGTCACCTTGTGCTAAGATTAGAAAATAACTATATGTGGGTTTTCACCCTGAGGTTAGCGAGATTTATTTTGTAAACTATCTTAACTGTGTTGTAAACTAGATTCTTTCTCTTGGTATCCCACATGTGTGGTCCTATAGTAAGCTGAATGAGCTTACTAGATAGATAGATAGATAGATAGATAGATAGATAGATAGATTAAATAAAAATAAATAAATAGTATACGTAATCACTGACGGATTAAAATCTTGAAAATTCAATGTAGAAGAAAAATAGCGTATACTAGAAAATCCAGGATGAAACAAATTATCAAACAAAAATTTGAGTTGATATTCAAATACAGACAGGAAAGCGTATATCTCCTTTGTCATTTGCCACCCGATTAGTTCAAGTTATGACAAACATTTTTAATTTTGAAGAAAAGAATAAAACGTATTGAACCGGGAAAATTGTATATCATTATTTGTTTACTGATTTGGTCTGGTTGAGTTTTATGGCATATCAAACATTTTAGGTTATTTAATGCCAAATCCTCTTTATACATATATATTAGATATATGAGATTTGATTTGGTGAGGTTTTATGGCATATCAAACATTGTAGGTTATTGAATGCCAAATGCTCTTTATTTATATATCTTATATATCATTTGTAAACATAAGTCAACAGAATTAAATAGTTCCAAGTATTGCCATGCATCACTAACAATTCAATTATACATCAGTCATTTGTTTACACACAGTTTAATGATCAAACAGTTCTATTTAAAACAATTCAATTTAGTTTGAGTAATTTGTTTGCACTCAGTTTAAAACAAACAGTTTTATTTGCCCCGAAGATAGGACCCTATCAGGTATTAACACTCTGGGCTAAAGTGGACCTGAGACCAATGACAATGAAGGGGTACCCCGCATTCCCCAAAGCTCCAAAATCACTGGAGCGTCACCATCAAATTGTTTAGTGTCATATCAGGACACTCATTGGTCGGGGGTCTTACCCCTTTGCAGAGGGGCAGTCGGTGTATTCTACAGCCTCAGCCGATTTGTTTATCGAGTGCATATTCTATATATTCGAGTAGTTTCTTTTCCAGTGGTCGTCCTCAGAATAAACACCGGAGCAAAGAAGGAATTCCTTTTCAGGATGAGTCCGCCATAAATAGTAATTTTCAAATTCAGTACCCACCGAAAACTGTTTGTGTATATAAAGTGACGGTGCAATCCCGACCGAGTAAGATCTCTCAATAATACAATCAAGTTGAGAGGGAATATACGAACGACGAAGCACGACATCCGTGTCACAGAAGAATGTAATCGTCAACGATTTGCATTAAAGTCCATCGCTTTTTGCATAGCTCGAACTCGTGTGAAACCCAGTTTTAAAACTGAAAGAGCTTTCTTAAAAAGATGAAAACTTTCGTTTACCGTGTGAATATTCCAGTTGTTTCTCTTCCAGTGGTCGTCCTCTAAAGAAACACAGAAGAAAGAAAGGAACTCTTTTCCAGAATGAATCTGCTATTAATAGCAATATTTGAATCTAGTACCCACCCAAAATTATTTGTAAATCATTAATCTAATTATCTACCAGAAGATCGAACTCGTGAAACTCGGTGTGCTAGATTTGTGAGTATAACTTTCATTTTGCTATATCGAAAGGTAATTGGACACTTATTTAATTTTTACTGAGATAGTCTTGCCACATTACTTTGATATATATATATATATATATATATATATATATATATATATATATATATATATTAAACATAATTATATAAAAGATTATATTCTGCAAACTGGTTATTGGCTAAGTTATCTATTTTTCTACTACATAAGCGGCCAGTGTTTTAACCCAGATAAATTGCAGGATATGAAATATTGATTTTCAAAATAGACCGACTTTTCGTACTTTTGTAAATATTTCAATATTGATGCATTACTAACTTATCACTCCCAGTGCACTTCCCTTCTCCTTTTGCCGGACTGAACTAAGTAATGACATAGAAATCTGACAAAAGCGAATTCTCGTCTATTAAAACATATCGCAATAAATTTGAGTATTTATTATCATGAGTGAACATTACTCATTTAATGAGTAGGAATAGATTAATCTTTCTTTTTCTTTTTCTTATTCTTTTTTTCTTTTTCTTTTTCTTTTTCTTTTTCTTTTTTTATGAAATAACAAGTTACGTTATACATACTAAGAAGTAGAAACATTTTAATTTATTTATTTACGAGGGTCGTTTGTGTTTTCACTATCGATTTGGTTTGGTTTGGTTTGTTTTAGTTTGTTTAACGGCATATCAACTCCTTATGGGTTATTTAATGCTGAAATTTGATTTATTCATAAATGTTTGATTATAATCATAGATATATTTTCAATTATTCCATTATAATCATTCTTTTATATCACACTTGTTTATTTGTCTATGATAATAAAGATTTGTTTGCATAGGTATGTGGTATCAAGCATTTCCGTCAAATACTAATGATTTCTGCACAATTATACGGTTTGGTTTGTTTATTTAATGGCTTATCAATCCGTTATTTGTTATTTAATGCTGACTTTTTTTCATTTGTAAATGTTTGATTGCAATCTGAACTTTAAATTTTCATTGTTTCAGTGCAATCATTTTGCTAATTGCTCTAAGAATCTTCAATAATAATAATAATAATAATAATAATAATAATAATAATAATACCCGGCCAGAAGACCAGACCTCATAATAATCAACAAAAAAAAAAAAAATTTGTAAAATTGTCGACTTTGCTGTCCCGGCAGACCACAGAATAAATCTGAAGGAAAGTGAAAAGAAAGATAAGTACCGCGACCTTGCTAGAGAATTGAAAAAGCTGTGGAACATGAAAGTAACGATTGTGCCAATTGTGATTGGTGCTTTAGGTACAATAACTAAAGGATTATTAAAAGGCCTGGAAGACTTGGAAATAGGCGGACTGACAGAGACAATCATTGCTAAGAACGGCCAGAATCCTGAGACGAGTCCTGGAGACTTGAGGAGACTTACTGTCACTCAAACTCCAGTGAAAAACCATCAGCTAACACTGATGTGAAAAACTCTAAAGGAGTAAAATAATAATAATAATAATAATAATAATAATAATAATAATAATAATAACAATAATAATAATATCAATAATAATAATAATAATAATAATAATAATATTAATAACAATAATAATAATAATAATAATAATAATAATATTAATAATAATTGCGAGATATAACCAGGCCATTTAATACCGTCCAATAGACCATACCTAGCTTTAATTGAAAAGAAAAAAAATTGCCATCCAGTGGATTTTTTCGTTCCAGCTGATCACAGAGGGAAAAGAAAAGAAAACGAAAAGATAGTCAAATACCGGGACCTGACCAGAAAAGTGAAAAACTACAGAACATGAGAAGGACCATTTGAAGTTAGTGCACTAGGAATGGTGCCAAAAGTTTTGAAAAACAAAAGACTGGAGGAATTAGAACTAAGAGATGGAATCGAGACCGTCCAGACAAAAGCATTACCAAGATCGGTTACAATACTCCGAAGAGTTCTAAGGAGACTTGCTATCACTCAGATTCCAGTGAAAGATCACCCCTTAACACTGAATAACTTGCAAGGTGCGCTCGGATCAATGCTCAAAGACTTAGTAAAGGGACTGGAAGACTTGGAAATAAGAGGACAAGTGGAGACCATCCAAATTGCAGTATCATTAAGATCGACCACTATACTGAGTAGAGTCCTGAAGACCTGAGGAGACTTGCTGTCACTCAAACTTCAGTGTAAGACCACCAGCTAACTTTAGTGAGAAAAACTCTCAAGGAGTAATTATAATAATGATATTTCATATGCTGTTATATTTAGTTAACTTAAAATTCTTTCACTTATTTTTTCCATTTAAAAAAAATCATGGCAGTTTCGTCAGACGAGTTGAAACAGATTTTGCCACAGTTTGAGAAATCTCAATCAAATGTAATAACAAATCCGACACAGCAATTAAAATTCAACTAGCTGCGCAGAGCTAAACAAATTCAACTGAAAAATTCTGTAGATTTTCTGGCAAACTCTATTTCGCAGTTCGAATATGATCCCTCAAATGACATCATTTTTTCTTTGTGGTTTCAACGCCAGAGAGACGCTTTTGAGTGCGATTTTTCTTGTGAAGATAACTCGAGGAAATCAAGACATTTAATCCATAAGTTAAGGACTAAAGAATATGAGCATTTTACGACATTCATTCAACCCAAAATGTATCTGTTGACCGGATAACCGAAATGTTCTGTATTCAACAATCTCTTTTTCACATCAGATACGAGGTGCATACGATAAGTTTCCAGACTTTTTTCGTATGTGCCCTTTTATTGATAGTACACACATGAAACTCTAGTCCCCTTCGAAGTAATCTCCCCCGGCTGCAATGCACTTGTACCGTTCCAACAACCATGGAAGTCCTTTTGTGTGAGCGTGTCAATGACCTTCGTCACAGCCTCTTTCATCTTCTCAATTATCTCATAACGACAGCCTCTGAGCTTAGGGAATATCCAAAAGTCACAGGGAGCAAGGTCTGGACTATAGAAACGGCGAGGAACTGTCTAGATGCCCATCTTGGTCAAATAGTCTGTGACAAGGATGGAGTTGTGGACTGATGTATTGTCCTGGTGGAAATGCCACTGACCCGACTTGAAAAGTGCTGGCCTCTTCCGACGTAATCTCTTCCTGAACACCCTTAAAACCTCAACATAGTAACCCTAACACTAACCCTTTGGCCAAGCAACTCTGGTGTATTGACTTCCTTACTCCTCCTACACCTCTTATCATCCCTCACAGATTCCCTGCCTTCCTTGAATCTCTTATGCCACTCAAAAACTTTTGATCGATTCATGCAAGATGGTCGAAAAGCAGTCTGAAGCATTCCATACGTTTCTGTGGCATTTATTCCAAGTTTAAAACAGAATTTTATTGCATATCGTTCTTCTAAGGTGTCCTCACGTCCTGATTGCGTTTTTGAAATTCACCAGCTGTGACAATCAGGCTTTAGTAGGGTGTATTCCAATTGCTGCTGTAGCTGTTCATTTGAAGCTGAAATCATAAAACTTGGTCAGTCATCTCATAAGATGTAGAGCAATAACATACTGAATTTGCAAGTGTCTACAACAATTTAAATGCCCATACAAAAATTTCTGGAAACTTATCGTATGCACCTCGTACAACTGTTTGAAAATAATGAAAAGTGGGTCAGACGACTATGTAAAAAAGATACAATAATAGTTCACCAATAACATCCAAATTCGTCCACAACCAGTAGCGACCAAGTAAAGGAAAATTCACCCGATGTGTCAAAGAAAAATCCTCCTTCGACATGTTGGTTTTGTAGCCACTAGCGTTATTCTCATTTCTGTCCATACAAAAAACATGAATGTCAGTTATGTCGTAAATGTAGACACAAGCTTTTGTCGTCTCTTAAAAGCTAAATCTTCTGATTATACTTCAAAGCTAGCCCAAAGAAAATCTGTGAACAAGTCACACCATAAGCGAACAAATTCACATTTGATGTCAGTGACTTTCAATGCCAAATTTGTATCCCTCAGAAAGAATATTACTATTTGTGTGAACAATATCCGAGTTTTTTCCAATTTGACACGGCTTCAGATATTACCCTAATCTCACAGTTCATGTGGAAACAATTAAAGAAACTGGACTGATTAAAAATGTACTGCATTGCTTAGAGTGCATCAAGTGATGAAATTCAGCTATTTGGTGAATTGAATTGCTGTGTTTGTTCTTCTGAGAAAAGTTTCTCTGATACATGTTACGTCATAGACCCTGGCCTCAATTTGATTGGTCTTGACTGGATAGATGTGCAGGATGTTTTCTCTACGCCACTCAATATAATTTGCTCTTTCCTTAGTTTTCAAGATTGAAAACTACTTTGCATATTATCTCAAAACGAAGTTCAGTGATGTTTTCACGGAAAATCTTGGGTGTTGCACCAAAATTAAAGCTACCCTCAAGCTGAAACTTAACATGATACCAGCTTATAAGCCCAAAAGCCCTGTTTTCATGTCACTCTTGCTTTAGTATAAAAGAAGTTAAATCACTAACAACAAGGCGGAGTAATCTAACCAACAAATTACTCTGCATGGGCAGCTCTCATTAGTGTAGTCAAGAAAGCAAGCAGCAAAGTTAATAGAAGCGCAGATTTTTCCACAAGTTTAAATGAATCCCTAGATGCACATCACACTAGAATATATTTTTACTAAACTAAATGGAGCAACTTGTTTTGCAAAGATTGAATCATCTGATGCCTTTTTGCTAATAGAAGTTAATGAGGATTTGAAGGAATTGCTGATGATCAATACCCATAAGCACTTATTTCATTACAATTAGTTTACTTTTGATGCTTATTCTAGCAGGCAATTGACGGTTTAACTGGAACCATTGCACTTAGTGATGATATCATTATTGCAAGTGAAACTCAGGATGAACCTTTCAACTGTTTATCTTCTGTTTTTGAACAGATTCAGTAGTATGATTTTCATGTCTAAGCAGAGAAATGTCAGTTTTTCCGGATATCAGTTAAATACCTTGGTTTTATATTTGATAAAAATAAATGACGACCAAACCCAGAAGACATTACTGCTATAAGAAGTATGACAACACCAATAAACATTACACAATTACGTTCTTTTCTAGGCTTGGTAAGCCATTACAGTTCATTTTTACTGGGCCGTAATATAAACTGATTGCATCTCCGTAAGACCCCCCAACAAGTGTCCTGATTATAACACTAAACCATCTGATGATGAGGCTCTAGAGCTGGAGCTTTAGGGAATGTGGAGTAACTCTTTATTACCTTTACTCAAAGGTTCATGCTGACCCGAAGTGATAGTACTCGTTAGGGTTCCATCGATGGATCAAATAGAACAGGTATTCTATGTAAGACACTAAACTGCATCGGAAGGTAAGACTCCATTTCTGGAACCTTGGAGAATGTGGTTTATCTATTCATTGCCTTTTCTCTCAGGTTCTATCTGACCCAGAATTGTTGCACTTGTTTGGGTCTTATATATGGGTCAAATAGAACTATTTAATCATTCACTAAACTGGAAACTATTTAACTATGGGCAAACAAATGACTGACGCCAAATTAGTATTACATAGCAATACTTAGAACAATTTAAATGTGTGCAGATGAATGAATAATGATGAATAGAATCATTAGTATTAAATAGGAATACTTGAAACCATTTAACTGTGTACAAACAAAAAGCTCAGGCTCGTTAAACATATTATCTGCAAACTATTAGTTTACAAATTATATATGTGTCTCAACAGAATCTGGCTTTAGATGACCTTAAGAGTTGGTATATCATAAAACAACCAATTAACGAAACCGGTTGCATCTAGTTCAGAATCTAGTTTTTCTTTTTGACTGGTTATCTTATCAAAACTTGAGTTCATCTGCTTATAGTTAAGAAAAAATGGATCCATGCCTTATCCAAAATTTGAACTTAGCTTGTTGAATCCATCTTTTGGGGGAAGGTGTGATTGTTCCATTGCCCTATCAAAATAGGGTCCTAAAACAATTTCATTTTTGACATCAAGGTATTAGCTGCATGAAGGCTTTAGCGCATAGTTATATCTATTGGCTAAACCTAGACAAGTAATTAGAAGACTTTGCCCATAACTGTATAAAATGTGAAAAAATCCCCGAGAAAATCGGAACTCTTTTCCTGGCCTGTCTTGGATTTCCCCCGGTCGTGTCTTCATGTTGATTTTGCGTCACTTGGAAAATGTTTTATGTTACGAGTAGATCTCTGCAGTAAATAGCCGGAATTTTTTCCGATGAGCCACATCACCTCCGAGGTAACCATTCTGAAATTACAGCACATTTTTAACAGATTCAAAGTCCCAAAGACCCTAGTCTCTGACAATGCCACTATTTTCACTGCAGCGAAATTTTCAAGTTTCTGCCAGTAGAATGTTACCAAACACATACACACACTCCATCCATAATAGAATGGACAAGTTGAGCAATTTGTAGATACCTTTAAAAGGGTACTCCAAAAATTAAAAGGAGAGGGCACATAACCAACAAAATGGAGACATTCCTAACAAATTACAGAGCCACACCAAAAAGTATCTCACCTGTCAAGGTTCTGAGTAACTACAAAATTTGGTTATATATAGTCATCATACATCCAAGTACAAAAAATTCTCACAAAAGAAACACGACAATGGAACGACAATTCAACCACCTTTATAGTGTAGTTGTACCTTCAAACCAGGCCAACAAGTTTTAACAAAAGATTACCAAAATGGCATAGAGAAGTGTGTAATATAATGGCCGAGGGATTTCCTTTTATATATCTTGCCTTTGGGTTTAGTTAGGCTGAGAACCTTTCGGCTCAGTGCATGGGTTAGTTAGGTGCAAACTTGAGCGCAGGTAGAAAGTGTGACCAGGGGATATGAATGACGTCATGCACTGGAAGCGCACGCGGAGGATTTGGGGAGATTTGAGAAAAGTCAGTTAGTTGAGTTTTGCCGTCGGAAGAAGAAGATGGACTTTCGCTTGCTCGCCGAGGCCTTGCATCGGGTGGGCACGTGCCGGGGGGTGGGGCAGATGGAAAAGTCAGCATAGAAAGATTGTGCCTCTCTCCTTATGTCGAAAAACCTTTTAACTCAAAGGTGATAAAAAGTTTCGTACCTGAACTAAGAAGTCGTAAGTGTTTTTCGTGTTTCGGGATTCCTATATTATTTATGTGCGTTTCTCTCACGTGTTTCCTCTAATCTCTATGAATCCTTGTTACATAGTAATAGAACAGGCGATTACATTTATCAAATACTGATCATTTACACACAATTAAGTTGATTGTTTTCGCTTATTAGTTTATTAACAGTCGGCCAACTCCTTATGGGTTATTTCGTGCCGAAACTCGATTCAATTACAATAATAACTATTTATATTTTCAAAGTTCCACTGCAATCATTTTTTTTTTAATCGAACTTTATTTGTCAATGCTCACGTGTAATTACAGCTTGTCTCAACAACTCCAACCAAGATGAGAACAGTAGTTTGGTTTAAATTGTTTTATTTGTTGAATGACATATCAAATTCTTATGGGTTATTTAACGTCAAAATTTGATTAAGTTGTAAATGTTTGATTACAATAATAATTATATTTTCAATGATCCATCGCAATCATTTTTTAAATTACACTTTTTATTTGTCGATAATGATAATAATCATTTCTTTACACAGTTATATGATATTAAGTATTCCTTTCTAGTGCTAATAATTCATACACAGTTAAATGGTTTAAAGAAACTATTCCTATTTAATAATTTGTTTCACATGGTAACATAGCCTCAAACACTCTCATCTAATACCAATGATTTACATGCAGTCATATTGTTTCAAGTTACTAATAATAAAAATACTTAGTAAGTCATTATAGCTTCAAGTAACTATTCTTTATAC
Source organism: Sepioteuthis lessoniana (assembly GCA_963585895.1). Classification (NCBI taxonomy): domain Eukaryota; kingdom Metazoa; phylum Mollusca; class Cephalopoda; order Myopsida; family Loliginidae; genus Sepioteuthis; species Sepioteuthis lessoniana. The sequence goes on from OY757920.1 coordinate 54,120,588, forward strand.
AAATAAGTTGCACCCAGCAACTATATGGTATTTATTTATCCAACCACTCCGCAAGAGACAGGATGTGACACAAGGTCAATTTTAAAGCCGAGTAAAACTGGCTTGGTTTCAAAATTTTCTTTCTACATAGGTTACCTAACTAAGGCTTGAGAACCCAGTCTGCTCTACTATTTACCCATAGCTAGCGAAAGAACATATGGATTTATGCCCTTCCCAAAGGAATTAACGTGGAGTAAAACTCAAACACCCTCGTCCAGGGTTAAAACTCGTGTCATGATTTAATTTTCTAGGACGATAGCCGTTATGCTAAGTGCGCCTTCTAGATAGATATATGGTCTAAAGTACTTTTATTCTATGATATCAAGTACTCTTATCCAACAGAAATGATTTTTAAACAGGTCAATTTGACCTTTAGATAGAACCTTAACAAGTACTATCACTCTGGGTCACAGTAAACCAGAAGTAATGGTAATAAAGGGGTAACACCATACTCCCCAGATTTTCAGAACCATCACATACAGTTAAGCGTCATATTCAGGATACCCTATCTTTTGGTAGGGATTAAGACTGCTGAATATTAATAACTTTATCTAATAAAAATCATTTGTTTGCGCATAGTTATATGATTATACGCATTCCCATAAAATACAAATCATTTTCAAACACATCTATTTGGCCCCAATATATGGGGCCCTAACAGGGCGGACCTGGGAGTAATTTCAATGAAAAAGTCTTCCATACTCCACAAAGCTCCTGAACTGAAGCCTCACTACCGGATGGAGGTTAATGTTATACTCGTGACCTTCATTTGGGAGGATCTGACCTCTCAGCAGAGGATGCAGTCAGCGTACTCTAAACCCCTTCCCCCGAGAGGTCATTATAATAAAAGAAAAAAGTTTTTTGGGTTTTTTTAAAGCTACTTTGCGATTAATTTATTCTGAGGTAAGTATTTATTCCCTTCACCATGAGAACGGATTCGACATAAACCGTGTGACTCCTCACGTGTACGTATGAATAGGGACCAAAATAGTCCAGCCCCACATCTCTTCAGAGATAAGGGACTAGTCCTGATAATACTAGTCCTGATAATACCCAGTTAATTGCAATGGAGAGGTAGCTCCACCTCCGAATCTTTTTTTTTCCCCCTAAAGACACCCAAAGAACGACTACTTAATCAAAAGTCCCTTCGGAGGAGGGAACAATATTTGATGGCCACAGGAAGTCGCCAATTTTCTTTCGAATCTCGTAGTTGATTGCTAATATCACAAAATAGCTTTTTATTATCAACATCATTATTTTATCTTTATGTCCTACCGTACAACCAATTTGGTAGAATTTGGTAATCCGATGACCAAAATGCCGTTGTTTTTTCCAAGAATTAGGATTTCTTGTCAGAAATATAACTGTTTTCTCTTAAAATAATCAAATATAATTTAACTTTTTTTTTATTTTATCTATTTATTTTCATTTATCTTTTATTTCTATTTATTTATCTATTTATTTATTTATTTATTTATTTTTAAAAAACCGCTGAAAGCAGCCACTTAGCTCGACGTCAAGAGATTTTCTATTTAAAGTATTGATATTATAACTATTCAAAAGATAGCTGAACTCTCTCTCTCTCTCTCTCTCTCTCTCTCTCTCTCTCTCTCTCTCTCTCTCCGATTACTTCGGCTGTCGGTTAGCTATAACGAGAGATAGTGATCAGCAATTCTCTCCCGTTTCATTTTAAACGAGTAAATACTTTATACTTAGTTGTAATATCAGTATTTTAAGAGCCAATGTGTTCTAAAATTAATCTAAACATTATTTCAAACTTATCTATTTGGTCCATTGATGGTACCCTAACAGGTCAAAGTAGATCAAGGAGTAATGGTAAAGAAGAGGTGATTCCAGAACTGGAGCTTTAGCAAGGGATGTGGTATAATCATACATCCAGAACATCTTTGTCTTACTAGTCTCAAACATTATATATGGCTCTTATATTAAACAAGTTTAGCCACCCTTCACCTAACGTCTTCGTGTATGTATTTAACCGAACCCTTTACAACGAGCAGAATATGACACAAGGTCAACTCTTAAGCGGAGTAAAGCAGGTTTGATTTCAGAATTATTCGTTGTCCAAGACTAGTTGCTTTACTGACCGTCATCTGTTGACTAATACCAAGATTATAAAATTTTGATGGTTCTAAAAGAAAGAAAGAAAGAAAGAAAGAAAGAAAGAAAGGCGATATTAGATGCGATAAGGGCAAAAAGAGAAAAACAGAGAGGTATATTATAGAAGGTAGGGGAAGAAGAGACGATAAGGAGAAAAGATAGTGTGAAGTGATGGAAAGATGAATAGAAAGAAAGAAGAGTGGAGGAGAAGAGAAAAAAAGAGTGTTGATGCAAACATGGACAGGGGTAAAAAAGAAGTCACTGTGACTCTCTCCAATCTCACTCAGAGAATGTGTGCGTGTCTGTGTCTATATGCTATGTGGACGTTTTTGAGCAGATATACATAAAATGGTGGATATCACAGCAATAAAATGTTGGCAAATAGCTTTATTACTAAAGTTGTAGGTTATTTACTGTGTTAGTTGCGCACGATGATTGTGAAATGACTTTCAGGTTTGTAATTTAAGAAATTTTTTTATGATTGAAGAAAGAATTCAACAGGCAGGGGGAGTTCCCCGTGGCGTAGTGGCTAACGTTCTAGACTGCGACAGTAGTAGTAGTAGTAGTAGTAGTAGTAGTAGTAGTAGTAGTAGTAGTAGTACATGCAGGGATTAGGGTAACAGGATGTTAACCGATAATGAGAAATTAAATGACGGAAAAAACAAAACAGAGAAAGTAGAATGCGAGGGAGAGATGGAAAGTGAGGGGAAAGAAAAAGGGAAAAGAGGGTAGAGGGAGGAAAATGAAAGATAGGGATGCAGGAGTGAAAACAAAGAGAGGAGAGAAGGGGGAGAAGGAAATGAGGAATACTGAGAGTAAAGGAAGAAGAGAAAAGGCTGACAGAGAGGGAAAATCAAATCGAGAAAGAGAGACATGAGAAATGAAGGAATGAGGAAAATGATTCTTGTTAATAGAAAAAACAGGAAGACGACATGGAAGGTAAGATATAAATATATATATATATATATATATGGAGAGAGAGAGAGAGAGAGAGAGGGGGAGGGAGAGAGATAGAAACAGATAGACAAGAAAAAGAACGGAAAAAAGACATATATATATATATATATATATATATATATACTGAGAGAGAGAGAGAGAGGCAGAAAGGAAGATAGACAAACCGAAAAAAGAAGGGTATAGAAAAGCATGCGATATATATATATATATATATATATATATATATATATATATATATATATATATATATATTGAGAAAAAACGGAGAAAATAGAAAAAGAAGAGAAAAAGGACAACTAGTAAGGAAAGCGTTATATATATGTGTGTGTGTGTGTGTGTGTGTGTGTGTGTGTGTGTGTGTGTGTGTGTGTGTGTGTGTGTGTGTGTGTAAAAAGAAAGATTCATAACAGTATATTTAGCATTCTTATTTTAAATAAGAACGCTGAATATACTGTTATGCATCTTTTTCTTTTTATACCCACTTTCTTTTTCTGTTATTTCATCAAACATCCATCGCAATTTTAACTACACTTTTCATGAATTTAAAATCCTGGCGAAGGTTATTATAACCTAAACGTTCAACGTCGACTTTCATTATAAATTCATCAACTTTGGACTATTTTGTTTTTTCTACTTTCTTCATACAGTCGGATCTAATTTCCTTATTTACTTCCATATATATATATATATATATATATATATATATATATATATATATAGAGAGAGAGAGAGAGAGGGAGAGAGGAGGGAGAAGAGGAAGAGAAAGAATTGTTAGAAAAAGGGAGAATAACTATCTGGGCCAGGTGATTACCTGATTCCAATCTTCGAGATATTATTATTCGATACATAAATGTCAGAAACATTTGTAACTACACTGAATCCTTAATTAATTCGATAAAAATGGTTTTAAAAATGCCACATAAGATAAATACGTATTAATTAGATATGTTTTGTAGATTTGGTATTCCTAAATTATACAAGGTCAGTCGGGAACGTTTAGAACAGCTACTTTGAATATCTCGAGAACCGGTTGTGATACTTTCATATGACTTGACACCTACTCAGTTGGGACCTTTCTTTTCGAAATGTATCCCAATCAAATAAAAGGGAGGGAAAAAAGGATTCATGTCTTTCCCAAGGCATTAAGGTACAGCCGTAGTTCAGTCGTAGTTTTCTCTCTTGGCAACCATTGCATCACACAAGGAAATAAAATCATTAGAAAAAAGATCCAAATGTAATTAGTTACGAGAAAACGAAAGAAAAAGTTGATGAATAGAACGTGACATAATCAGTCGCAGCAGCCGCGATTTTGTTCTGTTCTGTTTGTGGTAAGTGAAGCAAAGTCAATGACAGAGAGCTAATATGTAATCCCAAACTGTTTCAACACTGATAACTGTAGTAATTACTGGCAAAAAGATCGAAAAAATTCAGATAACATTTGGTTTTACAACATCAAAAGGTATGCCAGAAATTGATACCACAAAGTAAGCAGTTCTAGATATCTTCGGATGGCAGAATGGTTAGCGAGCTAGTCTAGCGGACCATTATTAGTGAGTTCGAAGGCGTATACAAAAAATTGTTTGGTTTGCTTTCCATTCAGAAGACCTTCCAGTTTTTAATACTCTGAAGTGAACCCCATAACTCTGTTGACGAGGATTACTCTGACTGTATCTCCTGCTGAGGGGTGAGGCCACCTCTCCAAAAAGAAGGTGTACTAATATAACACTAAATAGCATCTGATGGTAAAGAGCCAGATCTGAAGAGTGTAAAGTACCCCTTCATTGCCCCGGTCCACTCTTAAAATTCTGGAGTTTGAGGAATGTGAAGTACCCCTCCGTTACTATTGCTTCTGACCTGAAGTGGTAATACCTGTTTGGATCCCATCAATAGGTAAAATAGATCTGTTCAAACATTTCCTAAGATACATTTTAGTCATTATTTTTAGCTATTTGAAACCATACAGCTGTGTGCAAATTGTTCGTATTAGATAGGAATAATTAATACAATTACTAATGTTAAATATCAATACTTGAAACTGTTTAACTGTGTGCAAACGAATGAATAATATTGAATAGAATTATTAGTGTTGAATAATAATACTTGAAACCATTTAACTGTGTGCAAACAAATGAGGTCTAACTCGTTTTGAAATAATTTTACGTATAAACTATTTGCTTACAAATTATATATATATATATATATATATATATATATATATATATATATATACTATTAGGGGAGTCATATGTGATTTGGGAGAACAAAAGGAATAGAAAATAAAAAGGATGTAAGGGCCCTTTCGTCCGGTACTTTTCAAACATCAACGCCGGAAGAAACGATTAAAAACGAGATGTTAAATTGGGATTATAAAGCGGTAGATGTGACTAAAGGAAAAGCGGGGGCAACCTAATGTCACACTCGAAAAGTGTCTCCCAATACATGCAAATTATAACTTGGTCTCTGTCTACATAGAAAAGGTCGATCTAAAAAAATATAGATCGACTCTAAAATATTGAGATGGATTTTACTTCTCTCTCTATGTAGAACAGAGAACCAGTCATCTTGGTATCTGGTCCTGCAACTATTTAATGACAAAAGATGTTCAACAATAGCCGAGTCAATAGCCTGTAAATACCCGGATGTTATTCGTTCAGTGTTAAGAATACCTCCGGGAACATGCTGCTTCACTCTAACATCCAAACGCTGGCTTGTACGACCTATGTATGTTGAATTACACCAACATTTAAATTCATAAATTAGTAAACTTTAATTAAAGATAGGAAGTACATCCTTATGTATGGAGTTAAAAGCCGCTTTGGTTGTGAAAATAGATCTAACTTTGACAGCATTAAAACAACGAGATACCGAGGAGGCAATTTTATCAACAAAAGACTGGCTAGCAGGACCAATCCAAGGAAGTCTAAAATAAACTGGTCATTTAAATGGACCAAAGATCTTATTCTTATTTCTGAACTTAGTCACAGTTAAATTGATATTATCATTAAGGAATTCCTCAGGATAACCATTATTGAGAAATAACTCTCTAATTACTCCCAGTTCATCTTCAATCTTGCTATCGAAACAAATGTTTAAAACTCTAAAAGAAAGACACTTGATCAAGTTAAGTTTCCTCGACTTGGGAGCGAACGCATCCCAGCTAAGATACAACCCTGTAAAAGTAGGTTTTCTATAAATAGAGGTGAGGAAAAACAACTCACCTCTTTCAACCAATACGTCTGACAGACCATAAAACACCAACCAACCAACCAACCAGGTCCACTCTGACACGCCATAGCAGAACCTATTCCAACTTATTGGTCAATTAGATTTGTTTAGAAAAGATTCGTATTCAGCAGGAATACTTGATGCATTATAACTGTAAATTATTTGTATTAAGATTAGCTACTTAAAGTCATAATTGTTTACTAAGGATTATGATCAAAGTTACTTGAAACCCTATAATTGTTTGCAAACAAATGACTACTATGAAACAGAAATAAATACTCGAAACCATCATTGGTCTAGTGGTCCGGGAGACCTAGGTTTAATCCCAGGTCGCGTCATACTAAAGACTAAAAATGGTACTTGATACCTCCTTGCTTAACACTCAGCAATATAAGGTACGTATCAAGGGCAGAGTGGAGCAATTCAGGGAAAGGAGTAGCGCCCTCCCTTGCACCTCGGTGTAGTAGCTATTGAAAAGGAAACCTTCTGGTCACCCTTGACTACCGTCGCCAACTTTACTTACTTATACAACTATTAGTAATAGATAGCAATACTTAAAACACTACAACTGTGTGCCAATATTTAGTATTTAATAGAAATACCAGTTACCATATAGCTATGTGCAATAAAAACAAACTCTTAGCAACACAAAAAAATGTAAATATCAATGAACACACTTCTCTAACTCATAGGCATAGAATAATCCCAGGCAGTTTGACTTGCTGTTAAAAATCAATCAATTAATCAGAATTTCTTTTTATGAAATTTATCCAATACGAAAGTAATTGTTATACTTTTTATGAAATGAAAGGTTATGACAACTACATAAATACAATGTCGAAAAGGTCTCTAATATTACGTCATTTTCATGATGCAAGTACACGAGTTATTTGCCCTTTCTTTTGATTCTATTTGCCGTTGATGCAGACAATGCTTTTCTGTTACATTATCTGTACAATTTGTTCTATATTTATTTATCAATAATATTCCTCCAGAGCAGGAGAAAGTTGCCTGATAATTCTATGAAAATTCAAAAAAAAAAAAAAATTAAACGTACATGTGTTAATAGCCAAATCTCAATAACATTCGCTAAAGGTAGGAATAAAATCCCTAAAGATAGATCATGTGCTTCATACTTTTGACCTTGTGCCAGAATCGAACGAAAAAGTAATGAAAGTAACAATCCTTGAGAACCTGAAGGTACGAGTTCGATCCCGCTGTAAGTAGTCGATAAAAATTAAGTAATTGGTGAAAGGTTAGCAGATGGAAAATAACTGTCTTTTTTTAAATGAAGATCAATTACAAAAACGATTTGGACATTTAAGAAAATATTTTATTAAAAAGAACGGGATGACATTCTGATCAAAAATTTCCAGAACAATTACTATTTTACGGCGAATTTCTTTACGCTTTGACTTGTGTGTCGTTAATGCAACTGATTGAGGGTAAGTTCTATTCTTTCTATTTGAAAGTTTCCCCAGTCCCAACGAGTGTCCTGGATAAGACACTAAACAATCTGATGGTGAGGTTCCAGTGATGCTGGAGCTTTGGGGAATGCGAAGTACCCCTTCATTGCCATCGCTCCCAGGTCCACTCTGGCCCGGAGTGGTAGCACCTGATAAGGGTCCTATCAATGGGTTAAATACTTATGCTAAACTGAATTGTTTGAATTAGAACCGTTTGATTAAACTGAATTTCTTGAAATAGAAATGTTTTCGACAAATAAACTGTGTACTTACATTTAAACTGCGTGCTTATGCCTAACTGAATTGTTGGAAATGGATCTGTTTTTGATATTGAAACTCTACTTACACTAAACTGAATTGTTTGATATAGATTTGTTTTGACATTTAACTGTGTGTAGACGAAATCTGTACTTCTACTAGACTGAATTGGCTGAATTAAAACTGTTTGACTAAACTGAATAGCTTGAAATGGTAACATTTTTGACAAACTGTGTACTCATGCTAAACTGAATTGTTTGAAATAGAAGTGATTATTTGCATAAAAATTGATTTGGCGTTAAATAACCAACAAAGATTGATATGCCATAAAACCCAACCAACCAACCAACCAACTATTTGAAAGTTGAATAAACACTGCTCTCACTGCGACTTCGATGTCACTCCACTACCTCTTTTGTTTGGCTGAGATCTAGAATGGATATGCGGTCAACAGTTGTGTGTTATGAAATATGTTCGATCGGTAAGTCAGGTCGAAGTCGTTTGGGAGTAAAACATAGTGGCGAATAGGACTTAGGGTTCAAGAAACTAAAATTGTTTCTTTTTTTATTTTTTTGTTTTTGGATTTTGTTTTATTTTTTGCTTTGTTCTCAACAGTATTATTTTGAGAGATACATGTTCGAGGGAAATAATTGTGTCCACTCAGTACTGAGAACGCTTTACTGCTACGGGAACTGAATAGTTGCTTTGTAAAATATATTTCTGCTATTCTGAATGCCATCTTAGTAACAGTTAATAGCATTTGCTTGTTTTAACAAATGCCACAGAGGGTACTGTAGGTTTTTCAAGAGAAAAGATGTTTGGGGAATAAACATAAAACCGGATAAATGAAGAAAATAAGAAATGAAAGAGAAAGACAAAAAAGAAAGATAAGAACGTGACATAAGAAATCTTCTAAAAGAGACGCACAAAACAGGGAACTACATGAAAGGTATACTATAAAAAAGGAAAAGTTAAAATCGGAAGATCCTAGAATATGAAAAGAAAGAAAAAGAAGAACTAATATCCCTATTAGAGGGTGTTCCCGTGACGTAATGGCTAACCTGCTAGACTGCGAGTTCGAATTCCATTCCCACTATTACGTTCGGTTTAAATTCTTGGGAAAGGCAAGGTCAATTTTTAAGCGGAGTTTAACAGGTTTGAATTCAGTGTTTTCCTTCTCCTAGACTAGTTGCCTCGCCAAGGCTGAAGAACACAGTCTGCCCTACTATTTACCCATAGCTGGAGGGAGAATAATTGGATTCATACCTTTCCCAAGGGTATTAGTGCTATGTGAAATGCAATCAGTCTCGTCTAGGATTTGAACTCGTGTCGCCGTGTCCATTTTCTACGACGATAACCATTACAACACGGACACTTCCCTGAAGCCTTTTATCTCCTCATCAATGGATTAAATAGTGCCACGACCGTTCTGCAAGGATAGCTTTGGTATTTGATAACACATAAGCCAAACCAATAATGGCTATATAAAGCAAAAATGGTGAAATATATATATATATATATATATATATATATATATATATATATATATGTATATTCATGCATCCTCTTCCACTTATATAACAATTAGTTTCTAAATCAACTGATTCATGTTTAACAATGGCGACGATAATAGTGTGAAAATGATATATACAATTTTACCATTAATGTTTTTTAGATACCCAATGTTTCACCAATGAAACAGAGCAGGTTTAAAACATAAAAATTTAAAACCTTCACAAAAAAACTTACATCCGTTATTTTGAGGTTCAAGTGGTTAGTTGCACAAAATAAACACACACACACACACACACACACGCACACACACATATATATATATGTATATATGATTAGGATTAAAATTTAACGCCCTAAACGTTTTTAATCAGTAAAATATTTATTGTGCTTGATACACGAAAATGTTGCGCAATTTCACCATATAATTTAAGTATGATATAAAACAATAATAAAACACGATAAAAGCTCACGACTAAGAGTTAAGGTGTGTTGAATACTAGCTCGCCTGAGGATCGACAGAATGAAGCTCTGAGTCGTGAGCTTTTATCCTGTTTTATTATTATTTAATTGTATACTTGAATACATCTATATAAAAGGTCTGTCTGGAACATATGCTGCCATTTTGAATAACTCCATGACTGGTTGAATGGACTTGATTCAACTTGGCACCTACTTAATGGGGTATACACTTGTCAAAACGTATGATTATGAAAGAGAAAAAAGAAAATGAATTCAAGTATTTCCCGAAGGTATCAATGTGCGGAGAATGTATTAATTTATTTAGCTCTTTGCTTAGATGTGCCACAAGGCCATATGAAAGGAGCACCTAGTGAGATTCGTGAAGGTTTGCTTGTCTAGCTTGCAAACCATTACACCACCTGAAACGGGGATGTAGGCAGTCACAGTCTCAACCAAAATTCAGTCTGCCGATTTTCTTTTCTCTTTTGACATTTGGGTTACACCTGAAAACAGAGTAGCGTGTTCGCCAGTGGTCCGGAAAACCAGGGTTCAATCCTAGGTCGAGTCATACCAAAGATTCAAAAAATGGTACTTGATGCTGCCTTGTTTAATACTCAGCATTATAAGGTACGGATCAAGGGTAAAGTGGAACAATCCAGAGAAAGGAGTAACGCCCCTCCCTACACCTCGGTGTAGTAGATATTGAAAAGGGAGTCTCCGGGTCACGCTCGATTAAGGTCACCAACTTTACTTAACTTTTTTATATATATAGTGAAGCAAAAATACCTTCCAAATTATAAACTGCCACCTGTATGGTGCAAATGACCTTAGTCAAGTGACAGCTCTATATAACTAATGTCATATAATTTTTTTTCTGATACGATCAATTACGAACATGACATAGACTGACTATGTTTTTAAAGATTGACAAAAAGACCAAAGTATCTTATATTAAAATTTTTTCCCAGTTTGTTAAAATAAAGGGCTACAGTTTTTATTCATTTTATCTTAAAAATGACATCCACTAGACGGTATCCTTCATTCACAGTTGTAGACGAGTTTTTAAGTTTTCCATCATACGAAAAATCATGTCTGGTGGTATTTCTGTCACTTTTTAGCGAATAACATCCTTTAAATCTTCAATGGTTTCTGACCGATGTTTGAAAACCTCGGCTTTCAAGTAACCCCAGCAATTATAATCGCTGAGGTGGAGATCGGAGGTGCGTGAAGGCTATTCAGCCACTGTATAAGGAAATTAAATGTCCTGAAAATACCTCTCAAACTTTCCATTGATTTTCCCGCCGTGTATATGGTTGCTCGATCTTGTCGAAAGCATACCTCCGAGATTTCAAGGTGTTTGAGTTTTGGTTCCAAAAAGGTCCACAAAATCTCCTCATACTGGTCAAATGTTATTGCAACTAACTGGGCTCCCTCCTCAAAAAAAATAAGAACCCCATACACCAAATTTCGTTACTGCGCACTACACAGTCACTCGTTCACTGTGTAAAGGTCTTTCATGAAGCTGTTTAAGGTTATGTTCGGCTCATTAGAGAAAATTCTTCTTACTAACGTAGCCAGAGAGATGAAAATGAACGCTATCACATGTGAGAAAAACAATATTTGCAGGAACACTTTGAATAATATGGTCTCAGTATGCCATGCGATTTTCCCAGTCCCATTCTTGCAGTTCGAAAAACAATTATTAATTTATATGGATGGAATTCCAAATTGGTGTGTAAAATTCTTCTAACTGTTCAATCAGATAGATCCAAAGCAGACACATGTTTACGGGCTGAACGTGTATAAGATTGCAGAATAAACTGTCTCACAGTCTGAACATTTTCTTGGGTTAGAGCGCCTCGAAGTTTCCAGGTGCTTTTTAATCGATGAACCTGTGGTTCTGACATTTAAACCCACAGCAGTATCGATTTTCTATCCGGAACAGCTTTATTCCGACATAATATAAAAAAAAACCCGTTTCAGCAGCAAGTGTATTTTGTGTACTAGTACAAGCTATAAACGTAACTGATCGCAACTGAAAAAAAAATGATACGACATTGGCTAGATGGAGCTACCATTACCACTTGCCTAAATTCACTTGCACCATACAGATGACTGTTTAAAATGTGAGAGGTATTTCTGTCAAACCCTTATTATATATATATATATGTGTGTGTGTGTGTGTGTGTGTGTGTGTGTGTGTGTGTGTGTGTATACGAGGGTGGTCAGAAAAGTTCATATGATGACGTCGTATCTGCTGTTAATGACTTTTAACTAATGGAATCTAAGCGCTGCAATACTGATGGGAACAATAAGTAGAGAGAAAGGGGGGCTATGTTGAAAAATAAACCTTATTTGGTCAAATTCCATGAGGTTTTCGGCAGACCCTCGTATAATTGATGTATATAGTTTTTCTATATTTATAAAGAAAGAGTGCTTAATATCAGTGATCGAATATATGTCGATTTAAATGTAGGTTTAAATATGTATATGATTAATATGTAGGTTTAAATAGGTCGACACGGTCTACATCAAGCGACATTGACTCTGTGTCTTCGCTATTCAAACTTAGATCTCTGTCTTTATTTCTTTCTTTGTCTCTCTGCCTCTCTCTCTCTCTCTCTCTCTATATATATATATATATATATAGGTGCCCGTGGTGTAATGGTTATCGTCGTAGGAAATGGACACGGCGACACGAGTTCAAATCCTAGACGAGACTGATTGCATTTCACATAGCACTAATACCCTTGGGAAAGGTATGAATCCAATAATTCTCCCTCCAGCTATGGGTAAATAGTAGGGCAGACTATGTTCTTCAGCCTTGGTGAGGCAACTAGTCTAGGAGAAGGAACACTCTGAATTCAAACCTGTTAAACTCCGCTTGAAATATTGACCTTGTGTCATATCCTGCCCGAGCAGAGGGGTTGGTATATATATATATATATATATAATTTTTGAGTGTTAAAGTTGCAATACCTACAGAAAAAGTGTTTGATGTCTGGGATTCACTATAATAACACATGAATTGAAGCCACTAGTTTCATGCTTTCTCGATCATCAGGCAATCCTGCATTTTAAAGAATGATAGGTATTACGGAATGCTACATAAAAAGCATGGACTATGAAAGGTTTTTTTTTATTAGATGTTTCTATAGCACTTATTACTAAACGAAACTTAAACATTAAACTCATTCTCATAGAATGTAGAGCTTTCGCTGTCATCAGAAAGCGATTTCTCAAAGTGAATAGTTTAATCAATCTGTTCGAGAATGTCAAACGGGTGAGGTTCCGTCCTTATTGCGAGAGATAGGGTTGTACCAAAAAATACGATGAATTGAAACCGATTAATTGTTTGCAAACAAATGAAATCCTGCTTATCAAAAAAATTCCCCTACTAACTATTCGTTTTGAAATCTTAGGTTGAATGTATATTGATACAAACAGAATTTGGCGTTAAATAACCTACAAAGGTTGATATGCCATAAAACCTAACTACCAACCAACCAACCAACCAACAACGAACCTAATGAACTTTTGTGTTGGTATGAAACTTAGAAGGGGTAGATTTGACCACTCATATTGGCACGGAGGGTGTACCTGAGATCTAAATAACATGCATAACAGAACTTGAGGATATTTGTTTTTGTTTTATAAAGTAAGGAGAAATAGACTAGTCAACTTATGTTGGCATGGGGAAAGTGTTCCTGAGATGACAGACAATACACATAAATAGAAAATCATAGAAATTTTTTGAGAGCAGATTGTTAAATAAATAGAAATCATATCGGTTATTTCTTTGAATGTGTGATAAAAATCTGAATTTTGCGTTTGTTTTCTCCGTTTTAATGATCTTGTGCAATTCGTTGCAATTTACTCGGGAAATGAAGCGTTATGGAAAAAAGGAAATTACCAAAAGTAAAAATGGCAAAAAGGAATTTACAAAAAGTGAAAAGAAAATTAAAGTCAATTTTAAACGGAAGATTTTTCCCCTTACATTTGGCACTAATTCATTTACTAATATGCGTATTTATTTTCTATCTAAAAAAATAGTAATCTACGAACTGTTCGAAATCACTACCCGTCATCTCACTTTTAGTCCGCCGAGCCTTTTCTCCAGGACTAAGTGGGTTTTTTTTGGGGGGGGGTTAGTTATTGAGTTTGAGATCCCTGTTCTACATACTTCTTGAATCTTATGTAAAATAAATACGATTCCATTTTTATATTCCATGCTTTCCATACACTAACTTACCTTAATATTTGTAATTCTTCGGAATGTAGTGTCATCTAATGACCACAAAAGTGTGAAACAATTAGTTTACCCATTCCACTTTGAAGTCATACATTACAAGAAATTCACTTGTCTTTCTACGTACGATTCCACCTGACTAAACAGTCACACTCTAAGTTATACATTCGCTATATAGCAGTAGCAGAATTAGCAGCGGTAGTAACAGACGCTGATTAGCATGAGTGAAGGTAGCGATTCCGTTGGAATGTGAGTAATGTTTTCGAAGCTACTTGCAAGAACATTAAGAAATTAAGAGTTTCGAAAAAGAATTCAAACAACATTGTTGAAATCTGTGAGAATACTGGAGTGGAATGTACTGGTGTTTGGTTGGTGGCGGATAATTACTGTTAATTGGTGCCACTCCCGCGAAGAAGGTCATCAGAAGCCTCAGCTGTAAAAATATTTACGACAATAAATATAGTCAAAGAATAATTCGGAAAAATGAACTCCTTCGTGTTTCTTTTTTTTATGTTATTTACAAGAAGTTTCGACTGCAAAATCCTCCAACATGCTTCAGATGCACGAATACAATATAGAATGCGAAAAAAATTTAAACAGATTCATTTAACCGGTAGATAGGACTCCAACGGGTACTACCACTCTGGGTCAGAGTGAACCTGGTAGTAATGGCAATGAAGAGGTATTTAACATTTCTCAAAGCTCTAGAACTGGAGCCTCACCCTCAAATACAGTTTAGTGTTATATCCAGAACACTAGTTCTATTTGACCCATAGATGGAACCCTAACAGGTACTATTACTCTGAGTCTAAGTGAACCTGGGAGTAATGGCAATGAAGATGTACTCTACAAGCCCCATATCTCCAGAAGTGGAGTTTTACCATCACATGAAGTTTCGTTTCATACAAAGGACCACTTTTAGGGGATCTTATCCCGCTGTAGGAATCACAGTCAGCATATCCGAAGCCCTGCCGACGAATTTCTAAGAGGATAAAACTTACTAAACCTTTCAATCCAAAAAATCAGAACCTTTCTGGAAACCACCGAGGTATTTGGTCTTAAATTAGCATATACCTAAGCCATTTTAAATAATGCACCACAATTTCGATGATAAATTTACGCACAGAAATTTTACCATCATTTTTTTTATAAAACTGTCAACTTCAAAAAAAAAATGATAGAAACAAAATTTTTGCCCAAGAATTAAAGATTAAAAATATGTACATACCGGACATTGGTATTATGGTTAGACTGTTCACCAATAGCCCGGGAGACTTGGATTCAATCCCAGGTCGAGTCATACCAAAAACTCAAAAAATGGTACTTGATACCTCCTTGCTTAGCACTCAGCATTATAAGGTATAAATCAAAGATAAAGTGGAGCAATCCAGGGAAAAGAGTAGCGCCCTCTCCTACACCTTGATGTAGTAGCTATCGAAAAGGGACCCTTCGGGTCACCCTCGATTACGGTCGCCAAATTTACTTACATATTCTGTTAAACTAACGATCTTCAAAATAGCCCATGTTTTTCATTTTACCATTAATCCTTATCAGAGTATTCAGCAGATTCCTCGACAACAACATTAAGCAACGTTTTGTTTCAATTTTGTTACGTATAATTCGCTAAATTCATGCTACTCTCGTGACACGGATCACTTTGATCTCTGCCTTTAAATTCAGGACTAATTCTACTATCAGTTGAACACTATACCTTCTGAGGTACCGACACAAAAAATTGCATCGCTTGAAAACTTTTCATTGTTCTGGTTCGAAATTAGCAGTATGTTTAAAAAAGTAAGTATATGAATATTGCTGTGCAATAATTATTCTTAAACATTAAAGTTGATCGCAAAAAAAAAACGTGATTACCAACATTGTTTCTCGCAAGTAAAATTTGATCTCAGAAAAGATTATCAAAAAGTTTGTTTCTCAACGGCATATTAACCTTCTTGGGTTATTTAATGCCAAAGCCATCTTTGAAAAAGAACAGTAGTGATAACTATTTAACCCATACCTAGGGAATAAGGGGGTTCATAACTTTCCCAAGGGTCGTAGTCTGAATGTGAACGTAATGGCACGACTGGAGTTCGAACTCTCGTACTTCGTGGCCATAGTCCAGCACATTCGATATTACGTGACAGTGATCAATAAATTAAATAAGCTTTTGACATTTAAATTAAATTCATTCAGTTTACTTTATAGTTTCTCTGCATAATTCATGTCCGAATGGCGAGATTGTTTACGTATGCATTGACTCTTCTGTTTACAATGAGAGTGCATGCCACTCAATGGAAACAATTACACCACTTTCATCTCTGCCTATGCACCTAGGGTTTCGGTTTCGGTTTCTTTGTTTAATGGCATATCAACCTTTGTAGATTATTCAATGCCAAATCCATCCTTCTAGAAGAACAGCAGTGTTGCTATTTAACCCATAGCTGGGAGGATAAGGGGGTTTATACCTTTCCCAAGGGTATTTATCCCAAAGTGAACGTAAGAGCGCGACTGAAATTCAAACTCGCTTACTCCGATTCCGCAATCCATAGTTTTAACCATTACACTACGAGGACACCACCACCTATGCACCTACATTAAGGACTAATACTACAATGCTATTATACAAACCTATATTTTCTTACAAACCTACATTTTGATACGAACTCGTCACGCATAAATTGTTAATTTCACGTTAACATCGTCACAAGATAATCAAGAGCTGAATGAATACGTAACATTTTCAAAGTCGAATCAGCAGTTGGTCATTCAGGCTTTCTCCTTTAACTAGATCCGTATTTCCTATTAATTCATCCCCGCGATTTTTTAAATTCTTTCGCAAAGCATGTTCTAATGCAACGACACTAAAACTGTCCTTCAGTAGATATTTGTCTCTTTTTATAATTATTTTGGTCCTCTCATCTTGCTTTCCAACACTTTCCTCTGATCCGTTGTTCACTTTCATTTTTCCTTTTTATCCTTTCCTGCTTTTTCTATTTCGAGATCCTGCGAGGATTGGGTAAGCCTGGAAGTAATTATTGAGGAACATGGGTAAACAGTAAAAAAAAGACATTAAAATAAAGAATCAGAAGCAATTATTTATTGTCAGAAGAATTCTTTAAAAGTTTAAAGACCCTTCTCAAAACTATAATCTGCATAACTAATAGATCTCAAAATCCCAGAGAATTTTGTGAATCTCATTCTTCAGGAAAGGTTTTAGTTTATGCGTTCACCAATTGTCTGCATGGTCAAATTTCAATCACTTGAAAAATTACCATTGAATCATTTTCTCCTCTCAATCATACCTGCTGTTGTACTTTTTCTGTGAGAGGATTATTATTATTATTATTATTATTGCAGGATCTCCCACACCAGTGTAAGCTGATGATCTTTCACTAGAGACTGAGTGACAGCAAGTCTCCTCAGATCTCCTGGACTCTTCTGCGTATTCTTACCGATCTCAGTAATGCTCTAGTTTGGATGGTCTCGGTTCGTCCTCCGATTTCCAACTCTTCTAGCCCCCTTTTCTAACCCTTTGGAAACCGTTCCAAGCACGCCAGTTACAACTGGTATCACCGTCACTCTTAGGTCACATAGCTTTCTTAGTTCTCTGCCATAGTCCAAGTACTAGTCTCTCTTTTTGTTTTCTCCTATTTTCACTCTGTGACAACAAAATCTGCTAGACGCCAACTTCTCTTTTTTGTTAACTATCATTTGCAGGCATTAGGTGATTTGTTTTTATCTCAAAATCTAAGAGAATTTTATGTCTTATTCTCTCGGACCGATTCTGGTTTGTGCATATACTATTTAGAAGGACAGTCAAATTTCAATTTCTTGCACAATTTCCAGTTGATCATCTTCCCCACCAAGGCGTGTCTCGTCTTTTGTGCTAGTTTGCCACATTCTCTTATTATATGTTTAATGGCATTGTCTCAGTCCCCGCTAATATTATTCGTCTTTATGACGTTGTTTTGTGTTGCTATTAGAAGCGTATTAGTTTCTCTTTTAAGGTTTCCTTTTCGTAGCCATATCTAGGTCTTCTTGTGTAAGATTTGACCAGTTTGTTGCTTGAAATACAGTTATTTTTCTTCCTATTTCTGTGTCCTACTTATTGCTGTTCTGTTTGTCTTTATGTTCTCGTTGCTGTTTATTGGCCGCTGTAATTCGTCTTTCTTTGCTCTTTTTAATGTAGACTTTGAGTCCGCGAATTGATGCATCAACACTATCTTCAATGCTGGCGAGTCCTCTTCCTCCTTCTTTTCTTGACACTAATAGTCTATGTCATTTCTCGGGTTTAAGACCTTGGACATAATCTGTTGTTATTATTATTATTATCATTATTATCCTTGCAAGTTTTTCACACCAGGTTTAACTGGTGTTTTTTCACTGAAGTTCGAGCGGCAGCAAAACTCCTCGGGTTTCCAAGACTGTTCAAGTATTTAAGCTGATTTTCCGTGGTTTGGATGATCTCAATTCTTCCCCTTATCTCCAATTCCCCTTGGACACTGGGGACCTTTCCAAGGGCTTCAACTACAAGTAGTATTAACGACACCATCATGTTGCACAGATTTTCAGCTCTCTAGCAAAACTAACCAACCAATTATAAACACATTACGAAACAGAATGTATAGAAGTTTAATTACAATATTCTTTATGCTTTTACACTTAAGAAGTAATCTGCAAATTTAAATATTTCATCAATTAGTTAATTATCTTCTTAAGATCAATAATTCGGCTAATAAATGACGTTTTAGTTCGTAATTGATCAAATGTTCACATAAGAGAAATATAAATTACAATACTTTGTGACATCATACACTGTCTTCTTATATTCCATAAAATTTATTCATAATTATTTTTCTAATTGCCCAATAGAAAATATTATCTATAGTCGATGTGAATGGAGGGTTAGATGAACATTTTCCATGGCTAATTAGATTGACGGGGGTGCCATGTCTTATTAGATTCCTTTCATAACATCTTTTAGAACAAAAAGAAGTCATTTGGCAATGTCCATCACTCCAAATAAGATGCGGCGTTAGTTTAAACGACTGTGGTAGAAGGCAGAGCAAAGCGAAATAAACCTAAATGGTAAACAAACGGTAAAATGGATGAATTCTTATTATACTGAATTTATGTAGCGCCAAACATTTTCAAAATCATCTTCTAGATACAAATACTGATAATTTATCTATTTGAATGGATGGATTTATCTGACTTCTCATCAAGCCAGAATGTGACACAAGGCCATTTTAAAGTGGAGACTACGCACAAATCGAGTTTCATGTGCGGCTGGTCCCAAAATACTTGGCCCCGTCGGCATTCTCCTCGTGAAGCGTCTCTGGCGCTGAGCAATTAACTCATCTCTACAAAGCAGGTATAGACTGAGGGGACGGGACCCTAAGATCAAGCTTTCAATTTTTCACTTACCCAATATAATGCCAAGTAAGTATTAGAATGAATTTATTTATTGAATTAAGATTATATACAATTGAGCACAAGGCCCCAGGGGTTTTTTGGGGAGAGAGAAGGGGAATGGTCTTCACGTGACTTACGGTGCAAAACTTATCCTAGCTAATCACACACATTGACCCGAACACTCTGACAATATTTCCGCAGTCACCAAAATACCGCATCCACACTATGATACAGCTTACTTAAAATTTTGCCCATAACATAATTAATTAACAAAACAAAATGTATTATTCTTGTTTTTAAGAGGGGTACGTATCCTGCTATCTACTATGTCATCATAATAGCAAAAACAATTGATATCTCCATCACCATTCCACAGCAGGAACTTTAGCTAGCTTTAATCAAATCTTGTATTCAGTAGTTAATCATCAATTTTTTCTGTATTCTCAGACATGTTGAGTTTCTTATTTTAGAAAATAACTAAATCTAAATGGGGGAGTGGTAGAGTAATGGTCCAGACAATTAACTGTAATAAGTAAAATCTGGAACCTTGCCTACATTTACCAGCTTCAAATGCACTCGTTGCTAAAATACAAGCGTATTTACCATTTCATTCCCCCACCCACACACTGCTAGATTTGATGAGTCATTGTATTTACAAAACTTCGTAACACAAATTTTGTTCCTGGATACTATATGCTATTTCTTAATTGCTTATGTTGTAAAAGTATAGAAAAAGAAAACTATTTCCTTGAAACTTTGCTTTTAAAAAATCTATTTTCTATGTAAAAACGGACACTTTTGCGCATTTTTATTTACATTAAGTTGGAATAAAACAATAAGAATCAGAATTTACATGTATTTATTTAAAAGTTATACGTAAATAAATAAAAATGTTTACAAGTGAGTTGGGATTTTTGTTTTGTTTTGTTTTGTTTTTGTTTGTTTTTTTTTTTCGTGTTTTTTTTCCGAGATTTACAACTGTAATAAAATCCCTTTCGCGTATCAGCCCTAAAATATAGTCTCCTTTCATATTTTCATTAGGCTCTCCTTCATCACAAAAGCAAAGACTGAAAAGAGAAGTAAATCTTTCCCATTTACTTTAGGCATAAAAAGCACTTTTTGCTCAGGAATAAGAACAAGCTGTGTTATTGGATTAATATTTGTTTGTTATTTAATAGCATATCCAAGTGCTCGCGTTATCTAATGCCAAATCCATCTTTTTTTTTCAGAAGGACAGTAGTGGTTCTATTTAACCCATAGATGATAGGATAAAGGGGTACATACCTTTCCCAAGGGTATTTGTCCGAAAGTAAACGTAATAGCGCCACTGGAGTTCGAACTCGCGTACTACGATTCTGTAGTCCGGCAATTTAACCACTACACCACAGGTCTCCGTTACTGGATTGAATGAAAACTTTTGGATGTTTTAATGTATTCTCATAGATGATAAAGATAAGGTTATATAAAAAGATGGTCTACAGTTGTGTCCTAAGCAGAGCTGAGTCTGCGACTAAGCCAAAGTTATCGAGGGAGTTTTGTTCTTTAAAGCTTTCTTGTTAATATTCAGGAGCGTTTTTCTTTCTTTCTTTTCAATGGCATATCAACCTTGATCGGTTATTTAACGCTAAAACCATTTTTGTATAAGGACAATTGTAGTAGTATTTAACTCACGACTAAGAGGTTTCATACTTTTCCGAAGGGAAAATAAACGTAATCGAAAATAAACGTAAACGCATGATTGGAGTTCGAATTGACTTACTACAATCCCGCAGTTTAGCACTTTAGCCATTACGTCATAATTATTCATCGATTTATTTATTGGTGGCATTATAGTTACCACCAGAACTCTTTTTGTTTGCTCTTTTACCGGACTTGGCTCTAAATTTATGACTCAAAAAGTTTCCTTACAACTGCCAGCTTCTTTATTTTTCTTCTATTTATTCAATTTTTTTAAGACAGAATTCCTCGTCTCAGTTACGCAACAATAGAACAAAAGTATTATGCGTTTTGCAAGATAAAAGACTGAAGAAAAAGGAAGAAAATAAAGTGAAACAAATAAAGAATATGAAAAAAAAAGTGTTAAATAAAGTAAAGGATGAAATGCTTTAAATAAAGAATATGAAAGCGACACGGTTATATTAATAGATGAACACTCAATAAATAAATAAAAATTGAATAAATAAAACGACACTAAAGAACAAACGAAAGTAGCAGATAGAACAGAGAAGAGAAATAGATTGACGCTGTGCAAAGTAATAAAATGCAAGTTCCTGTTTTCATCAGCAGATGGCGCTCGCTCATGTATCTCAATGACGTCATACGAAAAAGTACTTTTTCCTTTTAACTTTTTTCCTCCCTGTTCAGATGCAAACATCTTTCTTTGATTCATGAATATTGTCGGTACACTCAAATTGCTCTTTGCAAATAATTCTGATTGCTAAAAAAAGCTAATTATGAAATATACAGGCTGATGTCTTTAAGGAACGGGAAAAAATCGAAAAGAAAAATAGATCTTCTTAGATCGGGCCTGGCAAACACGTGTCCAAAATAGATGACTTCACAAGAAAAAAATTATATTCTAAAATTGGACCAACAACATGTAACATGATATTTACTTCCATGATCTCTCTATCTCTGTCTGTCTGTCTGTCTCTGTCTCTCTCTCTCATGCCTTATATCATAATTCTTTCTTTCTTTCTTTCTTTCTTTCTTTCTTTCTTCTGCCTAATATCATAATTCTTTCTTTCTTTTTTCTCTCTAACGCACACACACACACGCTTAATTTACTCAATCAGCTGGGGCGGTAGAATACACCGAATGCACCCCTCCAGAGAGGTAAGACCCCCACCACCACCAACAACAACAACCACAAGTGTCCTGGATATGACACTAAATAATCTGATGGTGAGGTTCCAGCAATGTTGGAGCTTTGGGGAATGCGGAGGACCCGTTCATTGCCATCGCTCCCAAGTCCACTCTGGCCCAGAGTGGTAGCACCTGATAGAGTCAAATAGAACGAAACTGCATATTTATGCTAAACTGAATTGCTTGAAAAAGAACTGTTTTGACATGTAAACAGCGTACTTGCGTTAAACTGATTTGTTTGAAATAGAACTTCTTTGATATTTAACTGTGTTGAACAAAATCTATACTTATACTAAACTTAATTGTTTAAATTAGAACTGTTTGACTAAACTGAATAGTTTGAAATAGAAGTGTCTTTGACAAACTATGTACTTACATTTAAACTGTATACTTATGCTAAACTGAATTGTTTGAAATGAAACTGTTTTTGTATGCTAAATTGGATTGTTTCAAATGGAACTGGTTTTGACATTGACACTGTACTTACGCTAAACTAAATTATTTTAAATAGAACTGTTTTGACATTTAACTGTGTGTAAACAAAATCTATACTTATACTAAAGTGAATTGGTTGAATTAGAACTCTTTGACTAAACTGAACAGCTTAAAATAAATGTTTTTGACAATTAAAATGTGTACTTATGCTAAACTGAATTGTTTTAAATAGAACTATTAGTATAAAAATGGATTTGGTATTAAATAACCTACAAAGGTTGATATGCCATAAAACACAAACAAACAACCAACCACACGCCTAACTTCTATCATTATACGTCCTTCTTTTCTCTTTCTTTCTTTTTTTTTTTTGTCTTTCTTTCTTACACGCTCGTTCTCATCCCCCCTTTTCTCTTTCTAGTCTTCCCCTCGGTTTTGCTCTCTCACTATCTCTCTCTCTCTCTCTCTCTCTCTCTCTCTCTCTCTCTCTCTCTCTCTCCCGTTTTCTCTATTTCCCTAAACTCCTTTTCATTATTCTCAAGCGTTCGCACTCCCTCTTCTCCTCCCGTTTCGTCTTCTCCTTCTTTCTTTCCTCTTTTCACTCTTGCTCTCTTTCTATCTCTCTCATGCAATTTCTCTCTTACTCTTCAGGTCATTCTCTTTCACTTCTTCTTCTTCTTCTTCTTCTTCTTCTTCTTCTTCTTCTTCTTCTTCTTCTTCTTCCGTATTACTATGTATAAGAAATGCTTACAGTGTTTTTACCCTCAAGTTGGATCTTATCAAATTCTCAGTGAAAATATATGTAATCAAGAATAAACGATATATTTCCTTTTCTTTTCTTTTTCTTTTTCTTTTTTTTTTTTTTTTTTTTTGCTGATTTTCAACGACATTAATTGCCTTTCTTTTTTTCTTCAGACTTGAATTCTTAAATTCCAAATTAAAAAGATTCTAAAATTTTAACATTTATCTTTAATTTCTCTTTCTTCACATTATAATCTGTGTCTTTACAGATGATCCACCAACGTACCTACCTACCTACCTACCTACCTGCCTACATATGGTGTGCCATCGTCATCACTTATTCGCTTCAACTAGAACCCAATCAAATCTGCAAGTGTGTAGGTGGGGAGCCATTTAACTACATTTCCACAGTTTCAATGTGCGATATCTGGCCATTTTAACAAAGGTATTTTACGCACGTTTGCACAGACAAGGACAGAAATAGCCCTGGACTCAATAAACAGTCAGCTTGTACAGACTCTCTCCCTTCTTGGTAATAGGGAAAATGCAGTTAGAACAAGGCTCACCACGAAGGCAAGAAATGGTTGTGTGTGCGCCGTCAATTTCTTCATTTTATGATTTACTCGCTGTAACTATGTAAATTTTGTGGAATACATGCGTAAAACTTACCTCACTTGAAATTAGAGTTAACATTTTGATATTGAAATTATTACCAATTTCTGTTTCTCTTTTCCAATCTGGTGAATTAAGAACATAACGAAATATATTTTTATCATTAAGGTTTTTCGGACAATTGTCTTCGTCTTTATTGTTATTGTTGTTGAAGACAATAGTCCGAAAAACTTTAATGATAAAAATCAACAAGCTTCGTCTCAGAAATTTTGACAATTAATAACGAAATACACATTAAATATACATAACAAAAATAAACGAATTATAACCTTACAAAGATAAATAAAAACAGAATTGAAAAACTAAAGATTTGGTTTTGTGAAGTCACTCATTTTCATGGGTAGATATATCTATCTTGTTTTTAAAGAATAATTCTTAATCTTTTTGGTGGGTGGTTCGACTTGCAATAAGGCTGATGTTGTCGGTTCACAAGAAGCTCATGATTGATAACAGTCAAGAATAATTCTAAAAACTATCAACAAAACAATCGTTGATTAAAGAAAGCAAAGAAAAAATGGTTATGAAAAATAAGATTGAAAATAAAAAATGATTCATTTCCGATCTTATTTTTCTAATAGACTGTTTTCTTTTTAAATCAGCGATTTTAAAAAC
Organism: Sepioteuthis lessoniana; assembly: GCA_963585895.1. Classification (NCBI taxonomy): domain Eukaryota; kingdom Metazoa; phylum Mollusca; class Cephalopoda; order Myopsida; family Loliginidae; genus Sepioteuthis; species Sepioteuthis lessoniana. The sequence continues at coordinate 54,145,611 of OY757920.1, forward strand.
AAAATTTGTAAATCAACATACTCCATTAGCGAAAAATCGCTACTTTTGTTAAGTTATATGCAAAATATTTATATTTTGTTGTGATTCTAATCAATAAATCTTGTTGTTTTATTCAGTAATAACATGTACCAGAGTCGTACACTGTGAGGTACCCGTGATGTAATGGTTACAGTCGGAGGAAATGGATACGGCGACACGAGTTCAAATACTGGACGACGCTGATTGCATTTCACATAGCACTAATACCCTTGGAAAAGGTATGAATCCAATTATTCTCCCTCCAGCTATGGATAAATAGTAAGGCAGACTATGTTCTTCAGCCTTGGTTAGGCAGCCTGTTTGAAGGAAAGCTCTGTTAAACTCCGCTTAAAAGTTGCCCTTAAAAGTTGTCACATCCAGCCTATACGGAGGGATTGTTAATTGCATTCATTGTACCAGAGAGAAAAAAACTTTTCTTTTTTTTTAACATATAAATAACGACATCGTTACCAAAATTTCCCGTTAAACTCTCTCTACTCTTTTTCTCTCTCAGCTTTTATTTTTTCGTTTATGGCCTTCCATATTTTTATTTTTATTTTTTCAGTTTCCACATTTTTGGTTTTATTTCTTTCTCTTCTCTCTTATTTTAAAATTCTTTTTTTTTAGCTGTAATCTCTCTCTCTCTCTCTCTCTCTCTCTCTCTCTCTCTCTCTCTCTCTCTCTCTCTCTCTTATTATCCTAACTCAGATCTACATATGATCTATCACTGATATTGAGCACTCTTTATTTAGAAATATAGTATTAAAATATATATATATATATATATATATATATATATATATATATAATCGAAGATAAAAAAGACAACTATACACTTATAGGGTAACAGTACTCAACATCCAAGATGGAGCTATATTTTGTATTTCCAATTTATAAAAAGCAAATATATCAACCACAACTCTCAATTTACGTTTTCACAGACATCAGACGATAATTAAAACTTCTCTTTTTTTTTCGAATTCAAAACAGTAAAACTTGCGTTATCACCTGATCATCGTAAAAATGTAAAATTGACAATTGCAACTGTATTATCTGCACTTGAACAATTTTACACACACACACTCACACACACATATATACACTAGCTCAAGATCGACAACGCAAAACTCTTAGTCATGAGTTTTGATCATGTTTTATTATTATCTTATAAGTAAGTAAAGTTGGCGACCGTAGTCGAGGGCGGCCAGAAAGCTCCCTTTTCAATAGCTACTACACCAAGGTCTAGGGGAGGGCGCTACTCCTTTCCCTGGATTGCTCCACTTTACCCTCCATACGTACCTTATATTGCAGAGTGTTAAGCAAGGGGGTAGCAAGTGCTATTTTAAAAGTCTTTGGTATGACGCGACCTGGGATTGAATCCAGGTCTCCCGGACCATTGGCGAACACTCTACCCACTAGGCCAATTAGCCGGTTCGCGATAGCTCAGTTGGTAGAGCGGAGGACTGTAGATGAATTATCTTATATTATACTTGAAATATATAAGGATTTTGCTGTATTTTCATGCACAGAGCATTCTAAGACTTTTACAGAATAAAAACACTTTTTTCTTTAAATTTGAATCATAACTATATATATATGTATATATAGTGAAGAGGGAGTCCCTGTTGAGTAATAGTTAACGTGCTGGACTGTGACATCGTAAGCGAGTTCGAACTAAGTGAAGTTGGCGACTGTAGTCGAGGGTGACCCGAAGGCTCCCTTTTCAATAGCTATTACACCGAGGTGTAGGGGAGGGCGCTACTCCATTCCCTGGATTGCTCCACTTTACCCTTGATCCTTACCTTATCATTCTGAGTGCTAAGCAAGGCGGCATCAAGTACTATTTTTTGAGTCTTTGGTATGACTCGACCTGGGATTGAACCCCAGTCTCCCAGACCATTGGCAAACTCTCTAACCATTATGCCAACTCAGACCAATACTCCTGGGGAAGTTGTGTACCCTTTTATTCTCCCAGCTATGGGTTAAATAGTATTACTACTGCTGTTCTTCAGGATTAGCTTTGGCATTAAATAATCCACGAAGGTTGATATGTTATTAAACCGAGAAACCAAACTATATCGGGCAAAGTATAAAATTAACCACGTGATAACGGACATAAGGCTTTGCGAAATTTTTAAACTTTTACATTTTAAACCTGTTCTCATTTACTGGTGAAGCACGGAGCTCTTAAAAGAATTCTTTGCGAATTTGTATTTATCATTTTCACACCAAAATTGCCGTAATTATTATATTATTATTATATATTATTATATTTGGTTGAGTCATAATTTCCAATTTAGTATAATATAATATGTTCGCTAATAATAATGATGAATTAATTTTAATAAGTAGTATATTCGCCACTATTTTGACTCACTTCTTGCCATTTATCAGATAGCTTGTTGATTCTTTACAAATAAAATTCCCCTGGGTTTTTTTCCACAAACGTTTTCACCTAATCTTCTTGAGAAAATTTTTCGTGTTTCAGGGCATTTCGAAAAGGAAAAAGATGGAAATCACTTGGTGCAAGGTCTGATGAATATAGTGGATGGGGTAGAACAGACCTTCCTAAATTCAATATTTTTTTCGCATGATTCTTGCGTAATGTAGGTTTACGTTATCATAAAGAAGCTCAACGTTTCTCATATTTACGAGTGTGGGGCGTTTTTAGGAGATTTTTATGAGCACGTTACAACTATTGAGAGTATAAGTCAGCTTTAAATATTTGATTGTAGTTTAAAAACTCAAAATGAATAATACTGTGGTGGTCCCATCATATTCAGAGTGTATTTTTTCTTCCACGAAGCTCTGCTTTTGGGGTAGGCTGCAGAGATTTATTCTCATCAATCCACTGCCTCTTGCGTTGAACATAGTCATAAAAGACGCATTTTCCGTCACCTGTAATGATATTCTGGAAAAACAGATAATTTCTCTGCGTTGAAAGAAGACTTGCCACCGTAGACATGCAATCTTATTATTATCATTCTAAGAGTATCAGGAACCAAACGCCCAACTTCCTCACTTTTCCTATGATTTTTTTTTTTTCAAATGGCGGCAGATTGTAGATTTGAATGTGTTGAAGTCAAGTACAAATTTTCAAGTACTTATGTGCGGATTGCATTCCTCCAATTCTCTTAAAATATATTGAACAAAGTCTAATGAATGTCTTTGTATGGGTTCATCTCTCGATAATGCATCGCAAGAACTAAACATTGAAAACCAGTTTCGGACTTGGAAGTCAGTATTGACCCCTTCACCGTAAACACTACAAATTTTCTCAGCTGCTTCTGTAGCGTTTTTATCCTTCTTAAATTCCCACAATATCATGGATATGTAGTTTTTGTTCCTCCATTTTAGATGAGTGAGATCATAGATTAAATCATGATGCACACTCTTTCACAGCTGATGAAAGCTGTATTTTATCAGATAATTTCCAGCTCCAATTGAAGCATTGTAAGTTTGAAATGTCAAGTTACAACTTGCTTTTAAAAAACAAAAATTATTTATGACTCGACCCAATACATGAATCAGTTAGGTTTTTTTAGTTGCCGGTTGTTATATAAGTTGAAGAGGGTTGCAATTAATATATTATCCCTTTCTTTCTTTTGATACTCCATGCTCTTTCCATTATAATTTCCCTTTATTCTCTCATATCTTTCATTTAGTCCCCTATTTTGTGCGTCTCTTTTAAAAGATTTCTTATGTCATGTTTTTATCTATTTGCAAGCCTTTCTCTAACATTTCTTCTTTTCTTTAATTCTCCTTTTTTATGTTAATTCCCTAAACATCTTTTCACTTTGAAATCCCTGCAGTACCCTCTGCGGAATTTGCCGAAACAAGCAAATGCTATTAACTGATACCAAAATGGCGTTCGAAATAGTAGAAATACAATTTACAGAGAAGCTATGCAGTTCCGGTTGTATTGATAGAGAGAAAAAATGCATTAGGAAATCCTTGACTTCTTAAGCTGGTTAAAGAGTGTGGTGATATTTCGTGTAGTGGGAGGGGGTCTGTATAAAATTTGCCGAATACTTTCAGTTGTACAAACGACGTTTTAAGGATAAATTGAATTTTTTCTACTCAAGTTATAAATTAAACTATATACCCCACCAACCAAAATGTAATTTTTAATTCTTAAGTAAGATTTTTAATTAAGCATACAGACAGGGAAAAAACTAAACTGTTTCTTATTCTTGCCACAAATTTTAATGAAATTTCAATGGCTTGAATACACATAGAAAGTGATTATTTTCCTATATTGTTGTTGTCAAAGTTCTCTTAATTGTCGTGAAGTCATAATTTTCTAAAAAAAAAAAAAAAAAAAAAAAAAATTCTGAAATATAGAAAAATAGAAAATTTCAAAGAATTTTCTTTTCCTTGATTTGATATCCTAATTTGTAATTAGTCCTTTGTTATTGGCGTGTAAGCAGTTGTCCGAGTTTGGAAAAGGTAAAGTTGTGGCATATAGTGATAGTGGACTGTCACTTTATGATATTGCAAAGAAACTGAATCGCCATCATTTATATTTTTTCTCAAAAAATTATAAAAAAACTGGAAATTATTTTTCAAAAGAGAAAAAATCCACAGCATCTGAAAATGGAAAAACTGCTAGAGCAACAAAATGGCAGCACACTGCAACATCCCAACAATTCAAACTTGCAATTAAATTAATAAAAAATTTCTTATGTCATGTTTTGTTATTTTTTGTTTTTGATTTTGCTTTTGTTTTTGTTTTGTTTTTTGTTTTTTTTGTTTTTGTTTTTTTGTTTTTGTTTTTTTTTGGCTTTTTGTTTTGATATTTTTTGTTTTTGTTTTGTTGTTTGTTTGTTTGTTTGTTTGTTTTTTAAGGGTTTTTTGTCCAATACTGTATAATACACATAAGATGTTGAGTCAATGATGAAAATTACTTTCATTCATTCGTATATTTTTACTTGAAATAGGAGAAGTGATAAAAAAAATTATTCCGAGTGAAACTTGAAATTTTATAAAAATGAATGAATAAATAAAAACTAAGCCAGTTTCTGTACTTTTTTTAACGGAATGTTTTGGGCGAAAAACAAAATTATACAAGTGCAGCATTCTCTATGCTGACTGATTCCTTGCCCCGTTGAACTTGTTTTTCTTGTTTCCAAAACTGAAAATTCATCTCAAGGTTAAGATGTGACGGTGAGGAGGAAATTGAAAGAAACACAGAGGTATAGCTTTACACTATATCCAAAGATTTGTTTCAAAGGTGTTTTGACTAATGGAAAAATCGCTGGAATGTTGTATGACTGTAAAGAATCTAAAGAGGACTGCTTTGACGAAAATTAATGTTTTATTTATTGTTTATTTCTGTCCTGGTAAATGTAGCTTCAGTCTTGATACTTTCTGGAACCTGTTAGTCTTATAAAAAGCAATCCTTCTTGGGCAGTACAGTTTCACACTATATCAAAAGATGAGTTTCAAAGGTGTTTTGACCAATGGAAAAATCCCTGGAGTGGTGTATGGTTGTGGGGAATCTAAATGGGGACTGCTTTGAAGAAAATTAATGTTTCATTCATTGTTCATTTCTATCTTGGTAAATACAGTTGTCTAGAATACATAAAGAAAAAGCTGTACACTATAATCCCTTTTTATTTAATCCCTTTTTATTTAATCCCTTTTTATTTAATCCCTTAAAACTCTATCATTACATTCTCTCAGTTATTTTTCCACCTTGCAATTGTGTTTTTTTTTTCTTTCAATCAGTAAGTAAATCAAAAATTGATTGTAAATATAAGAGTTTGCGTTTCAACCGGCATAGTTTTTTAGATTGAACTTTACCTCCCGCACCGGTCGCTTCCGGGTGGAAGGTGCGGGAGGAACTCCCGGTCTGAACACCGGCTGGTGCGAATTCGGTCTTTTTTCAAATTGACCGACATGCGAGACTGACGTTTTTCTTTGTGGGTCACTAACAAGGCAAAAGGAGTTTTCACGTTGGAGAATGTATAGTTGAAGAATGTATAGTTGGAGAATGTAAGCTTGTTTTTACGCTGAACACGTGCGCAATAAAGATATACATCTTCATCAGCACGAGACTCGTGTCTTTCATTTTTGTCCCCAGTTGTTGCTGTTAAATTGATATTTCGCATAAACATACAAAATTACCTTTTTTTTTCTCATAACCAATGAATATTTATATTAGGTCCAAATTCTAACAAACTATACTTTGCTTAAAAACTGGCCTTATGTCACATTCTTCCTGTGTCTTATTATAGTTATTATCACTGGTTATGTTACAATGCAACTTTTCTGGCACACGTATCACTAAAAAAAAAAAAAAAGAAAAAAAAACTCATATTCTTGGGAGTTTTCGTTCAGTTGCGATCCTCATACAAGCAAACACACAATTACACAAACTTCGGTAGGGTATTATAGATTAAGTTATTTAATTTTTTGGAAACACTGATTCTCGTTTTCTTTTTTTCTTTTTTAACATACATGAATTCCTTCCAATAAATTATGATACAATGTTCATTTTGTTTAGTAAACGTTTTGCATGACATTGTTGTACTGTTCATGATTTAATTATTTGCAATTGGATCCTAATTGCAAAGAAGGGATTATTTGTCGATCAATCCGAATCGACGACAGATTTAGTTCTGTACTTCAAAACCATCACTGAACAGCCCTTTGTTTTAAAAATTTCGTATATGTTCTATTTTCTTAAGAAATAGTTGGCTATATTTAATGATTAGGTGCTTGTACAGATTAAATTTTTGGTTAATTCTAAATTAATGTACAAAAATTATATTAAAAAATGTATACTTATATTTACCATCCAAATAAGAGTAAGTTTCAGTCATTTACTTCATTAAATGACTGAACAGTTAACTCCTTAAATTACGTCTTCAATTAGCATTAAATCAGCCATCGACCGTATTTATTTATTTATTGTTCTCCTCCCCCAAACACTACAAAGGTGTCGACTTGTGAGCGATGGATAATTGTTTATTTATGTACCTTAACTATAACAGTACAGTAAATGAAAATGAAGGAAGTGACTGAAGCTTATTCTTATCTGGTTGGTAAAAATTATCACAGAATTAAAGGAAATTTTTACCAATTGGATTTTTTGTCTAAGCATCAATTCTACGCATGTATTTCACCGTTTTCTAACGGTTATTGTCTGATCATCTATATGGGTTTTACTAGATAGACAACCAGTTAGATTTCCCGACACAAACACTTTAATTTTTGACAATGGTATATAAATATCACAAATTACACGGGGAAAATCATTATATTGCCATTCTCTTTCCGAAACTGACGTACCTATAATTTCAAATCTCAAAAATCGAATTTTAGAATAATATATTTTTAGGATTAAAAATTGAGAATAAAAAGATTTTTGACCGAAAATAAAATGTCAACACCCGGAAGGACGATACCGATTTTGACATGGGTATAATATACCCTTATCTAATCACTGGCAGGATACGATAAAAGATCAAATTTTAAGTGGAGTACAGCTGGTTAGAATTCAGAGTTTTCCTTCCTTTAGACGGGTTACTTAAAGAACCAAGTCTGCTCTAATAGCCGGGTGGAGACAGAAGAGACGGATTCTTGTATTTTGCAACAACATTAGCGCAAAGTGAAACGTAAACAACTTTGTCCAGCATCTGAACTTGGAACATCGACTTTATTTCTTCCAGCGATAACCGTAACGCTACACACCTCCATGACTTGGATAGAGTATGTCTGTGTTAGTGGATAGTTGATAGCAGATGTCCTCAGGAAACATTCAAAGTTTTCAGTTATCTTGTGACTTAGTGCAACCCATATAACTTTCTGGGGCTTAGAATTCGCTGACTGTATCCTTTGAAGAGGAGTAAGACTCTCTCAAAAAGAGGTATCCTGGATATGACACTAAACTGCATCTGATGGTAAGGCTCAATTTCTAGATATTTGGGAAGTCTGTTGTGCTCCTTCTTTGACATTACTCCCAAGTCCACTCTGACCCGGAGTGGTAGTACTTGTTAAGGTTCCATCTATTGGTCAAATAGATCTGTTTGAAAAAAATTCGTATTCGATAGGAATACCTGATGTCATACAAATGTGATTTATTGGCATAAAATAATTACTTGAAACTATAATTTTTTTACTAAAGATTATTATTATTAACTATTTGAAGCTATTTAAGTGTGTGCAAACAAATGACGGTTATTAAATACAAATACTTACTTGAAACCATATCATTATTGAATAGGAATACTTGAAACCATATCATTATTGAATAGGAATACTTGAAACCATACAACTGTGTGCAAATTATTTGTATCTGTATTGGATGGGAATGATAGATATCATATGACTGTGTGTAAAAAACTGTTAAGAAACAACAAAAAATGTAAAATGAACGCAATTCTCTAACGACAGGGCATAAAATAACTATAAAGGGGTTGACATGCCATTAAAATCAAAGAATCTATTTGGTTGGTTGTTTAATCATTTCTTTGGTAATTTTTAATTTTGTCTACCCTCGCGAATCCATATTGATATCTTATAATCCCTTAATGATCAAGATACATATCTCAGATAAGAGGGTATGCATCATCAGTGAGTTTGTTTTTGGGGGGGTCATCAGGGATTTCGAGTCTTTCAACATCAGATCGCTTTACCCGAGTGATTCGGTTGAGGTTGATCGCCTTCTTCATAAAAATAAGCTTTTTAAATCATATTTACCAACCCCTCCGTTCGGACAGGATATGACACAAGGTCAATTTTTAAGCGGAGTTTAACAGGTTTGAATTCAGAGTTTTCCTTCTCCTAGACTAGTTGCCTCAATAAGGCTGAAGAACACAGTCTGTCCTACTATTTACCCATAGCTGGAGGGAGAATAATTGGATTCATACCTTTCCCAAGGGTCTTAGTGCTATGTGAAATGAAATCAGTCTCGTCCAGGATTTGAACTCGTGTCGCCGTGTCCATTTCTTACGACGATAACCATTACACCACGGACACCTCCAAAATAAGCTTTTTTTTTTATATCTGTGAAATTTGTAATGGTTCTATCACCTTCTTTAAGCAAATCCTGTTATGTCAAGTTTGTTCTAAGCCCAGTAACATGAATTCCCTACAAACCCTTACTTCACCAGCTCCTGGTATTTGGTGAGCTTCTAGTTATTTCTTGCATTGCCTTTCTTTTCAATCTCAGTTCTATTTTCAGAAAGTTAGTTACGTCCTTGGTGGTATTATATAAAGATTGAATATTTTACGCTTTAAACACACACACACACACACACACACACACACACACACACATACACACTCACCCACGCACACACATATACGGGTGTGTGTGTGTGTATAAAGATGAACAAAAATGATAAAACAAATAGGAATGGTTCTTTTGTGTTGTTTATTTTTTTATTCTTCTCAACTAGTTCCGACAAAAGTAAGTTTTCTTAGAGAGTTTTTAAATAGTTTTTAAAAGTTGATATACTATGAGACAAGCGACAAGAAATGAACTGGTGACCTTGCATATTGATTCGTTAAAGGAAAATAATTTTGTGGTATCCAACTGCCATCAGCTGGACTTTATATACCTGTTGTCAGGGCACTTCGCACTGAGCTCTCCATGGAGATATATCTTAAACATGAGTGGGAGAGTTTCAAATTATTCGTCACTGCTTGCTTTGTTTATATGTCGCCCCGAATCTGTACATTCTATTTCGAGGCATTTTGAGTGATCATACAGTCAGCATATTCTAATGTCAGCATATTCTAATGTCAGCATATCATAAGATGACACACACACACACACACACACACACACATACATATATATATATATATATATATATATATATATATATAGGGGGGGTCATTTTATGATATGGTGACATTAGAATCACCTGCAGAAAGATAAGACTCCTCCTAAAAAAAAGATGTCTCAAATATGACACTAAACTGCATCTGTCGGTGAGGCTCCAGTTCTGGAGCTCTGGGGAATGCGAAGTACTCCTTCCTTGCCAT
>OY757920.1:54160627-54315627 GCA_963585895.1 Sepioteuthis lessoniana
CTAGATGATATTGATTATTCTCATCCAATACAAATCATTTGCAACCAGTTGTATGGGTTTCAAGTATTCCTATCTAATGCTAATAACTATATAGTTTTAAGTAATTATTTCTATTCAATAATAATTGTTTGTTTGCACATAGTTGTATTGTTTTTGTAACTAATAACAATCCTTAGTAAACAATTTTAGCTTCTGTTTTATTCCTATCGAATAGAAATGATTTTTTAAATATCTATTTGGTTCATAGATGAAACACTAACAGGTACTACCATTTCAGGTCAGAGTGGATCTGGGATTAATGGAAAAGAAGGAGAACTTCATATTCCCCAGAACTAAAGAACTGGAGCCTCATTACCATATACAGTTTAATGTCCATATCCAGGACATCTTTTTTGTGGAGTCACTCAGCGTATTCTATTTATGCAGTCAGCGTATTCTAACTATTGCTGGCCTGGCTGTGTGAAGTTTTAAATTTGTATAATTTTTGATTGGTATATGATAAAACTAATCAATAAATAACATTTAAAAGATGGTGTATTTATTATATTTGTCATTGAGAAAATTGATCCGCCCTGTCGTCGGGCTCAGAATACGCTGACTGTATCCCTTGCAAAGTAATAACGCTTCCTCTCCAAAGAAATGGTCCTGAGTATGATTCTAAACTGCATCCAGTGGTGAGACTCAAGTTATGAAGGTTTGGTGACTTTGGAGTTACACCTTCTTTACCATTCCACCAAGATCTATTCTGGTTCGGAATGGCAATACCTGTTAGGATCCCATCCATTAAGAAGTGTTTACTTTTTAGGGGAGGGGTTGCGTAAATATAATAGTATTGTAACATAGGATAGACTTTTATACTGAAAAATATTACCTCTGTCTGATAAACAACTTATCGTGGTGTAAGGGATAGTAGAATGGTCTGCCAATTATTACTAACATTGTTTGGCTTTCACAAAGTGCCCTATGCAAGTGGCTTTGTAAAAAAGTCTCCGCTCGATTTACAGCCCTGTCGATAGGGGCTACAATACGCTAACTACACCCATTGACGCACACACATCAGTGCACTAGTTAGCAGGCCGGAGTCCCGTTCGTTATCGGAATCAACCAGACGGATCGAACACAATTTTTTCCTGCCAGAGGTCGCGTCCATACAACAATATGGATGTACCATATGAACGCTGACTAAGCGTATTGACAAAAAGCTTGACGGCAATTGCACAAGAATGCTGTGAGCTGTAATGAACAAATCCTGGAAGCAATAGCCCACAAAGCAACAGCTATGCAGCCACCTACCTCCCATCTCTAAAACCATTCAAGTCCGACGAACATGACATGATGGACACTGCTGGAAAAGTAAGGACAAACTCATAAGCGACATTCTCCTCTGGACCCCTTCACACGGACGAGCAAGATTTTGACAACCAGCTAGAACCTATCTACAGCAGCTCTGTGCTGATACAGGAAGTAACCTAGAAGACCTGCTAGAAGTGATGGACGATAGAGACGAGTGGCGAGGGGGAGTTAGAGAAATCCGTGCTTGAGGCATGGCCTGATGACAATGATGATGATGACAACCCCTGAAGAGGTAAGGCTTCAAATGGGGAGTGTGGAGTCACCCTTTTGTTACCATTTCTCCCAGGTTCACTGAGCCAAAGTGGTACAACCTATTAGAGTTCTATCTCTGCGTTTCCTATTTAAATAGATTATGAAGTTACAGTTTTACACCGAATAATTGAAAGCCATTGTTTTTTGAAGGCTGTAGTAGTTGAATTGATTTCAGTATTACATAAGCCAACAAGGATTTACATGCCGTAAAATCGACCAATTAAACAAAATTGATTACAATTATTTATATATATTCCTTTAAATATCGAAATTCTTTATTTACGGGAATTTTATAGACCCACGGCTTCACTTGAAGAGAACATAAACTATGTTCTTTTGTTGGTTAAGCAATAATCAGTTACCTTTACCCAAAAAAAGGTTTGCCCAGTCGGCTGGGGCTGTAGAATACACCGACTGCACCTCTGCAGAGGGGTAAGACCTCCCATGAGTGTCCTAGATATGACACTAAACCATCTGATGGCGAGGTTCCAGTGATACTGGTGCTTTGGGGAATGCGGAGCACCCCTTCATTGCCATTGCTCCCAGGTTCACTCTTGCCCGGTGTGGTAGCACCTGATAGGGCCCTATTTGTGGGTTAAATAGAACTAACGGCATACTTATGCTAAACTGAATTGTTTGACGAGACTGAATAGCTTGAAATAGAAATGTTTTTCACAATTAAACCGTTCTTACATTTAAACTGCGTGCTTATGCTAAACTGAATTATTTGAAATGGAACTGTTTTTTGACATTGAAACTCTACTTACACTAAACTGAATTGTTTAATGCAGAACTGTTTTGACATTTAACTGTATAAACAAAATCTGTACTTATACTAAATTTAATTGACTGCATACTTATGCTAAACTGAATTGTCTGAAATGGGACTGCTTTTGACATTGAAACTTTACTTACACTAAACTGAATTAGTTGAATTAGAACTGTTTGACTAAATTGAATAGCTCGAAATAGAAATGTTTTTGACAATTAAACTGTGTACTCATGCTAAACTGAATTGTTTGAAATAGAACTGACTATTTGCATAAAAATGGATTTGGCGTTAAATAACCTACAAAGGTTGATATGCCATAAAATTCAACCAACCAAAAAAGTATAGATTAGATTACATTAAAGATGCACCAAAGAAAAAATTTCATATCTAACAGGATAAAAAAGTTTTAAGAAACGGGTTCTGCCAGTGATAAGCCACCGTCTGACAAAGACCTTGTGTAAGTGAAGAAAAGGTAGTGCATATGAAAGAATCATTTTAAAAAAATTTTTTTTTCCTTTATCATTTTCACAAATTCATTGTCATATCTGAAGTTATAAAATTTTTAAGATGGACGTATTGTAATGTGTTTAAAATCCAGAAAATTATGGGACTATAAAAAAATTATGAAAATGTCTTAAATGGATATTTTCATTAGGTACTAATAAAGTCATGTTTAAACGGCTAAGATTTTCGAACCAAGTTTAAACGTTTGGGCAAAACCCATTAAGGGTCACGTGATTGCAACTTGCCAAAAACATATCAATAAAAATATTTGGATTCAATTTTTTTTTTTTTTTTTTCGCATAAAGGTACGACGAACAAGTTTCCAAAATTGTTGAAAAGGCGCAAAAAACGTGGTGATGGGGAGCGAGCTGTGATTGCTACTCCTAACTACACTGCTACCTCTTATTTGCGACGATGTTTTACATTTTCTATTGATGGCGATAAGAATGAAGTATTTTTTACTAAAAAGACGAATTTGACCCATGATTTTTTATCACAAAATGCATGTATGAAATTAATTTTTGAAACCAAGAATTGCTCCAAATCCTAATTTTTATCAAATTTCAACATTAAGAAATTATTAATCGTCTATAGGTCGATCAATTTTTGGTTAAAAAAGATCAGGTCTGCAAAATTTCACCTCTGCATGAATATATACGTTATCTATTTTCTTCATACTTGCCTTCCTTGTCAATGCACTTAATTCAATGGAAAATGATAATCTCATTGATCTTATATTATAATGTGAAAATTTCATATAAATTTCAGCAAACTACATCTATGTATCACGCTGGAGACGTCATCATCATCATGTCGCGCTGGTAGCACGGATATCCCTGACCCTCTCTCGCCACTCCTCCATATCGTTCATCGCCCCAGGCAGATCTTCAGGACAACATCCTGTATCCTCACATAGCTGCTGAATGTATGTTCGTGCTGGTCGTCCTGCTTTTGCACGGCCATGTGTGGGGGTCCATAAGAGTACATCTCTAATGAGTTCGTCCCTGCTTCTTCAGCAGTGTCCTGCATGTCTGGTTCGTCTAACTTGAATAGTTTTCGTGATAGGAGGCAGGTGGCCGTACAGTTGGTGTCTTGTGGGGTGTTGCCGCCAGGACTTGTTCAAGATTGCACGCAGCATTCTTGTGTAATTGCCGTCTAGCTTCTTCTCGAGCCGTTTTGTTAGAGTCCATGTAGTGCACCCATATCGCAGTATCGATGTGACCGCTGCCTGGAAGAAACTACGTTTCACGTCATATATATATATATATATATATATATATATATATATAAGCAAAACAAGAAATACTGAAAACTTACACAATCTACTATAATCTCTTTGTGTCAAACAATAAAAAATGACCCGGATTTTATAACATATTACCTTTTCTGGCAAGATTATTATCAAAACAAAACAATAATCCACTTAATTTAACATAGGTTTAAACTATTAAAATGGCAAAAACCTATGCTTAGCATTCACTAATCTAAATCTATTATTCAATAACAATTTATTACAAACAATACTTCACACACAACTAATTTTTTTCCAATTCATAGCTTCATTAATAAAATAACAATCAGAGCCACAATTTTGAATGTTTTTTTCGTTTCCCATTTTTTAAAGTTTCGTAACTATCAGTGTTTCTTATTACATTGCCCTGACAACCTCACAAAGAGTTGTAACGTTTCCCAATATTTTTCCAAAAATCAAAAATAATTCCCAACTATGGAAAATATAATGGTAGACTAAATTCTTTAGACTTGGTTATGCAACTAATCAACGAGAAGGAAAAATACACACAGCTTTACTCCACTTAAAAATTTATCTTGTGTCACATCATTTCCGTGGCAGAGATGTTGGGTAAATACATTATAAAGTTCATAGAGGGCAAAACGTGATAATAAATATTTAAACACCCTACTAAATTGAATTCACGTCTATTTCGCTTCCATTCTGGCGGATATTATATGTATATATGTGTATATCTTCTTGGTTTAAAGATTAGCAGGTTCTTCTAGCCGATTATTTGTACTAATTAGAGAATTCGATTCTCACTTCAAGCCATATGCTAAAACTTACCTACTCTTACTATTTATATATATATATATTTCTTTAAGAAAAAACAAAACCGGTCACATTAGAATTATAAATTTATTTCCATCCTGTTATGTGTTTTTTTGATAAAATCAAAAAAAACGAAAAAAAATAACAGGACTTCTTCAGATCTAATGGATAAAATAAATCAGAATAGACACAGGAAAGAAGAGTGGGAAGGGGATAGAAAAGGGGCGAAGACCAAATAATACTTATATATATATATATATATATATCATCAGCATTATTAAGTGTGTCGATAACATGGAGTTCCCTGATTCTCTCTCTCTCTCTCTCTCTCTCTCTCTCTCTCTCTCTCTCTCTCTCTCTCTCTCTCTCCATCCGTCCCGATCGTTCTTCGCTCCTGGCAGGTCCTCTAGGCTACATCTAGTATCCGCGCAAAGCTGATTTGTGTAAGTCCTTGCAGATCAGCCAGCGTCCATATGTATGAGTCCATAAGAGAACGTCGATTATGAGTTTATATTTACTTCTCCAGCAGTGTCTAGCATGTCTTGTCTTATTTTGATGATTAGTGAGATGGGAGAAAGATGGCCGTATAGCAGCAGTTTTGTTGGTGGCTGCTTCCAGGATATGTTCAAAACTGTACGTAGCATTCTTGTGTAATTTCCATCTTGCTCAATCTCCATGCTTTTCGTTAGAGATTAAGTGGGGCATTCATACGGTAGTACCTACACAGCTTGGAAGAAATCCCGTTTTATTTTATCAGAAAGATCAGATTTCCATATGATCGACAACCTGTAGATAGCAGTCCACGCTCTCCCTATGCATATGTTGACATCCCTTTCAGTAGATGAGATATTGCTGCCGAGGTATGGGAACAGGTCTACTAATTTCTGAGGCTTACCGCTTGACATGAAAATGGTTCATTCTTGTTTAAAACAGATGAAATCTGTTTTATTTGCGTTCACGTAGAGGTCAATGTCTCCCGCTGCTTGCTCCAGGCTATGCAATATGGAATCAGCTTGAGCAGGTGTATAAGCGAGAGCACTAAAGCAATGGTTCGCTCACCCGATGGTGACACCAGCTTCTTCGACATTGTTGCTAGAGTCTTGCAATGCATTAGCACCATATACTTTGATAATTCACCGAGATTACGTCCTAAGAACGTCAATAGATCTAATAAAAGAAAATGATTTCACATTAAAAAAAGACAAGCAGGCGACATCCCGCAAAAACAATGACAGACGCAGACGACGAAGATGATATATATATATATATATATATATATATATAATTCTCTTCGTTTGCTTGTAAAATGGTATATGAATTTCCCTGACTTCTGGAAGTGTTTTAATATTTTGGTTGAATATTTAATTCATTTAAAATAAAACTGGTATGCGCAAAAACTCCTCCCTACCTCACAGGTGTAGATTACCTGTAAACTTTTTGTAACCTGTATATTACATGAATTTTATCTTAGAGGAAGTATATCTTGTATGAAGTATTTTTATTACACCACGAAGATATAAATACTTAAGTTATATGAATTGCATATTATACTTGCTTTTTTTTTACAGGAATTATTGTCAATCATTATTATTACAGTTTTTTACACTTCTTCAAACTGATGTCGTTCTTTTCTTTATTAAAGTCCACAATTCGGCAAGTCCTTTCTCTCTCTCTTCCTTTTTTTTTTTTTTGATTATTACGAGGTCTAGTCGATATTAAGTAATCAGTTTGTATCTCAAAATCCCAGAGGAGTTTGAGCGTCTCATTCCCCAGGACAGATTCTGGGTTATGCATATACCATTTGTGCGTAATGTCAAACTTCAATTTCTTGCACAATTCCCAGTGGATCACCTTGACCACCTAGTTGTGTCTAGCCTTACACTCTTTCTGAACTAATTTGCTGCATTTGCTTATTATGTGATTGGTCGTTTCGTCTCTATGCTTATTATGTGATTGATTATTATTATTATTAATAAATTTGACTCCTATTTTATTTAAACTTTTAATCACTTTTTTATTACAATTCACTTGGTTTGTTGTTTTTCCTACAACAAGGAGCAGTGCATGTTACAAAGAATAGTAAATAATGAATAAAATTTAAATAAATCAAACACTAAAAAGCAGTGGGTGTCTCACTGAGAGATTAACCTATCTTTTTGTTTCTGAAATGTGCTTTCATCGCTTGATAAATGAATATAAATATCTCTATAATCATCCACAAACAGATCTGTTTCGTTCTATCAGAACTCATCAGTGTGGCTAGACATATTAGTTTCCTGTAGCTGGGAACGGAACCCGGTTGACTCAAACGCCAATCCAAGGTTCTAGCCCTTCAGCCACGAGGAGCCAGTAGCGGCGAAGTAAATTTTAAACGGTTATGAATCACAATTACTATTGTTTACATACATCCGTTTAACGGCTACCGAGACTTCAATTCATATATGAAGTGACTTGCAATAAACGCTAATGGCAACACGATTACTTCATTCGCTGGAGAACTCAACCCTACGGGTGTAGGGGAGTATATATCTCTATAGTCATCCACAGACAGATCTGTTTCGTTCTATCATAACTCATCAGTTTTGCTAGACATATTAGCTTCCCGTAGCTGGGATCGAAAGCCGGTTTATATATACATATATATATATACACGAGCGTTTCAAAAAAGTTATTGGCCACACCAAGAAGAAAATGTCGTTCTCTTTTAAATTTTTTCTGCCTTCTTTTGGTGGGGCGGAGGTTGAGAACGTGCATTTCATGGTTCCTTTCTTGGTTGGACCGAAAACTTTTCAACAGACCTTATATATATATATATATATATATCTCAGTATAAATAAAATTTGATGGACTGAGAAAAGGAAGCCAATACGGAAAATTGAATTGGTATATTTTGCTATAATGATAACTTACTGAAAATTTATTTTACAAAAACGAAGTTTACACGTGACAGAAGGGAGACAAGTGTGTCACTTATTTGTTCACTTTTTTCTGGTTGTTTTGTGGGTTTCTTCTGTTTAATGGCATATCAACCTTCGTTGATTATTTATAGCCAAAGCCACCTTTCTGGAAGAACAGTAGTGGTACTATTTAACCCGTTGTTGGGCGGATATGAGGGTTCATACCTTTCCCTTTGTATGTTGCTTAAAGCAATCCTGTTTACACATATATAATAAACATATATGTCAGCCTGTTGATGAATATGCGCGCGCGCGCGTGTGTGTGTGTAATCCTATTTATACATTTATAAGTATATGTGATTTGTAAACAAATAGTATGTAGGAAACATTTTGAACAAACCGGAGCACATTTGCTTGCACACAGTTAAGTGGTTTCAAATATTGCTATCAAACACTAATAATTCTAATATTAATGATTGTTTGCACACAGTTAAATGGTTTCAAGTATTGCTATCAATCACAAATATTTAAGCTTAACATCAGTCATTTGTTTGTACCCTAGCAGGTACTACTCTTCCGAGTTAGAGTGAACCTTGGAGTAATGGAATGAAGGATTACTTCACTTTCTACAAAGGTCAAGGAATGAAGCGTCAACATCAGATTGTTTAGTATCCAGGACACTCGTTGGGTGCAGTTGATGTGTTCTACAGCTCCAGACGACAGAACAGTTTTTTTAATCTGAAAAAAAGACAATGCACAAAATTGAATTAACTTGTTTTGCTCTAAGTGTAAATTCATCATAAATTATTATTTTATTTATTAATAAATACTTTTTTCTAAAATCAACACCTTTCTCAATCCCTTGTAATCTGTTTGTTTTTGGGAAATAAAATTTCTTTTCTGATGACACTATCCTCATAGAGACACATCAATTTAATTTTCAGTACTATGTTCTTTTTCTCATAGTGTCAGATATTATATATACACAAACATACACATACATACAAACATAGATAGATAGATTGATTGATAGATAGATTACAAACACACAAATATGATGAGAATTTCTGTAACAAAGGGTCTTTAGATGATGACAAGCGAAAGGAAATTGTCTAGGAAATCAGATTCAATATATTAAAAAGGTTTTCCATAACTTCTTGCTATATGCAGCTTTCTCACTGATTTTCAACCTTTTATGGGGCCTTTTTGTCTGAATGGGAATAATAAGTGATGTCGAAAGAAGAATTGCCATTTCCCAATTTATGATACTTCTAAAAGCGACTCATTTCCCAATCCCTTGTCATGTGTAAACTTGGTTTTTGCGAAATAAAATTTCTTTTCTCACATGGATGTATATATGTGTATGCTAAGAATTAGAACTGAGGGGCTTGTAGTGTTAAGTTTATCGTTGCATGGAATGAACACGACGAACGGAGTTCAAATCCGGAACAAGATTGTTTGAAGTTCGCATAGAGTTAATACCTTTGAGAAAGATATAGATCCAACTATTCTCCCTTCAGCAATAGATAATTAGGACAGACTGAACTCTTTAACCTTGGTATGACAACCAGTCAAGGAGAAGGAAAACGGAATTAAAACTTGTTAAACTCCGCTCAAAAACTGACCTTGCATCGCATCCTGTTTCGTGTATAGTGGTTAGGTAAATGATTATATATATTTGATTCGTCCGATACATAACTTGGGAGTTAATCATTTTGATAAAACGACCCTTGACTTTAAAAATTAATTCCATAAATTCATCTTCTCGTGACCAAAAGTAGAGAAAAATGTATACTCGAGAACGACTTATACACGAGTATACAGTGTTTTGTCGGTGAAAAGAATAAATGCACTTTTTAAACATCATGAACAATTTATTGGTGAACGCATCCCCTCGCCCGCCTAAACCGATTTTATAAATCTCAAATTAACAAACGAGAAGATATGTCTCTCGATTTTCTAAACGAACAGTTTGAGAGTCAGTTTTATTTTATTTCTCAGCATTATGCACTATATAGCATTTGCATATCCTATAGAGGTAAGTGGAAGTGTATTTGTGCTTACACCTAGTAATATTGTTTGACTGGGTAAGCAGCTGTGTAGAGAAATCCGTTTAAGTAGCTAGAAATGGAGCAAACAGTCGGACAATATCCGAGGACGCAAAGTACTAAGAAGCTCAAGTAATAAAAGTTTCATTTTTAAGTAACCTCAATTGAATCACTATGTTATTGCTAAAATGTTAAATGCTACGATAGACGCGCTCGCGACGTAATGATTATCGTCGTAAGAATTGACTCGGTAATACAAGTTCAAACCCTGAATGAGGCTGGGAGAGGTATGAATCCAAACTATTTTCCCTCCAATTATTGGAAAATAGTAGGGTAGTCTAGGCTCTTTAATTCTGGTATGGGAACCGGTCTATGAGTATAAAAAACTCTGAATTCAAACCAGTAGACCTAGACAAGGATGGGCTCAACCAGGTTGATACACAACTTGAGTATCAACGCTACGAGTAATCTAGGTTATGAGACTAATGAGAGACGTTGCTGTTTACTGATATTGTCCGTGAGATATGTTCATAACTGTACTCCTTATGTATTTACGCAACCCTTCCGCCATTGGTAGGATGCGACGCCAGGTCAATTTTTAACCGGTGTAATTCAGAGTTTTCCTTCTTATAGGCTGGTTGCCGTACCACGGCTGAATAGTCAAATTTACGCTACTGTCTATAGCTGGGTGTACTTTGTAGCATTGAAAATAAACACCACAACATATTTTTCTATATATTTTTATACGTAGAATTTTAGAAATAAATGTCTGGCTCAGATTGGGCACATCTGTATGGAATTGGTGATAGGGTGGGGTGATTTGAGGGCCCTATAACACTTTTTCCCCCAGAGGCTCAAATCACTCTCAGTTCAACTATATAAGTAGTTAATCACATTTACTGACCTAGATGCACAAATAAAACTGCCCCGGTTTTTAGTTATGCTCCAGCTGAATAGGGAGAGTATAAAAAATTGTATATAAAGACAAACAAAAATAAAACAAAAGTACTATTCAGCTGAAACACCTTCAATACAATCATAAAAATGGATAAAATTCTGGAAGAAGTTAAAGAATACAACTACTTTGGATATAGGCGCGCTTAGCGTAATGGTTATCGTCGTAGGAAGTGGAATCAGTGAATCGACTTCAAATTCAGAACTGGCTACTTGCATTTCACTTCACACTAATGCCCTTTGGAAAGGCATGAATCCATCTCTTTTATCCCCAGCTATGGGAAAAAAAGAAGAGCAAACTGGTTTATTTAGCTTTAGTCAGACAACCAGTCTAAGAGAAGGAATACTTTAAATTCAAACCAGCTGTACTCCACTTGAAAATTAACCTTCTATCACATCCAGCCCGTGACATAGGTATTGGGTAAACACATTGATAAAATTAAAGAAACATCTTGAAAATAAAATGTAAAGAACGTAAAATGATTGGTTAGAAGGCATTTAGCTAAACGAAAGACATAATTACATTTACCCTACCAATATGCTTAAAGCGTAAAGTATACAACGATTGTATGATAACGCTTAGCTGTGAAACACGAAAATTGACTAAAAAATATTAAAGAAAATCAAAGTCACACTGAGATCAATGAAAAGGCCAATGCTGGGAACAACTCTTTAAGAGATAAAGAGATCAACAGATAGCAGAACAAAGTAAAAGGTACTATAGAAATTATTAAACTAGAAAAATGCAAGTAGACTAGACATGTAGTTAGGAGGAAAAATTACAGATGATGCAAAAAGTTATTAAAATGTTTTTTCAAGAAACAGCAAATGACGTTAGAAATGACCTTACACGTAGAAAGATTAGATAGTGTAGTTTGATGGTAAAATCTATCGGAGGCTAGCAAAATCATAGATAATGAATTTGATTAACATATGTCCCATTATTTTAAAAAATAAAAATGATTTGAGCGTTGAGCACCTACCATAGAAGAAGGATTTAAAAGTTAATCAAGCAGACCAGTTCGCTAGAGAAGCTGGTTCGTTCCTCATGAATGCCACAGTTTTGCGGCCTTGTGCAAAATTTTGCTCCACTTAGCAAATGACTTGAAGACCTATATAAACAGATAAAAACAAACCAAATGGATAAATGTATAGTGAGAGAAGAGACCAAACAAGGTGGATGAATGAACGAACAGAGAGCTAGAAAGAGAGAGAGAGAGAGAGAGAGTGAGTCAGAGAGAGAGAGAGAAAATGAGAGAGTGAACAGGTTAAAACAGATAGATAAAGGAGGCGAACTAGTTGAAAGAGAGAAACAACAACAACCGAGTTATATAAATGTGTATAGTCACAGAGAGATAGAAAAAAGATACTGGTGGGGGTGAACAGGTTGCGATATATATATATATATATATATATATATATATATATATATATATATATATATATATATATATATATATATATATATACGGCAAAGAGAGAGGGAGAAAGGAACAAACGAAGTATTTGAATGTGCACATAGAGATAGAGGTTGAAATGATTAGGTTGAGATAGATAGATCAGAACAAATGAAAAAAAAACAGAGAGAGAGAGAGAGAGAGAGCTTGTCTCTGCTTTTATAAATTTCATGGAAAACACAGAATTTTTAGTTCAGTATAAAGATTGCTTTGCGCCGATGTTCCTCAAGAAAGCATCATATCACTCAGTAATAGATTAGTGTAATGGTTAGCAAGTTTGACTAGCAAACCTGTGAGTTCGAGTTTCATTGGGTGCCCTATACATTCGGCCACATCAAAGCAAAAAGCTTAGTAAATTACTAGATTCTAATCTTTTCAATACATTACCACCGATATCAATATTTCTCTGTCTATCTATCTATCTATCTATCCATTTATGTGAGTGTGTGCGTATGTGAGAAAGGGAGAAGGAGAAATATATTCTGCTGAGCGTATCTCTTGCTACTCTAGTAACCTATAACAGCTGCCAAAAACTGTGGCTAAAGTACTTTCGTGGACTAATTTGGTATGACTCGACCTGGAATTGAAGCTGTTTGGACTAGCTTGAAAGGTCACTGTCAAATGATCCTGATTGTAATGCTGTACTCTGCAGAGGACGTCAAATATCAGAAAACGTCTATAAAAAAAAAAAGATTTAAATCGAAAATTAAAAAAGACAGGCCAGAAAAAACGGTACCTCCTGTCACCGCGATAAGCATAGCATACTGATTCATTATGTTTGGTTATATCGGCAAGTTTTAGTATATTGCTCAAATATTCTGCAGCCCAGTGGGCTTAGATTAGTATACGCTGACTTTATCCCCACTCAAAGAAAGGGGTGTCATGAGTATGACACTAAACTGCTTCTGATGGTGAGGCTTCAGTTCTGGAGATCTGGGTAGTGTGAAGTTCCCTTTCATTGCCATTACTCTTATGGAGTGTTAGAGGTTTTAAGAAAGTTTATGAAGTAGGTCACTTTTTCTTCTTATATACATTCACTTATCTTTTGTTGGTTGTCCGGGCTGAAAAGAAATGAATAACGGAAAAGAGACAGCAATTCTTTCAAATTCAACTTTTATTCCCAGGTTTACAACTATTTCGTGGAAAGGAATGTTTTCCACGAGCCAGTAAAATAGTCATCCTCTCGGTCGAGGAGTCTATCGGATCTGAGAGGTTTTCTTTTTGGCACCAGGACACTCATATCAACTGGCATGCGTAGATTGCTCTTTCTGTCAGAGGCTTCCTGAGAGACTTTTTTTTGGTATTTGTTTATTTTATTTAGTTTATTTGTTATTTTTTTCTGTTGTTGAGTTTTTTATTTATCATTCAATTTCCACACTCCCATATCCATTGTGATCCTGAGTTGTAGTACCTGTAAGGATCCATCTATGAATCTAATATATCTGTTTAAAAATCATTTGAATTTTATAGGGCCGGGTGTAAAAAATGTTTTAAGAATAACTAAACAAAATATGTAAATACAAACGTACAATAAACACAATCTCCTAACCTCTAGGGATAAAATAACCCTAGACAAGTTGACATGCCGTTTACATACATCATTGGCCAAATAAGTAGAGTGTTCGCCAGTAATCCGGGAGACCGGAGTTCAATCCCAGGTCTAGTCATACCAAAGACTCAAAAAATGGTACTTGATGCCACTTTGCTTAACACTCAGCAGTATAAGGTGAGGATCAAGGGTAAAATGGAGTAATCCGGGAAATGAAGTAGCGCCCTCCCCTACACCTCGGTGTGGTAGCTATTGAAAAGGGACCCTTCGGGTCCCCCGCAACTAAGGTCGCCAAATTTACTTATTTGTATACGAATGCATAGATATATATGTACTTACCCACCACCTCCACCACTGATTGGATGTGACGCAAGGTTATTTTTTAAGCGGAGTAAAGCTGGTTCGAATTCAAGGTTTCCCTTCTGCATAACCAATGCCAAAGAACCCAGTCTGCCCTATTATTTAACCTGAGGTGTGTGTGTGGAGAAGGAACAGATGGATTTATACCTCGTCAAGGATTTCAACTCTGATCAACGATTCTGTTTACTACGACAATAATTGTTATGGTGAGCGTGTAACATATATGTATATCCGTGCACGTATGAATATACAAATAGATGTTATATATGATAAATTCTCGTTTTCTTATTATTATTCCGAAAACATTTTCCACTAATGGAAAGTACGCTAGGGATACAGCTTAAACATACTTATCAATTTTCAGGTTTTTGTAAATTCTATATATGCTAATGAAGATATTTATTATTACCTTTGTCAAATTCCATAAAAATATTGATTTTCTTATTAAAATCATACTTGCGACGTTTGTTCAGTTCTCAATATAAAACAAATCTTATTGCAATATTCGTTCGTTGCTACAGTTGAATCTCTACTATTTTTTGTGGGGGGGGTGTAATGGTTAAAGCGATGGACTGTGGAATCGTAGTAAGCGATTTCGAACTCCAGTCATGCTATTACATTCACTTTCGGACAAATACCCTTGGGAAAGGTATGAACCCCCTTATCCTCCCAGCTATGGGTTAAATAGTACTACTACTGTTCTTCTAGGAGAATGGCTTTGGCATTAAATAACCTACAAAGAGTTGATATGCCATTAAACAAAGAAACCAAACCATCTACTATTTTGGAACCGATTTCGACCAAACTTTTAGGAATTGTTAGAATCATCATTGGGAAGACTTAAAATTACAACCATTACAAAAACTATGGAATTTGCACATTTAGGGAATATTCACTTTGTTTTTTTATTTTGTTTTTTCTTTCTTTCTTTCTTTCTTTCTTTCTTTCTTTTAGCATTATATAAACAAACAATACATAAAGCGCAAAACATTTTTCTTTAAACATCGAACATTCTGACCTCATAAAACATTCCATAAACAAACTAAGTATAATCATTTAGATTAATGGTAAAAAAAATCTTTCTTCAAAATCGTCATGAGGAAAATACTAGGGTGTGTCAAAATTTTGGCAATATTTTGCTCGTATGTGCTAGTAGGTGGTGCGTCTACCAAGTGACTGAAACAATTCAAGCTGTTAAAGGTGTTCACAGTGGTTAGTAGTATCATAGTAGTTGGTGCGCAGACACATTGCTTCACTCTATGTGTAATCAGAAAGTCACACACATAAACATGAAACGAAGTCTAATTTCACACGGATTGTAAGAACCTCAATCATTAGGCAAGATCAGGTAAGCCTAAAAGCACGGATTCCGAAGCTGTGCTCCAAGCTATAGAGGGAAATTTGGCGAGTAGCTCTTGGATAGTGTCAGTCAAGCTCGACATCTCACAGTCCAGTGAGGCGCCTCTGGTGGTGTAATGGTTAGCAAGCTCGACTAGCAAACCTACACGAGTGAGTTCGAGTCTCATTGGGTGCCCCTTTCATATGGCCCTGTGCCACATCTAAGCAAAACGCTTAGTAAATTTCCATCTCACAGTCCAATGGGATTCGTCACCTTTACGACCTCGGTAAAAGCATTCAGAGAATTATGCCTCACATTATTGCAAAACTTTTGATTCATCCTCGTATATAGAGAGATCGATTGTCTCTTTCTTTAATGGAAGGTACAGCATAATCTTTCTATCATCTCTTGCTCCCAAGTTTGGGCTTCAGCAAGATAATGTTTAATAGTTAACTTTTGTTACCCTATTCGTTTCATTGTTTCAGTCTCTGCGTCAAGGACATTATTATTTTTCTTACAACTTTGGCCTAATGAGTAGAGTGTTCGCCAATGGTCCGGGAGACCGGAGTTCAATCTCAGGTCGAATCATACCAAAGACTCAAAAAATGGTACTTGA
This sequence comes from Sepioteuthis lessoniana, assembly GCA_963585895.1. Lineage (NCBI taxonomy): Eukaryota > Metazoa > Mollusca > Cephalopoda > Myopsida > Loliginidae > Sepioteuthis > Sepioteuthis lessoniana. Next base: position 54,176,794 of record OY757920.1, read on the forward strand.
TACCGCCTTGCTTAAGACTCAGCATTATAAGGCAAGGATCAAAGGCAATGTAGAGCAATCCAGGGAATGGAGTAGCGCCCTTCCCTACATCTCGGTGTAGTAGCTATTGAAAAAGGAGCCTTAAGGTCACCAAATTTAATTTTACTTTTTTATTCCTATACCATTCCTATTTTAAGCCCTGGCGATCGATCTTAGTATATGCCAACTGTATCCCCTGTAGAGTGGTAAAACTACTCCACACCCAGCAAAATTTTTCTTGGATATGACAATAAACTGTACCCAATGGTGAGGCAACACTTCTGGAGCTCTGTGGAGTGTACAGTACCACTTTGTTGCCATTACTTCCTGGTCCACTCTGACTCAGAACAAAAGTACCTGTCAGGGTCCTTTCTATGGGTTAAATGGATCTGCTTGAGAAAGTATTTTTCGAGAAAGCAATGGGGTGAGTCAAAAGTTTTACAATGTTTTAGTAACTTTGTTTTATTCTTCGAGTTACAACAAAAGCAACCAAGCATTCAAAGTAGAGGCTATCATGTTACTCAGTCTGAAGCTACCTTTTCGTCAGTTCTTTGAGCCCACGTTGATACTAGTCTTGTCCTTTGATACGAAGAACTCCTTCACTGAAGTTTCCTCTACCTCTTAGTTGTTAAAGCGTAGCGAGCACAGGAAGTGAACCATAGAGCGGAACGTGTAATAATCCACGTAAGCTTGGTCCAGACTCTGTCTTGAGTCTGGCATCAGTTTGATTCCCTCAAGTTCATGGAGTTTATTCTGGAAACGAGCATGTATACAAATGTGGCAAAACTTTTGACTCACCCTTGTATTTCTCTCTTATAGTGTTTTTAAAAGTTTTATATATTTGATTAGTACAATAGGTCAGTTTGTTTTCTAGCACTTATTCTATGCATTCTCGTCAGATAATTATACAAGACAGACTCGGACCCAAGAAAAAAAATGTGTATCCACAGTTCTAGTCTGTAACTCTTGAATATCTTTGAGTTTTCAGAAGATTAAGTCTTTGGAAATCGACTAAAGACCTCAGACTAAAAAAGAACTTTTTTTGAAATAATAATTATTTTGGAAGATTAAAAAAGAAAATAAAACCCGAAATCACTTTTTGTGGGATAAAACTTATATATAGGTTTGGTTTCTTTGTTTAATGGCATATCAACCTTTGTAGGTTATTTAATGCGAAAGCTATTCTCCTAGAAGAACAGTAGTGGTACTATTTAACCCATAGCTGGGAGGATAAGGGGGTTCATACCTTTCCCAAGGGTACTTGCCCGAAAGTGAGCGTAATAGCGCGACTGGAGTACGAACTCGCTTACTACGATTCTACAGTCCATCGCTTTAACCATTACACCACGAGGACAGCCCCTATATATATATGTATGTGTGTGTGTGTCTGTGAGTATACGAGGGTATTTAAATAAAGTAGGTTAAGCTTGCCTAAGGAGGTAGCGACAGGGAGCACCTTTTTCAAAGAAATCTATTGTGATGAGTTCTTTCACGTCCGAGAAGACTGTCAGCGTAACCATATTTACTGACTGATACACCCAGAACTTTTTCTTTACTGGAAAGTCAGTGTGTTTCCATTCCATGGACAATCTTTTCGATTCACATTCGTAGTGGCAAACCCAAGTTTAGCTCATTTATAAACACTTTTTCGAAAACATGCTTCTTCTGTAAATTTCGCATGGTTTGTTCTTTTCGGCCACCAAACATTTTATGACAGACCTCTGTTCAAGCCTGGAGTACTCAATTTGATTTGCCTCTATTTTACATGGGCTCAAAATAAATATTTTCGCGAGATTAATTTTTTTTGCTATAAGTAAGTAAAGTTGGTGACCGTAGTCGAGGGCGACCAGAAGGCTCCCTTTTCAATAGCTACTACACCGAGGTGTAGGGGAGAGCACGACTCTTCTCCTTGGATTGCTCCACTTTACCCTTGATACGTACCTTATCATATTTACCAACCCCTCCGCTCGGGCAGGATATGTGACAAGGTCAATTTTGTTAGCGAAGTTTAACAGGTTTTAATTCAGAGTTTTCCTTCTCTTAGACTAGTTGCCTCACCAAGGCTGAAGAACCTAGTCTGCCTTACTATTTACCCATAGCTGGAGGGAGAATAATTGGATTCATACCTTTCTCAAGGGTATTAGTGCTGTGTGAAATTCAATCAATCTCATCCAGGATTTGAACTCGTGTCGCCGTGTCCATTTCCAGCAACGATAACCATTACACCACAGGTACCTCCATGATACGTACCTTTTAAGCAAGGAGGCATCAAGTACCATTTTAAAAGTCTTTGGTATGACGCGACCTGGGATTGAACCCAGGTCTCCTGGACTATTGGCGAACACTCTACCCACTAGACCAATCAAAACTTATTCCAAACAATTCAGAGTTCGGTTTTATGGGGGGGATCTGAAAAAGAATTATTTCTATGCGTTTCAAAAAGATTTCCCTTATTTGTTGAATGATTCATGTACGCGCCTATTTGTGTGTGCAATAAGAGTGATAACTTCTAGTTATAATGTATGTCATCAAACTCTACAAAAACTTAAAGACTGCTGAGTAGAAGTTATTATTCTTGTTACTCTACTTACGATTGCTCTTTGTATAACTGTCATCGTTGTAGGAAATGGAATCGGTGTCCCGAGTTCAAAACCTGGATAAAGCTGCCTGTGCTTCACTTCACGCAAATGCTCTTCGAAATGACCTAAATCAACCTATTCTCCTTTCACTTATGAGTAAATAGTATGGTAGACTGTTTTCTTGACCTTGGTTAGCCAATCAATTTAGGAAAACGAAAACCATCTGTTATTTCGCTTTAACATTTCCTTGTGTTGTATCAAATAATTTTTTAAGTGGAATAATTTTTTTATTCTGAAAATCAACCAACAAAAATGACCAGGTATATTTCTACTCACCTCAATGTAAATACATAAATTAAACAAATAAATCAATAAGTTCATGGCCTAGTGACAAAAAAGCCTTCATTTTACATAACAACAATTTTTAACATATTTACTGGTCTTATCAATCTATTATCGAATATTAATCACATAGATTAAACGTTATACAATGAACGTTTCAGATCAAGTTTCAGTTGTTTCGAATCAGTCTATTCAGAGTAACCTTAAGCAAAGCCAATAGGCCACTATAAGCAAAAGGTTACAAAATCAAAAATAAAAGGTAAGGATACTATTTGCCAATGTCTCCCACCAGACAAGGCTTGACACAAGGTCAAAAGCCCGAAGGCCGATTAAAGTGGGGATAAAGAGGAGGCGAAGGTCTGGAACGAGCCGAGGCTCGAATCCTGCTAGTCTGTGCTGAACCACAAAGTGCAATGTGGATCTAATGAGGCAAGCAGTTTCACGAACCCAAATGTGGGTCCGAGCACGTATGCCGGGTTATAGCTTGAACTAGACAGCAAGGTCTAGTGCTATACATGGTGTCCTGAGAGCATCCGCAGGTAAGGATGTAAACCATTTTAATCCCCCCCCCCAATAGTATTCGCGACCTGCTGGACTTAATGAATGTCTCTATTCACTTTACCGTGGTAATGTGCCAGCACGTAATTTTATAAACGGGGTTTAACTTAATACCTTTTTGGTGGTACATTTCACTTTCTGTAATCCGTTGATATGTTCTCTCTGATCACATGTCACTGAGAGGAGTTCAACTAATTAAGAACGGCTCAAGAAGTTGATCCCAACCAATCAGAATAGGTTGTCCTTGATAAATATTTATTTACATTTGGTGAGTGGATCAGTTACAATTAATTACTTGAATAAGAAATAATTCTCTGACAACCTTAAACTAAGGAAAGTAAAAAAGAAAAAAAATACTTGAAGATATTTTTATTGATTTTCTCGCCAGATTCTATTTTATTAGGTCAGATCGTTGTACTTATTTTGTTGTTGTTATTGTTCGCGATACCGTTGAAGCTGTGGCTGCATCTTTTAATATATGCCTTATATCTTATTATATTTAGGTCAGTATTAAATTACATTTATATGAATCTCTCTCTCTCTCTCTCTCTCTCTCTCTCTCTCTCTCTCTCTCTCTCTCTCTCTCTCTAACCTCCTTTAAGTTCTTAATGTAGTTGCTGTCTTTGTGGCTTCTATTATATACAAGGCGCAGCAAAAATACCTCCCACATTTTAAATTTACTTCTGTGATGCAAGTGAATTTAGGCAAGTGACAATAGTAATTCTATGTAGCTAATGTCTTAGCATTTTTCTTTCATATTCTGTCACTTGTGATCATGATTTGGACAAGTGCACACACTATGCGTTTGCGGTTGAAATAGATTTTAAAACTGGTGAATCTGTATTTACTACACAGAGAGCTTTTCGTGCTCATTTCATGTTACATCGTAATGATGCTGTTCCGGATAGAAAATCGATACTGCTATGAATTGAAAATGTCAGACCCACAGGTTCGTCAATTAAAAGAAAGCCACTTGGAAGAATTAAAGAAGGCTATTCGCAAAAAAAATTAAAACGTGGCAGAAATACCGCCAGACATGACTCTGGGTCTTTTTGTCCTCCTTTAAAAACATATGTTCAATTGCACCACATAGGTGACAGTTTTAAATGATGAAGATGTTTTTGCCACACCCTGTATTTTAAGATCTCATGATATTTTGGTCAGTATTGAGTTTAAATGAATCTCTTTGTTCTTTTTCTCTTTTTCCAATATCCCTATTGGCAGGGCTTAGAACACATTGTTGACTGTATCTCTGCAGAGGCGTAAGACTCCCTCGCGAATGAAGTAGGTGTCTTGTATATGACACAAAACTACTTCTGATGGTGAGGCTCCAGTTCTGAAGATCTGAAGAGTGTGGAGTATCCCATCATTGCCATAAACTCTCAGGTCCACTCTGACCCTGAGTAGTAGTACCTGTTAGGGTCTCATCTATCGATCTAATAGATCTGTTTAAAAATGATTCATATTTGATGGGACAGGGTATCAGAAAAACTGTTAAGAAACAATTACACCAAAAAAGTGTAACTATGATCATGTAATTAACGTAATTCCTGAACCTCTAGGCATAAAATAACCTTAGACATGTTGACCTGGCCTTAAAATCAACCAATTTCTTTTTTCTTTTCTTCTTCTTTTTTTTTTTTTTTTTAGTCATTTTCATTTTGTTTCTTCGAATTGGCACGGAAGCTTCGGGTTGCTTACATTACATTCTCTTCCTTAGTGGGCATCTATCTATGTTTAAATTTACAACTTTCAGTTGTAAGTGTAGAGTGTGTGTGAGAAGAAAGCCTGAAAAAAAGACTAAATGATGAATGTGTGGTTCCAAGAGTTAAATATGGCACTGGATCTGATAAGGTGTAGGTTTTTAAGGGAAAGATGGTTTGAGATTTGATTCAGGCTAAAGGAATCAGAAAAAAAGAACAATACCATTCCATTTTGTAAAGATATGCTATATTATTTGCTTTACGCGCATGACTTGGAGAAAAATCACCTTTCAACAAAATAACGATCCTTAAAACACTTCTAAATTACATCGAGTAAAAAAAAAACACTTCAAAATTATATCGAGTCAAAAAAAAGAACATCATTTTGGAAATTATGACTTCGCCGCCTCAATCACTTGATCTCTCTACCATTGAATTAGTTTAGGATGAATTGGATAGGTTTGATTTGGTTTGGTTTTATGGCAAATCAACCATTGTAGGTTATTAATGGCAAATCCATTTTTATACATATATAATACAGTACTATTTCAAACAATTCAGTTAAGCATAAGTTCACAGTTTCAATATCAAAAAATAGTTCTATTTCAAACAATTAGGCTTAGCATAAGTACACATACACCCATAGATAGGACCTTATCAGGTGCTACCACTCCGGGTCAGAGTGGACCTGGGAGCGATGGCAATGAAGGGGTACTCCGCATTCTCCAAAGCTCCAGCATTACTGGAACCTCACCATCAGATTGCTTAGTGTCATATGCAGGACACTTGTTGGTTTTTTTTACTCCTCTGCTGAAAAGCAGTCGTTGTATTCTACAGCCCCAGCCGAGTGGGCAAGAATTGGATAGGAGAGTTTGAAGAGAATACCCAAAGAGTGAGAATGAGCTTTTTCAGTGCTTGAAGAATGCTTGGGAAGGTCTGCCATCTACTTTTTTCAAAAAATGTTTGAAAGAATGCCAAGAATTTGTAAAACACTTATCAAGGCAGGTGGTTGTTTTGATTACAAAAACAAAATATGATGCTGTTCAATGGTACTTTTTCATGTAACTATTTTTTGTTTTATTTTTTGTCAAAATAAAACTAAATAGATTGTAGATAGTGACATTTTATCTTTTCCTTTAAAAGACATACGTAAATATCTCATTTTAAGATGTTTTTAAAGAAATGCAGGTTGACCCAAAACGTTTTGCCAGTGGCGTGTATATCAGGGAAAACTGAAACTAAATCTGATAGTATGGGAATGTACAAATATCAAAAACACAAGATCTTCAAAGAATAATTTTATTTAATGCCAACGTTAAAGTATCGGCTTTTAATCTTGAAAACATTCACTTTTTGAATGTGTAAACATTACACTTTCATTAGAGTGTGTGAATTTTTAAATGAAACAAAAATGGCGACGTTGTTTCAAATTTGTGTAATGTAATTAGGGATCGAAAATTTATCTCAAAAACGTAACGTAAAGAATTTTTATACCACATCGATTTATCTATCTAGCTACCTAGCTATGTTCATATTTATCTTATTCCGTTCATATTTGTCTATTTTAAACATTTATCAACTCATCTATTTATATCAATGTCAGTCTGCTTCATTTTATTTCTTTCAGTCTGTTTAATCCAACTATCTTTTTATTTCAATATACAATGAAGTCAAATTGTTTTAAATTAGGGATTTGGTAACTAATTTGGCTAAATAAGGAGATGAATTTAAAGATCCGAGTCTCTGTTTCATTGTGTTATGGTTTGAAACGAAACTTGATTCAACAACTTTCCGACTTTTTTTAATGTATTATACAATTTATCTCCTTATTTGTCTTATGAAATACAAATAATTTTCTAACAAATCTATTTGACCCATAGATTAGGGTCCCATCTATATGGCCCATAGATGGACCCCTAACAGGTTTTATAACTCTGGGTCAGAATAGACAAAGAGTAATGGCAATATGTACAGAGAACTCCAGAACTGGAGTCTCGCCATCAGATACACTTTAGTGTCATACATAGGACACCTTCTTTCGGTGGGGTCTTACTCTTCTGCAAAGGATACAGTTAACTTATTCAAAGTCCCGCCAACATGGTGGGAAATAATTAATGTAAATTTCATTAAAAAAAACAGTTGACTTTTGCTGATGACCTGTACAGAGTCATGACCTCAGCGTTCGTTCAGCAGTGGTCGGTTGTGTTGAATCTGGAGGAGGGGGTTGAAAGATTAAAGTTGAATTAATGTGTTTGGTTGGAGATTTGACTAACGAGGATGGGCTCAATCGAGGGCGGAAACAAAGCAGACAAAAGTCCCCGTGTCAAAGAGAAGAGAAAATCGACAGATCATCAATTTAATCTCCTCGCGTAAAGGCTGCTAAGAAATAAATGCCGTTTGTTATGATCCAATACTTCTGGAATTCTGATTTGTATGTAGTTACCCCTTTCGTTGCCATTATTCCCAGATCTACTCTGATGCGGTGTGGTAGTATCTGTTAGGGACAAAATAGATCTGTTTGAAAATCGTTAGTTTTTGATAGAAATACGTGAAACCATGTAACAAATGGTTGTTATGGTCATGACAGTTTTTCACACCAGCGTTAGCGGATGGGTTTTCACTGAAGTTTGAGTGACAGCAAGTCCCCTCAAGTCTCCAGTATTCTGGCCGATCTCAATAATGTAGTTGTTTGGATGGTCTCTACTCGTCCTCTTATTTCCAATTCTTCCTGTCCCTTTATTAATTCTTTGGTGACTGTACCAAGAGCACCAATTAAAATTAGTATAATCGTTGCTTTCACGTTCCAAACTTTTTCAATTCCCTAGCAAGATCGAGGTATTTATCGTTCTTTTCACTTTCTTTCAATTTTACTTTGTGGTCCACCGAGAGAGCAAAGTCCACAATCCTGCAAGTTCTCGCTTTTTTCTTGATTATTATAAGGTCTGGTCGTCGGGCCAACATTAGGTGATCCGTTTCTATCTCAAAATCCCAGAGGAGTTTGTGCGTCTCATTCTCTGGGACAGATGCTGGATTGTGCATATACCATTTGTTCGTATGGTCAAATTGCAGTTTCTTGCACAATTCCCAGTGGATTATCTTGCCCACCCAGTCGTACCTAGTCTTATACTCTTTCTGTGCTAATTATGTGATTGATCGTTTCGTCTCTATCACCACATAACCTACATCTGCTGTTTTGTGGTGTCTTATCTATCCTCGCTTTGATATGGTTAGTCCATATGGCGTTGTTTTGTGCTGCTGCTTTTAGAAGAGATTCAGTTTATCTCTTAAGGTTTCCTTTTCTTAGCCACGTCCACGTATTCTCATGTGAGATGTCGCTTGTTAGTCCCTTAAACGTCCATAGAGTTGTTTTTCTTCCCACTTTTGTTTTCTTGTTATTGTCGTTCCGTTGGTCCTTGTGTCGTTAGTGTTGTTTTTGGTGGCTGTAATCAGTCTTACTCTGCGCTCTTTACTTTCGGTTTCTCACACTCCTTCACCAGATCCTAATGCAAGACATAGGATGAAAGGAGATTGTGATTATACTTATTCTGAGTAGAGCGTTTGCCAATGGTCCGGGAGACTTGGGTTCAATCCCAGGTCGCGTCATACTAAAGACTTTTAAAATGGTACTTGATACCTCCTTGCTTAACACTCAGCAATATAAGGTACGTGTCGAGGGTAAAGCGAAGCAATCCAGGGAAAGGAGTAGCCCCCTCCCCAACATCTCGGTGTAGTAGCTATTGAAAAGGGAGCCTTCTGGTCACCCTCGGCTACGGTCACCAACTTTTACTTTACTATGTATTTATATTTTTGCTGGTTCTTTTGGGTGATACTTTTCAATCGCATTGATAGTACTCCCATACGAAGATTATTATAATTATTATCATTATTATTAAATAGAATTATTAATGTTAGATTGGAATACTTGAACCTTTATAACTGTTTATGAATTTTTTGTATTAAGAATGGTTTGTTAAACCCACAATGGGAGCCTCACCACCAAAAATACAAACTCATCATAAACGTCGTTTTTTCTTGAGAGGTGTGCAATGCGTAACAGTTATCGTCGTCGAATATGGACTTAATGAACCGAGTGGAAAACTTTGACGAGGTTATGTGTTTTTCATTTGGGCATCATTCCATTCTCTTACAAATACCTTATTTGCCCAAACTGTGGCGTAACACTCGCGACGCACTGATAACCCTCGTTAGAAATGAACCCGGCAACCTGAATCAAAACCAGGATGAGGTTGTTTTCGTTTCACTTCGAGCTAATGCCCTTGGAAAAATCATCCATCCATCTCTCCAAAATATGGGTAAATCAGGTAGACTGGATTCTTTATTCTTGGTAAGACAACCAGTCTAGAAGAAGAAAATCACTGAATTCAAACTAGCTTTACTCCGCTTAAAAATTGACTTTGTGTCACATTCTGACCGTGGTGATGAGCTAGGTAAATACATACTTGAAGGTATAATTGTTTACAAATAATTATCAGCAGTTACTTGAAACTATATAAGTGCATGCAAAAATAGAAAAAAAAAAAGAAAGAAAGAAAGAAATCCTGGGTTTGGTTTTAAGTAACCCCAGAACGCTTTACATGTTGTACAACAAATAAAATTTGAACTTATCAACCAAAGAAAATAATATCTACAAACTGAACATCTACGTGGGAGTAAAACAGAAATAACAGACTAAAAGCTACTCCATTCTTGCTCAGCATCTCCCCATGGTGTAATGGTTATCAAGCTCATCTTGTGGTTCAATCAAGCCTGAGTAGTTCAATTCTCACTGTGTGCCTCATGCTTAGTTTTTAAGAAGCACTCCATATGGTGTAATGGTTAGTAAGTTAGCGAACAAACCATTCATAAGGAGCTCGGTTCGCTTTAAATGCTCCATACTTCTGGTCTTGTGCCAAACTAAGCTGAATACGTTAACTGTATCCTCTGCAGAGGAGTAGGACCCAATCTTCCAAATAAGGGGTATTAGGACAATAAACTGCATCTGATTGTGAGGCTCTGGGGAGTTTACCTTCATAACCATTACTCCCAGATCCAGAGTGATAGAACATTTTAGGGTTTCATCACTGGGTCAGATAGATCTGTTTGCAAATTATTTGTATTAGATAAGAATACTTGATATCATAAAACCATGTGCAAAAAACTCAAGAAACTACGCAAAAATATAAATATAAACATCCAATCAACACAATTCCCTAATCCCTTGGAATAGAATAACCCTAGATAGTTTGAAATACCGTTAAAATCAATTAACCAACCATATAACTGTGTGCAAAGAAATGATTATTATTGAATAGGAATAGTCAATTAAAACTATAAGTAATAAATTATTAGTAATAGGAGTATACGATTCCAAAACCTTTGGGCATCAAATAACCCTGGACAGGTCTACACGCCTTTAAAGTCTATCACTCAGTCATGTGATTTTATAACTCCCATATTTCAGTCTTATAACGTTTTTGAAGATCAAAGATTTTGTCAAATTCTATTCGGAATTAAAACCCAGTAACAACAAACTTGAAAAGCAATTTTTTTTTTTTTGCGAATCATTGATAGACATCGTAGAGACTTTTGCCTTGAAATTCTTTCCCAATTACACATTCGTCTTACAGCAGAGAGTGTAATTTCCAAGATATTTCTACAATTGCAATGACAAGGCCTACCCCCTCGACTTAGTCACGGCCCCACTAATAAATGAAATATAATTTTCAGTTTTGTTAGACCTGCGTGAGAATTTATTTATTTTTATTTTTTATTTTTTAATCTAAATATTAATTGAACCTGTCTTTGAACGTCGAATTTGGTCTAAATAAACTTAAAATCCAACTTCTGCTTTGTCATAAATTGTTCTGTTCGTATATATGTCATTAAATCATCACTAAAATATAAGCAATTATGTGTGTACTACATATAAGTGGAAATACATACTTTTACTGAGTGCCTTGTTTTGTTTGCAAACTACTCTCACACTTTTGCAACACTACTTTCACCGAACAACCCTGGTTGCTACATATGTTTGACCTTGTGTCAAACTAAAATGAACATAGCAAAATTAAGTGGATATATATATATATATATATATATATATATATATATATATATGCGAGTAAGCTATAAGTTTTATACATCCGAAAGTGACTTCATGGTTGTATAATTACAAATATCTACATTCTTTTCAAACGTGGGTGTTTATTCTTTTTAAATACGTTACTCTGAAACTAAATACAACAAATTGGCAATTTCTTTAACAGATTCTCAACATTCAAAAATGCTTACATATCGACATGAATGTGCGATAGTAATTGCATACGACAATTATACGCATTGCCAGTGTGATATTAAGTGTATACGACACTGATACGCATTTACAGTGAGATATTAAGAGCATATGACACTTATACGCGTTCACTTTGTGATATTAAGAGCATACGACCCTTATACACACTGACAGTGGGATAGTAAGTACATATGACACTTATACGCATTGACTTTGTGATAGTAATTACATACAACCCTTATACACACTAACTGTGAGATAGTAAGTGCATACGACACTTAAACATGCTGACTGGTACACACAACTGAATATTAGTCAATACAAACGTTTACGGAGGGGCATACATTTTCACATATGTAAGCATATCATGGATTTTACAAATATTATTGAATTCGTACAGTTCTTTTCAGCCTTCGAGCAAACAGAATGTCACAAATCTGTTAATAGTTCTGTGTTTGTTCGTAAAAAGGTTGTTCTATGTACATGATTTTAAAAGTTTGCAACTAAATTTCAAAATTAATTATTTTATTATACCATTCGTAGTAGTAGTGGGTTTGGGTGTCACTAGGTGCTTGGCTATTATAGCTTGTCCTACACTAAGCTAAACTATGCTTAATAAATTCTTACATGCATGTTGAAATGTAAATGACTGTTTTATAGTCATCATCATCATCATCATCATCACCATCATGTCGTGCCGCCAGCACGGATATCCTTGACACTCTCTCGCCACTTCTCCCTATCGTTCATCGCCTCTGGCAGGTCTTCAGGGCTACATCCCGTATCCTCACAGAGCTGTTGTATGTATGTATGTTCGAGCTGGTCTTCCTGCTTTTTCTCGGCCATATGTGGTGGAGGGAGCATAGGAGTATATCACTTATGAGCTCGTCCCTGCTTCTCCAGCAGTGTCCTACATGTCTCGTTTGTCTTATAGTGATAATTAGTAAAATACAACCTGAGATTCCTGATTTTACCCAGGATAAAAGATCAGAGAGAACATTGACAACAGCAAAAACAGGTCATATACCAAAAAATTTACAATATTTTTTCCACTTATATAACATTTGACTGAGAATATAGATTTTTAAAACAGAAAAGTTAAAGGAGTTTTTGTTGTTGCTTTTGGTTTGTTTGTTGTTTTTTTTTGCGGGGGGGTTGTTTTTTGTAGGAGGTGATATTTGATGACTTCAATAAGCTCGGAGGTCGTTCCACTCACTTTTGAGGTCAAAAACATTTTTGTATTTTTATCAAAGTATCTATTTCAGTTTGGCTAGAAATCGTATATTTCACAATCTGATGACCTGCGGTAACTTCAAACGACACAAGTCAACGTTGCATAATCAATAATAGAGACATAGGTCAAATAAAAATACTCGCCAAAAATTCAGGTTTCTAAGACTTTCTGTTTAGCAGTGATTATTGGACACACACACACACACACACACACACACACACACACACACACACACACACACACACAAACAAACTTTGACATTTTTATAAGCTTCACTAATACGAAATGTTGCCCTACCCAATCCAAAATACATTGGTGTTTGGTCGGTTTGTTGCTTTTACGGTATGCTAACCCAAGAAGGATTGGCATCCCTTAAAATGCAAGAGTCATTTTTTTTTTGTTTTGTTTTGTTTCGTTTTGGGTTTGGTTTTTTTTTTTTTGTTGTTTTTTTTGCTTTTTACCCTTGGTGAGGCAACCAGTCTAGGAGAAGGAGAACTCTGAGTTCAAACCAGCTTTACTCCGCTTAAAAATGGATCTTGTGTCACATCCTGCTCGTAGCGGAGTGGTTGCCTAAATACATCCACCGGGACACCCAAAATATACTGGACATATATTATAAACAGACACCGATAAATTGTTCAGAAGATTCATTGAATATAAACAATTTATATGGTTAATATTCTGTATCAATATTAAGTCAATAATGTTATCAATTTTAATGAATTTATATCATTTAATTATTTTTATAATAAAATAATGACGTAAATATTCTACATATTAGTATAGATAGCTTGTGGGGTCGATTCAATCCAGCTACCCCAAAGAATTGCCCTGTGACAGTCTAAAGTAGTGCTTCTCAAACTTTTTACTTGATCTACCTCTTATAGTAAAGTAAAGTTGGTGACCTTAGTCGAGGGTGACCTGAAGGCTCCCTTTTCAATAGCTACTACGGGTGCTACACCTTTGCCTGGATTGCTCCACTTTACCCTTGATCCCTACCTTATATTGCTAAGTGTTAAGCAAGGAGGCATCAAGTACCATTTTTTTAGTCTTTGGTATGAGTCGACTTGGGATTGAACCCAGGTCTCCCGAGCCATTGGCGAACACTCTAACCATCTTTCCAATGTCCGGTATAGTAAAATGTAAGTAAAGTTGGCGACTGTAGTCGAGGGAGACCAGTAGGCTCCCTTTTCTGTAGCTACTACACTGAGGTGTAGTGAAGGGCGCTACTCTTTTCCCTAGATTGCTCCACTTTACTCTTCATACGTACCTTATAATGCTGAGTGTTAAGCAAGGAGGTATCAAGTACCATTTTTAAAGTCTTTGGTATGACTCGAACTGGGATTGAACCCCGGTCTCCCGAACCATTGGTCCGGTATAACCAACTTTAATTTCCATTCACCCCCAAATAGATAAATTGAATATTAATTTTGAAAGTATAATTGATTAATAATCAATTTACCAAAGTTTAATACAGTTTACATGCGAAAAGAATCAGAAAACTATACATGGAAATGCAACTTTGATTCTTGAATTATTTTTATGCCAAGAATCATGAGGAGATTTTTTAAAACATTTTCGGTTTCAAGATTGACATTTTTACAAAATACGGAAAAGTTAGAATGAATCGAACATTGAATCATTTACTATCACCCACAAATACATGGCAATACTGAAACTGATTTAACAATTGAAGATCCGAATATCTTCGTTCAGTACGGGATTTTTCTTTTATAATACTTTAATCTGTTATTATGAATAAACATCAAAATTTCAGGCATAATATTTTAATTTCATTTTTTCATTATTTTTCTTTCTTTTTTAAAACTATATTTTCATTTTTTATTAAATCATCTTTTTTTCCTAAAAACATTTCGTAACCTATTATAAAAAGAGATATTTTTGAATCCAGTATTTTTATGAAATAATTCATTTAAAATGTAATTGTTTTTAGATGTTTTATTTCATGAAATTTTTATTATAAGCATTGTTAACAACGCCGAAAAGATTCGAATCTTTTCGGATAAAGTCAGATCATTAGTTCCTTTAAATGACCCGTAAGTTTGGAACGGCACATCACTACATGCTATCACACCCAATCAGGTATTCAGCTACATGTACGATATCTAGAAACTCGTCTACTTGATACAATGATTTTTGTACTCCTCTGCGAAGGGATCAATAACTGCAAACTTGTAAATTCACTTTTGTTGACGCCTATTCTTTTTTTTCACCTTGCCAATATTCGATTCACCGCCAGTGGTCCATATGGACTTTTTTGAGGAGGCCGGTGCTAGGTATCTGGTAACTAGTGTACATGGTCTAGCAATTTTTTGTTTGCCAGTTATAAAGAGATTTATAAACGTAAACTCGTAAATTCGCCCACAGCCAACTGTGGACTCCTATGCTTTTACCCAGTCTTCCAAAATTTTATCTAACCCCTGGAGTGTGTATGGACTACTTTGAGAAACCCTGGTCTAATTTAAGCTGAGTTAATAGCTGCCCGAAGAAATAAGTTACGAATAAATTTCTTGTCAGTAGCGTCCGTGATTCTTTTACAAAACATTTCACAATGGCGGCTACTCTGCGTAGTATATGGATTCGAAAGGAATTTCATTCACTGGGAGTTTATTTTTATTTCTACTTTTATTTATTTTGTTCTATTCTGTTAAATGGAGTGGTTGGATTGTTGATGAAAGTAGTTACCTCACTTAACTTTCTCATTGAGAACAAGTGACGGAGAAAGTGAGGAATAAGATCTCAATATTGGACAACCCACTGGAAGTGAAAGAATAAGTTTGTATTTTATATTCATTTCATTCATTCAAATCCACACACATACTGTCACGTACAAACACACACACACACATGCACGTACAAACATAATACACACACATACATGTCCGCAGTCACATATAAACGTATACACAGTTGTACACACACACACACACATCCACATACAATGAGGAGGCTCTCTCAGTGTGACGATTATCATCGTAGAAAATGGAATCGGTGACCCGAGTTCAAATCCTAGACGATGCTCTTTGCGTTTCGTTTCGCACAATTACCCTTGCGAAAGGGGTGAATCCCATTTGTTATTCCCCGGGTTGATTGGGGTTTTTAACCTTGGTTAGGCAACCAGTCTAGATGAAAAAAAAAAAAAACTTTGAATTCACACCAGCATAACTCCTCTTAAAAACTTACCCTATGTCAAATCTTTTTTTTTTTTGGTGGTAGAGTGATAAGATAAATGCATACATTATAAAGAATTACGAGTATTATGGAAAAGTGATGCATAGAAAACACGGAATATAAAACGGAATCGGATTTTTATAACAAAAGATCCGAGAAGGATGTAAAACAATTGATATCTTCGAAAATAATTCCGATGCTGGTTATTATTGACTAAAAAGCTTACAATTCCTTAAATTTCTTCTTTTTTTTCTTAATGTAATAATAACTGTAATAGAAAGTTATTTTCATGAATTACTGTTTTATTTCGCACTCACTATGGGATAATCCCCATGGCATCGAGCGCCCCGGGGCCTGTTCTGGACTTCGGTCCGGAGCGTGGCCCTGGAAAAGGAACAATGGCAGACTTGGGGCCTTTAAGTAGGCACCTAGTTTCGACTAGGCTACTTTCGGGTGGGCGAGCTGCATTTTTGTCTCCTTTGTCCCCCATGCACGGCACTAGACCAAGCGTCTAGTTTAAGCCGTTAACTGGCATACGTGCCCGGACTCACATTTGAGTTCGTGAAACTGCTTGCCTCATCAGGCTCACATGGCACTAAGTGAGCCGATGAGCAGCACAGACAACCAGGGTTCGAGTCTCGATTCGTTCCCGACCTCCCCTCCCCTTTATCCCCACTTTAATTGGCCTTCGGGCTTTTGACCTTGTGTCAAGTCGTGTCTGGTGGGAGGCAGCGACAAATACATGGTTAAAGTGCTGGACAAAAGTTTGGACTCCAGTCGCGTTATAATATTACTTCCGGACAAATACCCTTGGGAAAAGTAAAGAACCTCCTTAGCCCCCCGACAATAAGATAAATAGTATCACTGCTGTTCTTCTATAAGGATGAGTTTGACATTCAATACCCCACAAAGGTTGATATACCATTAAACAAAGATACCAACCAAAGGTACTAAGAACATTTCACTTTCTAAATACATATGGGATGTTCTAACCAGTAAAAGTATATTCTTATTGTTACGTAAGTGGTGATCAAAAAATATTTCAGCGAAAGTTCATGCGTTTTTGCTATAATAATTGAGAATTGCTCTTTTTTATACTTTCTTATATGAAGCCTTTTTTCTATTGTTTGGTCATAATCTTTGGAGAGAGAGAGAGAGAGAGAGAGAGAGAGAGAGAGAGAGAGAGAGTGTGTGTGTGTGTGTGTGTGTGTGCAAACATAATTTCTCCCCGCCACCTCTCATCTAGAAGTAATCAACTCTATCATGAATCAGATCTTCTTACCAAGTTAAGAGAATTTTATGAAGGCCTATAGGTCGCTATATACTGTGTAGCACCTTCACAGACCGCCCTGTTGGTTGAGATTTGAATATGCAGACTGAATACCCTATTAAAGAGTAAGACCTCCACCCAAAACAAGGGGTATCTAATTCATCTAACAGCGTGGCTCTAGTTATGGAGCTCTATGGAGCTCCATCGAGGGAACTTGGCAGTAATGGCAATGAACGCGTACTCCACATTCTCCAAAGCTCCAGGACTAACCATCAGATGGTTTAGAACCATATTCAGGACATTCGTTGTGGGGAAGGAATCTTACTCCTTTGCAGAGATGCAATCGGCATGTTCTACAGCCCAAACGACTGGGCTGTTGTGGAAAAGTGGCTATGAACGCACATGCGCATGCGCATGCGCACGCATTTAAACACACACACACACACACACATTTCACATAATTCATCTCGAAAACATAAAAATGCAACATTCTTTTTTGTTTTTGTTTTGTTCGTTATATCATGGACAATAAAAACCCGTATCGGCATACAACTTATCAAAGCGATGTACCCTTTCTTTTGATGTGAAAATGTCTCTCATCACATTGTCGAGCCATCAAAATCTTTTAGATATAAAAAAAAAATCAGAGCTTGTATCAAATAATAGACACAAAAATAAGTTTATACAATGCTATTTACCACTCCATCATGACTCGAATGATTAGAAACTGCATAGCAACTATTTGATAAAACTATTTTTTCAAATCCTCAAAAATTCAATGATTTGAATTTTTAAAAGTAGTTTAGTAATTGTCGAATGTCAGCAACAAGACATATGAAAGGGAACGAAATGCCGGCGTATATAAAATAAGATTAATGAAACGAAACAACAACACATGAAAATAAATTGATTGGATGGTTTTAAGACATGTCAAACTTTCTTAGGTTATTTAATGCCTGTCAGTCTTTTTTTTTTTCTCAAACAGTTACATGATTTTCAGTAACTAATAATAATTTATAAATAACTATCGCTACAACAAACTTTATCTTAACAAAAATCATTGGTGCATAATTATATGGTTTCAAATACTGCTATTTCATAATTCCCAAGGAATGGTTTCAAGTAACTATTCCTATTTTGTAATAACCATTTGTTCGCACACAATTATGTTGTTTTAAGTATTCCTGTCTAATCCTATGAACTTAGTCCTTAGTCGATGGTGACCTGAAGGATCCCTTTTCAATAGCAACCACACCGAGGTGTAGAGGAATGCACTACTCCTTTCCCTGGATTGCTCCACTTTACCCTTGATCCTTACCTTATAATGCTGACTGTTAAGCAAGGCAGCATCAAGTACCATTTTTTGAGTTTTTGGTATGACTTGACCAGGGATTGAACTCCGGTCTCCCGGGCCATTGGCGAACACTCTATCATTTTCAAACACATTTTCCGGTTCAAAGTGGAATTGCGAATGATGACAATGAAGAACCACTCCTCACTTTCAATGGTTCCAGAACTGGAACTTCAACACTGGATGGAATAACCAGGACACAGTTTTAAAGTGAACGTTGTGCAATCCAACGATGAAGAAATTCAAGATATCAATAGACAAATTGCCTTGACGAAAAATATTATTCATCATTAAGTCATAAACAAAAATATTATTTTCAGTTGATTAATCTATTTATTCAATAATTTATTCGATTTTTAGTATTATTATATAAATGTAAATAAATATTATAAATTTAAATAAATATTGATAAATTATATATTAAAAAGGCCAAATCGATTTTTAATCCTTCGTGTATTATTGAGCTTCTTTCAAGTTTTTCCCACCAGTTTGAACTGTTAGTTTTTCACTGTAGTCCTAGTGACAACAAGTCTCTTAAGGTTTCCAGGACTCTTTGGGGTATTCTAACTGATCTTAACAATGTTGTGGTCAGAATGGTCTCGATTCTTTCTTCAATTTCCAATTTCTCCAGTCTTTTTTCCAAGTCTTTAGGGTCTGTTCCAAGCGCTCCAGCTACAGTTAGTATCACCATCAACCTCATGTTTCACATTTTTTTCAGTTCTCTGGCAAGATTCAATTATTATTATTATTATTCACTCATTAGAGCTTTTCACATCAGCGAAAGCCGATGGTTTTTCACTGAAGTCTGAGTGACAGCAAGTCTCCTCAAGTCTCCAGGACTCTTCTTAGTATTCTGGCAATTCTTAATAATGCTGTCGTTTGGATGGTCTCCATTCGTCCGCCAACCTCCAAGTCCTCTAGTCCCTTTAGTAATCCTTTAGTTACTGTTCCAAACGCACCTATTACAATTGGTATAATTTTCACCTGCATATTCCACAGTTTTTTCAGTTCCCTAGCAAGGTCGAGGTATTTATCCTTCTTTTCACTTTCTTTCTGTTTTATCCTGTGGTCAGCCGGGACAGCAAAGTCGACTATTTTGCAAGTTCTCTTTTTTTTGCTGATTATTATTAAGTCTAGTCTCCTGGCCGGGATTAGGTGATCCGTTTGTTATTATTATTATTATTATTATTATTATTATTATTATTATTATTATTATTATTATGTAACTTCGCTATTTATACCATCACTATTGGTCAAGGGACTGCAAATCAGCGTGTATCCTCACCTCGCAAGCATTTTTCTCGGTATTCTTGCGTATCTTAGTAATTTTGTCGTCTGGGTCATTTCAATACTTCCTTCCTTTTTCAATGTTTTAATATTTTTAAATAAATAATTATGGCAACAATGTCTTCCTGAGATCCAGAATTGAAACCTCCCAACTGAATGCAGATCAATATTATACCTATAGGATACATGAAAATAGATTTCTGTCATGCTTATAATGACATCACTATAACAATAATTAAAAAAAAGGAATTTAAAAAATACAGAAATCGAAGTAATTCTAAGTTTTTTATTACATTAAAACCAAGATTGGAATTTATTCGGATTTACTTTTTTGAATATATTGTTCTACAAACTTCTAAGACATTCTGTAACGTAATTCCGATTTCGTTTTATATATTGTGTTTTCCTTGTTCTTCTCTCATGTAAAGAAGAAAAAAAAATCTGTCTCTAACATAGACCTCATCAAATGATGACACTGTGTCCAGACATAGTTGCAGGGCTAAAACATTATTTCCACGAACACAAAGTACACCAGTAGTATCTTACAAAACCACTAGACATGGTTGATTTTTCCTTCACATTGTATACAAAAATGAATAAATTTAGGAAAAAATGCTTTTTTCGAAATTTTCATTTTTTAATGTCTTGTTTGTATTATTTTCTAAAATAAACTTTCGGATAAAAAAAAGGATTCAGTTGAAAAAAAATTAATATAACTAATTCAAATTAAATACTAACATTTAACTAAAATTTTCATAAGTAATGCATCGTAGAAATTATTTTATCTCGTTTATCAATGTTTATGCAGATTCTTAGTTATACTATTGGACTTTCTTTCCCATGTGTACGGTTACGAAACACGATAATTCAGGTTAGTTAATTTTATATAAATAGGTTAATTTCGACGTGGCAGAATAGAGGAGAACGAGCGAAGAAACTTGGTGATATCTTTTATATATTCCCTATTCTAAATATCATATATATATATATATATATATATATATATATATATATATATATACTTGAAAAAAATCGTTTAAAAATTCTTTTTCATGCGTGCGTTAGTACTATTTAACCCATAGCTGGGGTATAAGTGGGTTCATATTTTTCTCCGAAAGTACACGAAATTGCGCATCTGGAGTTTGAACTTGCTTACAACAATGTCACAGTTCAGCGCGTTAGCCACTATGCCACGAGGTCTCTCAGTCAGATAGATAGATAGATAGATAGATAGATAGATAGATAGATAGATAGACTTCTGTGCAAAAGATTTAGGCAGGCGTATATTTTAACATTTATAAATAATGAACACTGTTTTGGGGGGGTTAATCAATGAATATATTGCAATTTATACATTTAGAAACATTTACAAACAGTAATTCTTTAATATATTAATAATAACAATTCAAAAATAAGCATGATTACGAATTCTTAATTTTAATCATGTTTTCATTATATGATATAGGATTGCTCTAAAACGTTTATCTTATGTAAAGGTGTTGATTTTATGCTATATTTTTTTATTATTTTTTATTATTATGAGGCTTTAGAATGTTTACTTCTGACCAATCATTAAATATTCGTAAAAACAAGAATTATTTTATTTTTTATAAATTGTGTATTTCTAAACATTAATCATCAATATACCTCGAGTATCTGATGAAAAAAGGCATAGAATTATATTCTGCCACGAGCATGGCACTTCTCAGGCTAAAATATCAAAAATATTGTTTCTTGGTATGCAGTACAAGATATAATTAAGAAAAATATTGAAACTGGGGATATCAAAGACAAAAAGAAGAGTGGAAGGCCAACAGAATTAACAAAAAGTGATTGTAAATATCTTTAGAAATAGAACTAAATCTTGTCAGGAATTAGGTTCAGATCTTGCTCAAACATCTCGCACACAAGTTCACTCTTCAATCATCAGAAGAGCACTTGAGAAAGAAAGCATTCATAGTCGAGTAGCAAAAAGGAGACCTTATCTAAGACAAGGAAACAGAAAAACGACTTGAATTTGCCAAAGAACACAAGAAATGAACCGTTGAACAATAGAAGAATGTATTATGGAGTGATGAATCAAAATTTCAAATTTTCAGTTCAAAGAGAAGACAGTATGTAAGAAGGATTGAAAAGCAGATGAAAGATGTGTGCTTGAAGCCTACAGTTAAACATGGAGGAGGTTCTATTATAGTTTGGAGATGTTTAACTGCAAATGATGTGGGTTATTTGATCAGATTAGATGGAATAATGAATGCAGGGAAATTCTGATAAATTCTTATCCACCATGCAATCCCCTCTGTGAAGCGTCTCATTGGTAATGTTTTCATTTTCCAGCAGGATAACGATACCAAGCACACTGTACAAAAGACAAAAGTTATTTAGATTAGAAGGAGCAATCTGGGGATATTCAAGTTATGAAATGGCCTCATCAAAGTCTACATTTGAATATCATCGAATCTTTGTGGGATTATTTGGACCAAAGAAAGGCTGAAAAACAACCAAAATCAAAAAAACATATAAGATGCCTGGAATAATATACCTATGGATTATATTAATAAATTACTACTTAGAATCCCAAAAAGAATAAATGCTGTTCTTGCTGCAAAAGGTCGACATAAAGAATATTAATGATTTTTAAGTTATTAAATGTGATAAACATCAAATTCATATTATCTATTAATCATATTATTATAAATTAGCATTAAACACCTTTTTTTTTCCTTTAATAATACATGGATGCAATTTATGCTTAGAAGAGAAAATTTATATTTTAATATATAAATGGCCTGATAAGTTATTAAATAAGAGAAGTGAATTAATAGCTAGATGTTGACATAAGACTAAATTTAAACTATAAAAATTTAAAACAGAAATAAATAGTGAAACCAAGTAAAAAACCTATCCAACATATACACTAAAAAAGTTGGTAGCAAATTAAACGGTATCGAAATTAATATAAGCATCAATATTTCTCTTAAAAGTTAATCATCGAACTTAACATGAAAAGAAAATAAACTAAACAAATAAATAAAAAAGTTAAATTACCGTAATTATAACTGACAGAAGAAATTTGAACAATTAAAATAAAATGGAAATTCAATAAAACGAGGAGGTAACTTCTTAATCTCGTCCCCCTCCACCCCACGTGTCTATTCTGTTTTAATTAATTATTCATTGGATCTGAAGAAGTCCTGTATAAATTTTTTCTTCATGTTTTTGGCTCACACCAGAAACTGAAAATACAGGATGGAAATAAATTTATAATCCTGAATTAACCGGTCTTTGGTTTTTTTCTTAAAGAAAAGATATATATATATATATATATATATATATATATATATATATATATATATATATATATATATATATATATATATATATATATATATATATATATATATATATATATATATATATATATATATATATATATATATATATATATATATATATATATATATATATATATATATATATATATATATATAAAAATTTAATGGAGACTCAAACTCGGTTAAGGGAGTGTCCTTGTGGTGTAATGGTTAAAGCGTTGGACAGCGGAATCGTAGTACGTGAGTTCGTACTCCAGTCGCGCTATTACGTTCACTTTCGGGCAAATACCCTTGGGAAAGGTATAAGCCCCCTTATCCTCCCAGCTATGGGTTAAATAGTACCACTACTGTTCTTCTTGGAGAATGGATTTGGCATTAAATAACCTAAAAAGAGTTGATATGCCATTAAACAAAGAAACCAAACCAAACCATCAAACTCAGTTAAGTCGTCATAATAAATTTATTTCGGCGGAGAATATTATTGCTATACTCTCCGATACTGGTCTTAAAGGATAATGAGAAATTCTATGATAACAAGAAACATTACGGACTTTTCTGGTGACGTAGAAATGAAATTTTATGCAAGATTAAATTTAATAAATGACGAGAATATTTATTTGTCAATTTGAGCAGATAGACATTTTTTTTTTATTTGAGAATATGTATACAAGAAGTAACGTGTTATCTGTTGATAAATAAACTTTTAAAACTATGGTACCTTTAAATTAGTTTTATTTTATTATAATTGTCCTCATTTGTCCGAAACGGGTCAGGCATAAGATAAGTTATAATCTTCTCTTAATTTGATTTTTAGTTTAAAACTGAACATAACAAGAAAGTACATAAATAACTGGGCCACTACCTAAGAGTACATTCACCCGGGGGGTTGACCTGAATCCCACCGTCTCCATTTCTGCTTGCTACGGCCTTGAATTAACAATATTATTATTATTTTAATCTTTTTTTCTTTTCTTTTTTTTTTTTCACCTTTATTTTTGGTTTCTTACAATCCTTCAGCAGATCTTTACCCAAGACTTACGGTGAAGGAAGATCGTGATAATATGTATTCAATATTCTATCTATATTTTCAGATGTTACTTTTCCAATCACATTGATAATAGTTCCGCTGTGTGCTTTTTTTTTCTTTTTTTCTATTTTTTTTTTTTTTTTTTTGTATTTCATACATGCTGGAACTGGCAGGTATTTTGTTAATATTCTTATCTGTTCCTTTCTTAATCATACGCTTGTATCTCAGAGCCAGAAAGAATATTATACATTTAATTTTCTTGGACATGTTCTTGTTAGAGTATTTGCTATTTGTCTGCATGGCCAAATTTTAGTCCTTTGCACAATTCACTTTGGGTCACCTTTCCAGCCCAGTAATATATACTCTTGTATTCTTTTTGCGCCAGTTTGCAGCATGATGTAAAGCAAGCGAAATAAACAGCCACTAACTATACCAAAAGTCAGTCGTCATTTAAAGCAGAGATTCTCAAAGTGGTTTATATAGATCCCTTAGAGGGTGAATAAAATTCTGGCAGGATGAATAAAACCATAGGAATCCATAGGGGATTAATATACTTGTTTGTATTTATAAATAACGACTTGTCCATCTGTATAAACAATATTAAGAATTTGTAAGATTTTAAAGCTCGATTCAAGGATCTTTTAAACTAGAAAATTCTTGAATTGATTATTTCTCCTTTTGATGTTGAAGTGGAAAATGCAAATTTAGACATCTTTCTTAAAAAGGAATTTATCAAAATGACTTTCGCTCTTTAAGCGAAGTCTATGTATACATTTGAAGGAATTGGATATTACTGGATGAACAAAAAAACTATAGCAAAATATCCATGCTTTGGGCAACTGTTGAGCCCAATTTAGTAGCTTTTCCAAGTTTGTATATGGTGGAATCTGGATTCAGCCATGAGTATTATTTACTAAACAAACAAAGAACTTTGAAAATCGAAGATGGTGATTTGCAGCTCGAACTCACTAATCTGTGATCTAATATTCGTTATCTCCTCACTGCCTGCCAAACCCATTAAAAAAAGAATTAGAAAATTAATGGTGTGTTTGCATTTATGTTTAGAGATTATTTTCTCATGGAAATTGTATTAAACACTTTAATGGAAATCATATTTGGTTACAAGAAATGCGTCAAGTAAAAAGTCTTAGAAGTCCTGATCTAAAGGAAGGGGTACTTCGTATTTATGGAATTGGAATGAAGTCCTCAATTATAAGCTCTTTCTTTAAAAAAATGATTGATGTAAACTAGTACGCTTCCCAATTATATCAACTGGAAGCATTAAAAAAGCATACAAAAACAATTGGTTTGGTTTGGTTTGGTTTGGTTATTTAATGCCAAATCCTGATTTTGCATATATATTAGATATATATGATTTGTAAACACATTTTGTTGATAACATTTTTAAACGAACCTGAGCTCATATTTTTACTCACAGTTAAATGGTTTCAAGTATTGCTATCTATCATGAATAATTCTATTGACTATTTATCATTTGTTTGCATACAGTTAAATGGCTTCAAGTATTGCTATGTAAAAGTAACAATTTAACATCAGTCATTTCTTTATACACATTTAAACAGATATACATGATATGTAAGAGATTAGTTTGTCCGTAATTTCATTTTAAAATGAATCAGAACTAATTTGTTTGCACACTAATATTGCTATTATTTCTACACAGTTAAATTGTTTCAATTATTACTATCACACACTAATCCTTCAATTTTATATTAATCGTTTGCTTACAGACAGTGAAGTGGTTACAAATATTGCTATTTGACACTAATTATTCTATTCAACACTATTCATTCATTTGCATACAGTTAAATGTTTCCAAGTATTATGTAATACCAATAATTCAATTTAGGCATAGTTAAAGAGTTTCAAGCATTGCTATCTAACATTACTCATTCGTTTACACACAGTAAAATGGTTCCAAGTATCGCGATCTATCACTAACAATTCAATTAAACATCAGTCATTTGTTTACACACAGTTAAATGATCAAACAGTTCTACTGCAAACAATTCAGTTTAGCATAAGTCATTTGTTTTCTCTCAGTTTGAATGTCGAACAATTCTATTTGACCCATTGGTAAGACTATACCACTCCAAACCAGGGTGAACCTGGAAGAGATGGCTAGGAAGGGGTACTCCACATTCCCCCAAAGTTCCATTATTACTGGAGCCTTGCCATCAGATTTTTGTTTCATATCTAGGATACTCGTTGAGGGGGTCTCACCCCACTGCAGAGATGCTGTCGGTGTGTTTTACAGCCCCAGCTAACTGGGCAGATAAAAACAATAAATAAAAAAGGTCATAATATTCCATCAGAATGATATTTAGTGAACTGACAAAAATTATTCTTGTTTGGGGGAGAAATTTTCATTCAGTTGCAATATTTAATGAATACTATATTTATCATGCTCTTTTACTAATTTCACCGGTCTTTACAACAGTCTCTGATAAAAAAGAATTAAATTTCTTGGGAGAGTGTAAAGGATACTTATAGCAGTTCTTTGTGGAGAACGATAAAAGAAAGTTGATTGAATTATAAAGTTCCTGGGCACTTCACTAAGTGCAAGGATTAACAAGCTGGTATTAGGAATCTTGGAGCTAAGGAAGATATTTAGTCGAGTCCTCACTCACTAAGGAGCAATATTCATCATCATCATCATCATCATGTCGTGCCGCCAGCACGGATATCCCTGACCCTCTCGCGCCACTCCTCCTTATCGTTCATCGCTTCTGGTAGGTCCTCAGGGCTATATCCTGTATCCTCACATAGCTGCTGTATGTAGGTTCGAGCTGGTCGTCCTGCTTTTGCTCGGCCATATAACGGGGTCCATAGGAGAACATCACTTATGAGCTCGTCCCTGCTTCTCCAGCAATGCCCTGCATGTCTGGTTCGTCTAACTTCGATAGTTTTCGTGATGGGAGGTAGGTGGCCGTACAGTTGGGGCTTTGTGGGGTGTTGCCTCTAGGACTTGTTCAAAATTGCTTGCAGCATTCTTGTGTAATTTCCGTCAAGCTTTTTCTTCAAACGTTTTGTTAGCATCCATGTAGTGCATCCATATAGCAGTATCGACACGACCGCTGCTTGGAAGAAACTGCGTTTCATTTTATCGGTCAGGTCTGATTTCCATATGACCGATAGCCTATCGATAGCTGTCCATGCCTTAGTTAACCGCGTGTCGATGTCCTTTTCGGTTGATAAGACACTGCTTCCTAGGTAGGTGAACTTGTCCACAAGTTTCAGAGAGCTACCGCCTAGTGTGGAAATGTCGCTTGTTTGATTAAAGCACATGTATTCTGTTTTATGTTAGTATAAGTATATTCGTGACCTCCCATCTCAAAAACGATCCAAATAAGACGAACAAGTTATGATGAGCACTAATAGCGAAGTAAGGGCAAACTCATAAGCAAACTCATGGAACCCTATACATGGATTCACCAGTATGGCTGACCAGCAAAATCTTCTTCAGTTATGAGCGGATACTGGGTGTCGTCTAGATGACTCATCAAGAGCAATGGCCGATAAGATGAGATGGTTAGAAAGAAAGAAAGAGAAAGTCAAAGGAATCTATGCGGTTGATAATCTTATTTACCAACCCCTCCGCTCGGGCAGGATATGACACAAGATCAATTTTTAAGCGGAGTTTAACAGGTTTGAATTCAGAGTTTTCTTTCTCCTAGACTAGTCGCCTCACCAAGGCTGAAGAACCTAGTCTGCCCTACTATATTTGGATTCATACCTTTCCCAAGGGTATTAGTGCTATGTGAAATGTAATCAGTCTCGTCCAGGATTTGAACTCGTGTCGTCGTGTCCACAGCCTGCGTCGATAACCATTACACCACGGGCACCTCCATGCGGTTGATAATGATATCCGTGATAGCATTGAACACAACGGAATGAAAGACAAGATAAACGCATTTGTACATACAAGAACATGTTACTAAAAAGAAAAAATACACAAACGACGGCTAGAAATATACATATATTGTTCTAAGAACAAGCAGTATGTAGGAAGGGCACAAAAATATAGAAAAGCTTACTTGACGAGGGAAAGTAAAATAGTCACCCGGTTTATGTGACTGTTATGCGACACTCCACGAAGCACTTAAAGAACACGCCTATTCTCTAAAAGGAGATAATTATTTATTGTCTCCCCATCTAGATTGGCAGACGATTGTTAGTGAGTTCGATTCTTACTAGGTGCCCTTACTTCTTGTCCTGTGCCACAACTAAGTTAAATTTAGCAGTTATCTCCCTACACCGGATTAACAGTAATGAGTTCGATTCTCACCGGGTGCTACATGCTTCTGTTCTCGTAACACAACTAAACTAAGCTTAGTAAATACGTATGAAGTTGCTGAAAATTTGTAGGACAAAAAGATTATTCACTTAGGTTAATGTTGACTTAAACAAAATATTTAGATTTTTTTAATAAACTGAACGAATATGTTTGGCTAGCAGTTGTATGCACATATGCTTGTATATATGGCGTCTATATGTGTCTGTGCATGTGTAGATAGATAGATAGATAGATAGATAGATAGATAAATTGATAGATAGATAGATATGTTTGGATTCGGATTCTTAATTATTCAAAGCCGTCACACATGTGTAGGCTTTACTTATATGTGCGCTTTGGGATTAATCTACCACAGAATGAATTAATGTCTTTTTGATAATTTTATTATAATTGCTTTTTATTCTTTTTTTATGGAAGAGCATTATTCGAAAGTACACCATTCAGATTTTACAAGAGTCGGTTTATCGATATTAAATGCTTTTTTTCTTTGGTTCAAAAATCAATATACTTTCTGCCTGGTTACGAGCTTAATCAGTTGGGTGTTTTAAAAAAACGGATCTCTCGACTGTCACTCCCCCTTCATTTCATTCAAAACCGGAAGTGCGCATTTAACTGTGCATCAGCGTCTATACACTATATATGCCCTGTGTGAAGATAGATAGATAGATAGATAGATAGATAGATAGATAGGAATTATCCGTAAAATGAATATACCGATGTAGATCAGTCTGCTCAAAACCGGACATTTAGCTGAATTTCGATTTCAGTTTCGTCCTCAATCTATGTAACTAATACTGACCACTGAATTAAGTGCATTGACAAAGAAAGATGTTATGCTGCGTAAAATAAGTGCTTTTTGAATCATTAGGCTATAAACTTATTGATGAATGCACCTGTTGCTTCTATATTTCATTGACATTTTCATGCTTCTTCTTCTATTTCCGTGTAAATATCGCTTGTTCAAACTCAATTGTGTGATCCTCTATTTCCGAGGCCAAAATTTCTCTAACAAAGAAAAGATATGAACACTGACTGATAAAAGAGTTCCTGTATATAAATGTGATACCCTGTATTCATGTACGTGTTAATATTTAATTCTCTTCCAAATCGTGCAATTTACGTATGTATTGACGGGTTGAACATATTTGGATATTTAAGAATGTTTGCATTATTCAATCTAATGCAGCGTCAGATCAATAAAAAAATGATTTTGACTTTTTTCCATAACTTCAAAATCAATTTTCATCATTTATCATTAATGTGACTGTGTGCCTTTGTGAGCTCTCCTTTCCCTTGCTCCTCCTCTTCAATTTTTCCTTCTTCTTCTCAATTCCTTTCTCTTTCTTTTCATCTTCAAATGAATTTCTTTCTTTCCTTCTTTCTCCCTTCTCTCTCTCTTCCTCTCTCTCTCTCTCTATATATATATATATATCCTTTCCTCTTTTTCGCTCTCTCTCTCTCTCTCTCTCTCTCTCTCTCTCTCTCTCTCACTCACCTTTCCATTCTTTCTTTTCCTCTTCCGACCTTCCTCTATCTCTCTTTTCTTTTCTCCCTAGTCTCCTCTCTCTATTTCTCAATACGAACCATTCAAATTGTATCTTACATCGTCATACAATTAACGACGAAATTATATCTATCACCATCGTCTCGCCTGGATTCAAAATGCTCAAAATTACTAAACACTTTATCTTATGTTAACATAGATAGTCCATATACATGAATTGCAAGGTTTAAGTATGATACGGTGTGTGTTTTTTTCTCACAGTATTTTCATTGACAACTTACAACACACACACACACACACACAGTGTTTTTCATGCCAGCAAAGAAAGATTGGAAATAAAAAAATAATTTTAATATTCTTAATTGTCAAAAACGTCCTCCTTCTAGCAAGTCGTCAATCGGTAATAAATATCTATAGAATTAGTTTTATTCATTCTGAACAACTTTTACTTGGTGTTTCAACTAGATATGACCACGCACTTGTTGATACATTGCCACGCATTAAGAAAAAAGTAAGTCATTCGTTGATAAAACTTTATATCATTAGAAGGATGAAGAAATAAAGAAAAATTCTTCTATCAAACTGATTTTTTCCATGAGAAATTTAGTTATTTATTTAGAAAATATGTTTTTAATTTTCAAAATAAATGAATAATAAATACTTTCAATCAGTCAAAAAGGAAAGTTTGAA
Organism: Sepioteuthis lessoniana; assembly: GCA_963585895.1. Taxonomy (NCBI): domain Eukaryota; kingdom Metazoa; phylum Mollusca; class Cephalopoda; order Myopsida; family Loliginidae; genus Sepioteuthis; species Sepioteuthis lessoniana. Next base: position 54,207,494 of record OY757920.1, read on the forward strand.
AAGTGCCAAATAAACTTGCAATTTATAAAATCCGCAAAAATCAACTAATTAAAAAAAATTTGATAAAAAGAAATTGCAAAAATTGTGAAAATTATATATATATATATATATATGTGTGTGTGTGTGTGTGTGTGTGTGTGTGTGTGTGTGTGTGTGTGTGCGCGTGTGTGTGTGTGTAGATAGATAGATAGATAGATAGATAGATAGATAGATATAACACAGGTACAACCTCCTGTTATTTAATTTTTTACATCTCAGTAAACTAATCAATTAAATTTGATCAAGTTTCTGATTGTATTCATAAAATGCAAAATTTATTTGCTTTGCAAAATATATATATATATATATATATATATATATATATATGCACACACACACATATATATATGTGTGTGTGTGTGTGTGTGTGTGTGTGTGTGTGTGTGTGTGTGTGTGTGTGTGTGTAGTGTTGAGACAACCCGGTTTTTCTTTTTTCGGACGAGTCCTTTTCTTTATATATATAGTATGTCTACGTTATCTTAACATATATATATATATATATATATATATATATATATATATATATATATATATATATATATATATATATATAAGGTACGTTGACTGCCAGTTTCTTACCCATGCGATCAAATTTGCTCTGATTATCGCTTGGATGAAAAACATTGTATCTCCGCTATCCTATCTACATATGCTCTATCACTGATAGAGCATATATATATATATATATATATATATATATATATATATATATATATATATATATATATATATATATATATATATATATATAAAACCCTGGTACAGCCTCCACTTATTTAATTGTTGACATCTGAGAAATTAACTATTGTAACTTTAAAATATATACCATCTAAAATCATTATACTGGTGTGCAATTTTTATTCCCTTCTTTCTAATTCTATGAATTTTTATTTTAAAAAATTGACTCGACCGTTCTTTGTAGGTGAATAAGTTTCGGTTTGGTGAGGTCAATTTTGTCAACAAGTAAGTGTTCACTTAAACAAGGCGCTTTATAAACATATTTCAGGCCACTAAATCGAAAATATTTGGCAAAGTTACACATCCTGGGCTCAACTGGCATTCACGCCGAGTGGGTTAAAGTTGAACGCCTGGTCCAGGGGGAGGGCTTCCTCTCAGGTAGTACCTGCTTTGCAGGGCTGAGATTATTCCTAGGCGCCTGAGGCAACCCTAAGAAGGAATGAGAGAACTAAGCATTTATTTTGTCATGGCCACGATCGAGTCTATATTCTTGCGTAGCCCATCACTATAAAATGATTTCATGACAAACCTGACTTTGTGAATAGTCGAATAAATCCATACTGAACATCGCAGGGGAGGTGGGTAGAACCCCCAGTATTTATTTATTTATTTATTCATTTATTTTGTTATTTGTTGCTTTAACAAATAAAACAGAACTTGTTTCTGTGCCTATTATGTACAGCAATAATTTTTATATTTTACTAATTTTAACTTTTACAAGATGGTGACACAGATACAACTCAATGGAAATGCCGTTCCGGTTGAGTCTATCTCTACAAATGCATATCGCTAGCGTTTAAAGTTTTCTAGGCCAACAGAGTGGTTAGTGGCAAAGTTGTTATTTTAAAGCCTTTTGTTATCAATAAATGCCATGTAAAAAGCGATATTGTTTTTGTAAATAATCAGAACCAACGGGTTTCGTTTAATTCCAACTTTCAAACCCACTAGACCGTATTTTTGTTGTTGTTTGCAAACGAAAGCACACACGTTTTCACTTTAACTGATAAGACTACTTCCAATGTAAATATAAATGAATAAATAAAATATCCAATTTTTTTTTTTAATCCTATATTTTTAGAAATATTTTAGTTTTAGATATCTTCGAAGCTTAGCTAAAAGTCTCGACTCAAGGCTACATAATAAAAATTGTAAAATCAGACATCACCAATGCTCAACTACAACAATTATAGTAAAAACATTTAATAAGTAAAGGTCCTGTTTCTCAAAAATGTTAAGCTCATTCTTTTCACTAGAGGATAAATCAAAATCATACTGTAACTACACGACTCCTAAGTTAAGATGAAAGCTTTCACGTCTCCGTATGTTAAGTGCTTGAACCTCGTACACACATACACAGATTTTTTAAAATGGCAGGACGATAGTGTCATTTGGGCAGAGGGAGAAGACTTTTTCTTTCTTTCTCTCTTCCTCTTTTTATTTGTTTATTTATCTATTTTATCCTCTCGTACCGTTTTTAATGGTTACCTAAGATAGCAATCTCTAAGGTACTCGACTTTGCTATCCTTTAAATTTTAAGAGCTCTAAAACAGCTAATTTTTTTAAGAATGACTCACGTTAAACTTGGATGTTTTGCGTGTGATGGCAGCGTGACATTATTTTAGTGATTGCTTGTTTTTATCCTGGTCACAGGCCATTGTGTGTTTGCGTTCACACACGTGCTTTTCCTTATGACACTTTTAACATTGCACATAAACTACCAGCGCGGTTTACATATTCTATGATCAAGGGGGAAACACGTCATGGTTTATAATTCAGGTTCTGTTTGTCGCCAACTACTGCTGTCCAGTAGCAGCACAAGTAACAAATAGTATATGTCCGCTTAGCTTCTAGGTCAAGTAGGAGAGAGCATGGAACTTTAAAAATCACGTAGCCTAAAACAAGTCATTTTTACAAACAAAATGATGTCTGGAAAAAAAAGCTTTCTTTATCCAAGGGACAAACTGCGTTATCCCTGGAGCTATTTTGTATGTCAATATCTGTTTAAACGGATTAAAGTAAATAAAACAATCAAACTATTTTGTTAAATTAAAAGCAATTCAGGTGGTTTTTGTTTTCGTTTCGTTTTGTTTTGTTTCGGGTGTGTGCGTGTGTGTGTGTTTCTTTTTAATTATTGTGATGATAAACGTGCGTGTCAACTAACACCACAGCAATGAAAGTAGCCATCTATTTTCTTTTGGATGTTTTTGTTTTGTTTTTCGTTTTTGTTGTTTTGTGAGTTTGTTTTTATTTACCAATTTATTTTATTGGCAATAAAAAAGAGAAAATCCTTTATAATTCAATTTATTTTTTAGACTCCGATTTTGTACAGACATTAAAAAAAAGATAAGACGTTGATTATACGTGTTCAAAAAGGGTTTACGTTTTTTGTCTCTCCTGTGATTTCTTTTCCTACAATCATAAACATGTTTATTGTTTAATTACACACGTCTTGCATCTTCCCTTAATGTTCGGTTATGCTAACATTCATTTTAGTAACATTCTTTTTCTTACCAATGTGATCATGACGACCGAATACATAAAATGAGTAGTTGCATCTTAAAGCACCTGTAAACTGGAACCGTTTGTATATATATATATATATATATATATATATATATATATATATATATATATATATATATATATATATATATATATATATATATGCACAAATCGCTTAGATTTAAAAATAAGCAAAATAAATACTATCAAAATCTCTTTTTTCTCTCTCTCTCACTCTCTTCTTCTTCTCCTTCTTCCCAATGTTTTGAGGACAGCCTAAAAAAGTTGAAAGATGGAAGAGTAGGGGAAAAACAGACCTCAATATTAAATCACTTGCTGTTGTTGTTAGTGGCATATGTAATTTGATGCTGGTTCGAGGCATGTTTTGTGTTAAAATACATTCAAGATGTAATTCTCTTTTGCCTTCTCTTTGCAGCCCTGAAAACTTTTTTTTTTAACTTTTCCCCCTTTTTTCATAAGTGGGCAAGCAGCGAGAACACTAAAAAGCTACGGCAAAAATAACACTTGCACTTTTGTAGTACTGACATTAATTTTATCAATTTTAAAATTAAATCAATTCTCTCTTCAAATCGATTAAAATGTAGCGATAAATCCAAACAGCTATTTTTTAAATGTCTACATGCCCGAAATCATTATTTTGAGAGTGTCATATGTTAGAATTGCGAGACTGACCGTCTGAGAAAGGGTTCTCTAAATTCGATCACCGTTTTCATTTAATTCAGCATTTTTGTCAACAAACCAAACCAGTTTTGTTATCTTAGTCACAGAGCCACAAATCATTTTTTGTCTATGAGACCGCTTCATGTGCTAGTGAAAATAGTTCAATAACAAATTATCATTTCAAAATTATACCTACATCTGATCATTGTCAGTACAATAACTGTTAGACATTAGTTCCAGGGGATATTTGTGTTGGACGTTTATAGTGTCAACTGTTAAATGTAGGGATTCAGTTTTGATTTGTTTTTAGTAATACTCTCTTTGCTATTAATTGTAAACATGACCTCTTTATATATATATATATATATATATATATATATATATATATATATATATATATATATATATATATATATATATTGCGTATTAAAAAGCAAAGAAAAATAACGAGAAAGCTGCCATTCCCCCTGATAAATCAACACTATGACAACATCCACTTTTTTCTCTCACTTTTTAAGAATCTGTGTTCCCTTCACAATTCAGTCATTTAAATCCTATCAAATTTTCGAATGTTTTGGAAGAGTATATTTTGTATGTAGAGAGACTTCGAATTCTAAAACATTAAACGAATTTGGATCAGGTGATTATTTTAAGATTAAAATCGTTTTCATTTTATTTCAGAATAACTGAAGTTTGATTTTTGGTACTTTAAAAAAGTTTTAGCTTTTAAAGTTAACGGTTATTATTAAGTTAATCCTTCTTAAAATAGTATTTTTACTTTTGTACTCTTTTTTTTTTTCTATTAACAAAATAAATAGTTAACCCTTTCAATCTGTTACAAGCAACTCTTCTGAATTAATTTTTAATGGGTTCACGGGATGATATGGTTTGATTATATTGTTTGACGACATATCAACCCAGACCAATGTGGGCAAAACTCTCTTGGAAACACAAAAAGGATTTTATATAACTATGTAACAAACAACTGGGATTGCAAAAAAAAAAAAACATCGCATATTTTCTAGGGGCGTATATCTCATTAGGGGACTCAATAGAGTAAAATAAATAAATAAATACCAACCAAGAAGCTCACTCAGGACTTTAGAATTAACGTCACTTAATTCTTCTTTAGATTATTTCTTTGCTGGAAGAAAATATTTACCTGATAAATAATTTTCTGTATATTACAGATTATTATCATTAATGTGGCAGACAAACTAAATTGGTATAAAAAAAAAGAAAAGAAAAAGAAATCCCAACTCCTTAATCGGAGGAAGAAGGGATTTTTGAAAATGTTTGTATCAAGGGAGACAATCATTAAAGATGTGCCTAACATGCTTTTTCTTCAAATTTGTTTATTTCTTGTTTCAGAGCTACAAATCGCCTGCGGCAAACAGCCTCTTAAGCTTCTCACATCAATACGAATTGATTTATTTTATTTACAAACGCATTGTTTACGTTGCATTTGTTAAATCCATCTTTGTCATTCCATAATTTCGTCTTAGCCTTCTCTTTATTTTTTCATTGCTTTCTTTATTTTTAAACATCAGTTTTGCACGGGTTTGTTATCGTGTAAAAGAGTTTTAAGAGTAATTATGATTTGTTTTGATTTTTTTTTCTTTCTGTGTAACAGTCATTAAAATAATTAACTATCTCTTAGATCTTGGGTGAGACTTTCTTATCATATATATATTTTTTTATATATATATATAAGAGGGGCAATTCTTAGACACTAGAGGGGGAAGTGTCCGAAAGTTATTCCATAAGTGCAAATTAAGTTTTTTTTTGTTTTTTTTTAAATGTTATTACATTGAAACCATTAATAGTTTTGGTGCAATATGTTTTTGTTTTTAATCTTCTCTTTTTAGGCTCTCCCCTAATTTTTTTTTTTTTTTTTTACTTTTTAATACAAACAGAAAGTTATAGTAAAAATGCGTGTACATTTTTTTAGTAAAAAAAAGATTTAAAACAATTAAAAAAACTCAAAAACCGGTCCTTAAAAAACAACTTACATTGTTTTGTTGTTTTTTTTTTGTTTTTGTTTGGTTTTAGTTTGTTTTGATTTTTTTATAAATTACTTCAAACAATTTAAGGAAGAAGATATGTCAAAACATCTTTTGAAATTTTTTTTTTTAATGGGAGTAATTTGAAAAAAAAAGAATTCTTGTTATGATTCGAGTAAAACCCGCGCTAAAATGGGTGCCCAGAAGGCAAATAATGTAAACATGCCAACTTCAAGTTGATATTATTGCTGATGTGTCAACTCGCTTGATAGGGATACTAGGCTGGTAATTTGTCTAATTCACCTCGATCCAGATTCTATTATTTAATGTTCACTTTTTATAAAACCATAATTTAAAAGCGCATGTATCTAACATCTCAAACAAAAACTACAATCGATAGTTCCTTCCTTCATTTTCTATGTGCAGTGTATACCCAGCTCTCAACCATGTTTATTTATTCTTTGAACAACCAACCATGCTGTAGCAAACGTTATGCATGTTTCGTTGAAATTTTGGATTTAGGCAAAATGCTTTTAAGTATAAAGTGTGTAAATGTTTAATAGAATAAACATAATTTATGCCTGTGTTGGTTAAATCGCAGATGGGAACGTATCGTTTTATTAATTCATTAGCATTTTTACAGAATACCGCGAAGAAGAAGACTTCCTCCATTTGTCAAACTGAAACTAAATAAATATAAATAACAAACATGATGTTACATATACAAAAGCAAAGAAAGCATGTTTTTTATCGTCTTTTTCTTGCAAATAAATAAATATTAAATGCTTGAAATTTTATCTAGAAAGCATTTCGTGAAGATTTTGATTTTATTTGTAAAACAAGACGAGTTTGAGGGGATAGAAGCGACACCGCTTCCCATCCCGGGTTAAAAAAAAAACAAAAAAAAAAACGGTTGTAACTGCATTTATATATGCGAAAACAGGCACAATATTGATATATAGCAACATTCTTTAATATGTTTATGAAATTTGACACTAATAGAGACAAAAGCAGATGCCTACAATAAAAACATACAATTGTTTATAGTAGTAAGAGTAGTTGTTTAAAAACGAAGTTGGTCAGTATAACATCATTTGCAATATTTTCTTTTCTTTCTCGCAAGTTAGGTTATTGCAACTTTTCTTATTATACGTTCTCTTACAGCTGTTATTTATTATTGTTTATTACCGTTATTAATATTAACAGTACGTTTTATTTTTACCTTTTATGTACTTTGAAAATGTTTCATTCTTTTGTGTTTACATCTCTCCTTCATATTTAGCCATCAATCAAAGTTTAAAACGAAGTAAAAAGTAAAAGCTAGTTGTCAATTAAGTAAACGGACCAATCAAGATGAAGTTGGAGGGCGTGGCTGTAAATGTTTCCACCCACTTCGGTTTTAACAAAATTGTGTGTTCGGCGCGATTTGATGCAGAGGGAACGTAGCGGGCGGGCAGGCAGTCTGACAGAGTAAAGTCGTCGTGGCCGCCGTTTTCAGTTTCCTCTACTCCATCCACGACGACGACTTCTACTCCTACTACACCATTGCCACTTTTCCTCTTTTCTTCCCATGGAGTAGCAGTGGTGGCCGGGTTCTCTCTTCGTTGATACTCGTCGCATTATAGTCTCTTCTATTTTTCTATATAGCCCTCTTTTCCTGCTTGCCGAGAGAAAAGGTTCACGACTACAAACCCTATAAATTTTCACAAGGCAGCGTCGTTATATTTTTGTACGCACTACTGTGGATGTCTTCAAAATTTTTCAAGGGCTAACAAAAAAAAGTTGTGGAGCCCCGCTTGGATTTTTTTATATTACAAATATTTAATTGAAAATTGACGGAACGAATAACAAAACATTCCCCATTCTACCTCTTTTTAGCAATGCCAGCCCACAAAAACCGTCACCACCGTACACGTGAAGATGAACACAACAACAATTTACTAGTAGAGCAGCAAGATAACCACCATCAACAGCAGAATGGTGGGCTGATTGGAGGTGGACAAGGCCAGGGCCCTAACGACAACCAAACCCCTAACAACCTTGTTCGCTGTTGTGTGCCCACAGGCTGCAGTGATATCACTGAATTCATCGACCCTGCCGACCCGTGCGACTCTGTCAAAGTTGTGTGCAACAATGAGAATTGTGCGGTCGGTTCGTGGATGCACCGGTTTTGTTTTGAAAGTTGGGAGCAAGGCGTGCTGGCCTACTTACGCTCTTGCGGCCGAGCCCGCAGTTGGAGCGAAAAACAGCGACTTCAAAACCTGTGGACCAAGAAGGGTTACGACCTGGCCTTCAAGGCATGTGATTGTAAGTGCAGTCGGGGTCATCTGCGTAAGGACCTCGACTACATCCCTCCAACTCAGAACGACAACGCTAATACCACTAAGAAGGGTCGCAAAAACAAGAAAAAGAATGATAAACCAGTGGCTGTGATGACGAGTAAGGTTGGCATGAACCCTAATAGTCATAACGGAAACAACCACGGCGGGAGTAACAGCTGCAGTAGCAACGGTGCCACTCGACCCCGGACGAGTAGTGTAAGTACTGGTTCCAGCCCTCCAAATTCGTATCTCTCCTGCTCTCCTGCAACTCCCGTTGGGTCTCCGTCTGCAACGTCCAATTTGAATGCCCAGTCTCAGAAGAAAAATAAATGCGACAACGCAGTTGATTCGGTCGGAATCAGTCAGGGCCTTCAAAATCAAACAGGTGCTACCAATGGCACTCTATTCAGACGTCGTAGCGATTTGTCTGCTTTTAAAAACCTTCCTCGCTACAAACAGAACCCGTATTACATCAAGATGGAGGATGAAGGTTCTCATGGCAACGACGACACCCGACTCTTTGTCTTATCCACTTTGAGTAGCCACAAGATGGGGTCGTTACCATGTGTCCTGTGTAAGTGCGAACTGCCCGTCTTCGATCGCTACCCGCTTATAGACGGAACCCTTTTCCTGTCACCCCAGAGTTATCTACAACAAACTGTGTCTGGTAAGGACAATAATAGCAGCTGCAACAACCATCTGGGAAGTGGCGACCACAAGCAGGTCCAAATTGATTTTGACGGTAAACTACAGTACCTTAATGCCGTGTGTATTAGCTGTCTAGAAGGAAGGACTGATGTGCGCTGTTCATTCTGCAAGAAGCGATGGGATGGTAGTACATTGTTGCTGGGTACTATGTATTCGTATGATATATTTGCAGCCATGCCCTGTTGTCCGAAACGACTGACCTGTAAATATTGCCGAAGGGCTGTAGTTGATGTCATCGCGGGTCTTCCTTACTACAGTGAATACAGCCACAGAATAGAATGCCCCTATTGTAAAATCAAAGACTATCACTTCATAAGACCCCTACATGAAACATTCTTCGTTAAAAACCCTATATGGAACGAAAAGGATAAGTAAATATTTTTTGTCAAAACATTTTTATTATTAAAAAAATTCTTTCAACATCATTTATCTCATTACTGCTTGCTTTTACTTCTGACTTCTTTAAATACAAAACAAAAAATATAAATAAAATAAAAGGATGTTTTCCTTTTTATGGCATTTCCAATGTTTCCATGTTTCGGTTTGTAAAAAAAAAAATAGCAATGATTCATTAACCTCCAATTTTTTTTTTGAGCTAGCTTGCAAAACTAAATAGATTTTTACCATCTTTTTGTTTTTTTATTTTATTTATTTATTTTTTATTTTATTTATTTATTTTGGAGCCTTGAATTTTTGCCTAAATCTTTTTACCTCTGTAAAACCATCTAAAAAAATACTTATTTGTAAAACAAATCATTGGAAAGTCTTCGATAAATTTACTACTACTATCACCAAATTTCTAAACCAAAACAAAGACATCTTAACTGCCACGTTCTGGTAGCCTTGTTTCATTTCTTCTTTTCTTGAAAAAGAAGGAACCAGTGCACTCTTTTCTTTATTCGGAAAAAAATTCGTCCGTCATGGCAGGTTCACAAACTGAAACATTTTTTTTTCCAATTTAAACCTCAAATTATAATTGGGAGTGCTAAAGGAAAATATCCAATTGTAATTTTAATTTTTTTCTTTTTTTTTTTTTTTTTTTCGCCTGAAACGTAAAACCCCTTTTTGGGTCAGTTTGACAACAACAAAAAAGGCATGTCAGATATTTTTAGTTTTTGCTGTTCCCAGTTCAACCACTTTAACATTAAGTTAACAACAAAACAGTTTCTTCTATAGGATTAATTATGGAGGAGATAAAAATTCTAATACCAGCAAATTAAGTTTATAATTTTTTTTTTTTAAATAAACTTTTTTAAAGTTTAATCAACCAAAAAAAGTAAAACTTTAAACTTGGCATTATTATTTTTACTTATTTTCAGTAAACACGTGGCTAAAGTCTTTTATTCTTTATTCAATATTTTTAGTTGGCTAAAAAAACACAAATCCGGCTTCAAATTTCACATGCATGTTTTTATTTGATGGTTTAGTTTAGTGTTTAAGAAAAAAATCCATTACAATTTTGTTTTCTACTTTAGTTTTCATAAGGATCCAATGAAACTTAGTTGACTAGCTCTCCCCCTCCCATTTTAAAAGAGAAACAGCTTTTCCTTTCTTTAGCAATAGTGTTGTCATTCTTGTTTTTGTGTTCGTAAGCATTGAGAACACCCGATCATAGATTTAAGTGATGACATTTCTTTTCGCTTTGCCTTAGAAAATACTTTAAGACGTTCATCTGCATGTATGCTTTCTATTTGTAAAAACTAAACTATAATTTTAATGAGAGCATAAAAATATTTAATGCTGATATTGTGTTGCGAATGCCATATTTCTATTTGTTTTTATTTTTAAAAGACTCATAACGGTCACGTGACCAAACAAATCTTCTTTTCCACGAGTTTTTTTTTCCTTTTGTTAATTAAAGGGATTTACTTTAGCCTGCATCAGCGCTGTTTCTTTATTTTTTACTTTGCTGTTTTTATACTTTGTTTCTTGCTTTCATTATTTGTTTTTAATAGTGTCGAAAGGTTTAAATAAACAGGATGTATTATTTTCGCTATGAGATAGTGTACTAATGAATTGATGCCACTGTTTCTCTCTTTAAAATGAGTTTAAAAAGTAAACTTGATTTACTTTAGGTGCTATCAATACAGTTTAACTGCATAATTTTTTTTTTTTCGACAATGATAGTAAACAAAGTAAATATAAACAAAACAAAGGCTTCTAGATATCAAAAAATCAATTTATCTTAATTTACCAGTTTTTGTTTTACTTCGTGCCGGTAGTTAAATTTACTAGAAAATGTTTTAAGAAGAAAGCTAGAATTGTTACATAGTTCTTTATTTGCATCGTAAATTTACTAATAATCATTTTAATTTATTCACCAATTTTTAGATTTTTTTCTAACACTTAAATGTTTTCGTTTGCTTGTTTATTTCTTTCCCCACCCCCTAAATATCTTGCTATGTTGCACTTTTTGGTGTCTTTGCTTTCTATGTTGCCCCCCCCACACACACACACAGACACATTCTTTTTCTTTTTTTTTTTTTTTTAGAAAAATGTCGGCATTGCGTAGATTATTGATTATTTATGCATGTAACATAAACAGCCAGTTTATTTATTTTTTAAAAGTATCGAAAAATAACGACTGATTTAGAGTTTAAAAGCAATTAGTTACTAGAAGTTAAAAATCTTAGATTTGAAAAGATTTAGATGTATTGTCTTGCAAAAAAAGTTTGTTTCAAACGTTTCACGTTCAAACCTGGATAAAGAAAAGGTGCCCGTGCTGTTAAAGTGTTTTTTTTTTTTTAAATAATCATATCAATATGTATTGCAATATAGTCTCTAAAACAAAAATTATGATTTTTGAGTCAATGGATCAAATCTGTAAAATGTTTGGCCGATTCGTTCGAACTAAATGTGCATTTTAAAAAAATCTTACATTTTAACAAACACGATGTCTTTAAAAATAGATTTATAAAAAAAAAAAAACAAACCCGTAAAACTTAATGACTTTTGTTTGTTTTTTTTAGTTTAAGATTAATTTCATCTTTTTGTGATGAAATGGCATCATGAAGAAAAATACCCCTTTCTTTTTTATTTCCGTCAAATCTATATATTTTATCTAAATTAAGTAAATTTATCGACCAGATTATTTTTCTTATTTTTCTAAATAGTGAATTTTTCAGTAATTAAAAAAAAATTTTCGGGTACTTTTGGGGCGAAGAATGAACTGTAATTTTGTTGTGATGGTCGGTCCCAAAATATATATATATATATATATATATATATATATCTCAGTTTGTTTGTTTTTTTTTTTCTTTTTTCTTAAATTCTTCGTTGGTTTTCATAAAGCAATGAAGACAACTGAGAATTTTGCTGAAACAGAAAAGCGCACAATTTTTGTTTTACACAAACAATAACAAGGAGAAATTGGAACATGTTTATCAGCTGGACTATCTCAAGTGAAATTGACCATACCGGTGATTAAAACAAAAAAAAATCATTTTTTTTTTTTTTTTCAAGGCAGCATTTATTCCATATTTGTATATTTTTCTTTCTTTCAAAAGCAAATAAAGGGGGGTGCGCACCCAACTTCAATTTGTCTGGTACCTTAAAACGTTTTGTACAAAATTTAAGGAATAACAAAAAAAGTTGTTTTAAGCAACAACAACAAAAAAAAAAACGATCTTGAGATAGAAATTTTAAGCTTCCTGTGTTATTTTTTTTTCTGCAATGATATCAAATGAAGAAAAAAAGAAAACTGTTCTCATGTTTTTCAAAAAAATAAAAATAAAAAAGGCTTCCATTTCAATAAAAGAAAAAAAATCAACACTTTTGCATTTCAATCATGTTTTTGTTCTTGGATTCTTGAACTGTTTGTTTAGTGTTTTATATATAATGTGCATATTTCTGATTTAAAAATGCTTGCCATGGCAACAACCAAAATACCAGGGAGTCAGTAAGTGAAGGAAAGGCCTTGGCCTCTTCAATTTTGCTGCTGCTGCTGCTGCTTTTTTCTTCTCGTGTTGTCAGTTTCCGAAAATAGGACGGGAGATGATGATGTCAGATTTTTCAATCAGTTCTCTCCAGCACTACAAAAGCCTCATTATTAATATATGTTCATAATTTAGAATAAATTCCGAATTGTTTACGGATTTCAATGGTATATTTTTTACTAAGTTTCATATTGAGACCTTATCCACCTTATTTGAATCTTTTAATATTTTTTGTCTTAAAACTACTCAAGAAAACAAAAAAAAAAAAAAAATTTAAAAAATGTCTCAATTTTAAAATTGCTACAAAAGAAGTATTTTATCTGGAATACTTTCTACAGTAATGTTTTCATGATGCGTAGTTTTTTAAAGCTATACTTTTTACCAGCCTTTTTGATTATGAAAATGATATTTTGCTATTTTTTCAAAAAATCAATTTTTTTTAAATAAGGCAATATGAGATTTGGTAAAAAGCTGACCACAAAACTCAGGTTTTTGTTTTGATTTTAACACACGTCTTTGTGTATTATTTAAAAAAAACATTTTTTTAGTTTACTTTTTACTTGTCAACTATTAAGCCGTCTTTTATTTTTATTTTCTGTTTTTGAATTCTTTAAAAATCCTTTCTAGAGTTTATTTTTCAAATTTGCTATAAGCAAAAAATCATGACGGTTTTATTCTCGTTTCCAGTGCCCTCACCTTCCAATCTTCGCACTTCTTAATTGTATTTACTTGGGCTTAAATTATGTGACCACCGAGTGCTCTTTTAACATACTGCCCTTTTGGTTTCAAAAATGCATTAGGAATTTCAGGTCTATCGCATTTTCTTGTAATTCAAGTCATCCTTGTTTTTATTGAACCGTAGAAAATGCATTTTCTTTGCTTAATGTTTTAATGATCGATTTTTACACCTTTTTTTAAGACCTTTGGAAAGAAGGTAGAAAATATCAAAATTAAGTAATAACAAACGAGCAACTTAATTTTTTTCTTTTTATTATTGATGGTATTGAAATTGGATGACACTAGTTCAGGCTCTCTCTCTCTCTCTCTCACACACACACACACACATTATTTCATGAAGTTTGCCTTTTAAACTGGATTTAAACACAAATCTAAGTATCAGTCAAATATTTCTTCCATTATTGAGAATATATTCTGGTATTATTTTTTTTTTTTTTTTTTCTTTTCTTTTTAGTGCCATTGTTACGCTGATGTACCTCCCATTCTTATTGCATTTATTTAGATAAGCTTAGATAATTTCGAAGTTCATCAATTTGACAATTTTTTTTTTTCTTTTTGAGTATCAAACATTTTTCTTATGTTTGTATAAATTATTAAAGATGTTTAATAGCCTTAAAAATGATATTTCTTCAAATTTAGCATTAGATATTGTTAAACAATATTGACAGTTGTTAAATGCTTGTGACTGGCCTTTTCTTCCCTTTATAAAAATTCGCTTCAAATTATGTTGCATTTTTCTTTGCTTGTTTTTAAATTACTAACCTAACACTACTCCCTTCTAAATCCAACTGACAATAAACCAAGCATTTTAGTCATAAGGCCTCATTTCCATCTTTACTCCAAGTTACTTTTTATATGTAAATATTTATTTTCATTAGCATCTTCTCTTAGCTTTTCGATCATTACATTAAGGTTTAAAGTGTAAACAATTCCTTCGCTTTTTTTGACATCTTATTGAAGATGCTGTTAGTTAATTTAAGTGGAATTATGTTCATAAAGAACCGGTATTTGTTTACTCTAGTTTCATTTTTTTTTTTTTTTTTTTTTTTTTCAACACTCACTGAAAATAAAATTGCAACATCAACAATAGGTACAGGATGTTCATGGAGGTGGGGGCTCTATATTGTTCATACATCCCCTTATTTGGGAAGCTAAGCTTTTGTGATAATTAACTTAATTGTAATCCAACTATTTTACTTGAATGTTAAAATTAAAGCAGGGTGTTGTAATTTTAGTTTCCGTCAGTGTCTTTACTTGAAAATAAATAGTAAGTTCTATGCAAAAGTTTCCAGCATTGGAGAGAGGAGGGGGTTAAGTGGAACCTTGTTTATGTTTTTTAAGACACTGTCTATTTAGTTCTTGGTCATCTTGCAGCTTAACGTTTTGAAAATATCCGTTTGGAGGAAAGGGGTTTCCTACACAAAGTTGTCAAAACAAAATAAGTTGTTATTCATTAAACTTTGCTTTGTCTGACACACAACTTATATTGCTTACTATACCTTCTGTTTCGAAATGGTCACCCATTAGAATATTGAACATGTTCAATCCTGCTTAACCTAGAATGCGATTCTTTCAACGTGATTTTACCTTTAGTTTAAAAAAAAAATGAGTAGACTTTAGATTTAGGATATGGTACACATAAAGAATTCGTGTGGATCTACTTATTGCTCTTGAAGATTAACTCGTTAACCATTACACTACAACGAGGTACTCAAATTGTGTGCAGAAGTATCCAAATAGAAAAGTTTTTTCAGTGTGTAGCTAGGAATTTTTGCATATTCTTAATATTATCTTAAAGTTCTTTTTAATATGTATTATTTTATTCAATTTTGGAATGTTTATCTCACAAAGTTTTGAAACTCAAAATGCCAAATAAAGTATATAGAGAAAATGAACACCGCAATGCTGAGATGAAAAATGGTGTCCTAAACTATTGCTTTGTACAGTGCACACATGCGCACGCACACACACAAACACACACACACACACACACAAACACGTGTGTGTATGTGTTTACTTTGAAAACTATTTGCTGTTACTTTAAGTGTCATACTATTATTGTTACAATCATCATATATGTGAACAAATCATTAAGAAAACGTTTTTAAATCAAAAGTGCTCAAATACTGGCCAGTAGAGCAATACATATTTTCTTTCCTTTTCATGTTAGTCTTATGACTTATTTTCATGTATTTGTGAAATAAATTACACTATTCTAAATAAAACATGTTTAACTAGTTGAGAACAATCAAAAACTAAAGTGGGAATCCCCATGGCTAAAGTGCTTGACAGAAGCCTCAAAGTAAGCTAGTCAACCTCCTGTCGATAATACCCTTTCAAAAGATATGAATATGCTATGGGTTAAATAGTATCATTGCTTTTCTACTATAAGGATGGTTTGGGCGTTAAATAACCTATGAAAATAGATGTGCTATTAAACAAAAACTAAATAACACAAAAGAAATATACCTATTTGTCTTATCACTTTTGTTTTATATATCATTCGTGGATGACTTTTAGAACTGTTTTAGCAAGTGAGTTTTGCACATAATTACTACTGTAGTTTGTTTAATAGTCAATGAATGTTCCTGGCTTCTAGCCTTCTGACAGACTAGGATTGCTAAATATATCTGTGCATTCTAAAAATTTTCAATACACTAAAGTTGAAAAAAGAAAGTAACATTAACTAAAACTTTTTTTTAAATCCAGATATCGTTTCAGAAAATAATTACATGCTATACGATCACAGCTGTGCAAAAAGGGGTTTGGATTTATAAGAATATTCCCTGCGTCAATTTATTGACTTATTTGCTCGAAATTCTGGCCTTGACCAAAATAACACAAGATACTATCATCAGTCAGAAGTGGTGTTTTTTTACAAGTGTCATTTTTCTCCACTTATCAAATTATTGTTTCATGTGTAAGAAACCTAATTAACGGAAAGCAAAATTCTTTCAATTGTGTATTGATCCATAAACGATGATGTACACACACAGTTTATCATTTATGTGGATTTATTTGGTAAATGTGACATCACGTCTAAATTAAGTAAGTAAAAGCAGCAGTAGTAGTAGTAGTAGACTCAGAAACCATCTGTATGTTTTTTGTGTTTTTTTTTTTTGTTTGTTTGTTTGTTTTTATCAAATCTTGTATTGAAGCAAATCGTAAATAGATGTTATACATCAGATGCGGTAATTATAGATTTTACAAAAACAATTTTTTTTTTCTTTTTAACAAAATCCCCCCCCCTTTTCTCTTTTACTGTTTGAAAAATATTATCTTGGAATAATCACATATGCAGGAAGTTTGTTTTTTGTTTTTGAAAATCTATTTTTATCTATTGTGCAATACTTGCCTCTATAAGTGCAATGAACTAAACAGTTATTTATTTTTATATACACACACGTGTATATATATATATATATATATATATATATATATATATATATATATATATATATATAATGTCAGCTGATCAACAGATAGTCACTAAGTGCTGTTTACCCTGTGTCTACATTATCCTAGCTTATATATGTTCTATCACTTATATTGAACTACTGAGCACTATATAGCAAACTAGATTATCAATCTATATTTTATGTATGTAGTTTTAAGTTGATTGTAATTGTATCAATGGTTACAGTTAAAGTTTGCTTTTATCAATTTTTCCTTTTGTAGAAGAGTATGTAACTCCTATGTTTGCACAAGAATGCAATAAGTTTCCATTATTTTCAAGAGTGATGTTGAAGTTACTGTTTTTTGAATTCAGAAGTTTTTATGCATTAGATAGTGTTGTTGTGGTTTGTTTGTTTTTATTACAAGCTTTAACTAAACAGTTTGTAGTCTAATGTGAACACAGATATTTAGAAATGTTTATTCAAACAAACCTTGTCTGTGGTCTTTTTAATAAAACACCTGTTAACAAAAAGACTGCTGACTAAATATTGTTCACACACACACACACACATATATATATATATATATATATATATATATATATATATATATATATATATAAAAACATTAACAATTTTCTAATAATTCTAATCCTACATGAAGATACAAAATCAGGAGGTGCTTTTTTTTTTTTTTTTTTTTAAATGTTACATTTTTGGTTAAACATTCCTAAAAGAAAAATTGCCGAAGTATATGCATTTTCTCCTTCTCTCTCTTTTATATATATATATATATATATATACTCTATCACTGATATAGAGTACTATTTATGAATATAGCAAACTACATTTTTTATATATATATATATATATCTAGAGGAGATCTGAACTTTAAAAAATTAACATTTAGAAATAGAATATGATCACTTTTTCTTTTCTTTTTTTTTTAACCCTGTGCACATCCTTTGCCTTCATAATTACTATTAACTTCATACAGTTGATAGATCTTAAATTTATAGATTAGTCAACTGATTAGTTGTTCTGAGCTTCAAATTTCATGACCTGGCCTCATTATTTTTCCTAATTTATCTATATAAGATCTGCTAAGGTTTGGCCATTTTGGAAGAGAGAGCCAGCTGTAGAGTACTAGTTAACAAGCAAGTTCCATGAATTGCAGAAGCCATATCTTACTTTTGTTACCCTTGTATCTGACTCTGCCGTAGGAATGTTTACAGAATGAGATACAGTGTTGTAAGAAATGGAATCGGCAGTCCAAGTTTAAATCCTTTGCACAAATGCCCTTAGGAAAGTTATGGGTCAATAGTAGGGCAGACTGGGTTCTTTAGCCTTGATTAAGCAACAAATTTTGGAGAATGAAAACTCTAAATCCAAATTGATTGTTCTTTGCTTAAAAATTGATGTTGTGTCATACACTGCCTGTATCTAAAGGGTCAGGTAATGGATACACTTATACAGATTGTCTGCTCTCAACCAGATTTGTTTTTTTTAGCTTTATTCTTATGGTTGGTTCTGTTTTTATGTTCTCATACTAGATGTGGATATGCTTAGTAACTATCAACTCATGTTTTGGTTTTATATAGGGAAAACAAATTATATAATTTAGGTATTTGCTGAACTTTGCCCATTTGGGTTCACTGCCAATGGCTTGCAAGATGTCTGATTATTTCTCTACTCGGGAGCTGTTAAGATTTAGTGAGAATGTAAAAGACCTTTTGTAGTGAAGATACCCTTCTGGAAATAGTTGAGTTTCATGATAGTGGGGAGGTTACATTATCATGCTGGGGCAAGCCATCCCCACTCCTCAGGAATATAAGATTGTAAACACGGTGCATCTGCAACTACTACTGTTTTTTGTGTCTCCTGTCAAGACAGATTCCATTTTCACTTGTGAACTCAATACCATTACAGACCTATCATCAGCTTGCACAATACCCTGCAGACTGGTCAGGTCCATAGCCTCATGCAGTCTCCTCTACACCTGAATTCAATTCTCTGAAAGAGCTCAAAACAACGTTTTTCTCTGCCCAATGGCAATATTCTCTGGCACAGAATGGGGGTCAATAGTGTTACCTTTTATTTGTCAATTATGAAACCCTATGGAATGCAGGGCATGCTGTACTGTGTTGACTGACAGATTAAACTGGGGTGGGATTTGACTAGCTCATTGGTCTAGTGGGTAGTGTGTTCGCCAATGGTCCGGGAGACCAGGGTTCAATCCCAGTTCGAGTCATACCAAAGACTTAAAAAATGGTACTTGATACCTCCTTGCTTAACACTCAGCATTATAAGGTACGTATGAAGGGTAAAGTGGAGCAATCCAGAGAAAGGAGTAGCGCCCTCCCCTACACCCCGGTGTAGTAGTTATCGAATTGCTTCACTTTACCTTTAACCCTCACCTTATAATGCTGTGTGCGAGGCAAGGCAGCATCAAGTACCATTTTTTTGAGTTTTTGGTATGATTCGACCTGGGATTGAACCCCAGTCTCCTGGACATCCTTACTATCATTTTCCAAGAATAATCTAGAAGAGGAGTCACCATCATAGCAATTATTCTATAATAAAACTTAGTTAAATTCTATTCTATCCTATGGTTACCACGGGGCGGGGTGTCCTCGTGGTGTAATGGTTAAAGCGATGGACTTCAGAATCATAGTAAGCGAGTTCGTACTCCAGTCGCACTATTACGTTCACTTTTGGGCAAATACCCTTGGGAAAGGTATGAACCCCCTTATCCTCCCAGCTATGGGTTAAATAGTACCACTACTGTTCTTCTAGAAGGAAGGATTTGGCATTAAATAACCAACAAAGGTTGATATGCCATTAAACAAAGAAACCAAACCTATGGTTACCACAGTTCTTTATTATATCACATATTTGTGAATGTGAGGAAAACCTTTCCATGTACTTTTGGCATAGTTTATAAGGCCTTTTCAAGTTTTCAACCATGGTAAATGCTTGGAAAGTGAATCTTTTTATAAACTGACCCCAGAAATAGTTTCTATTTTCAGCAATTTATATCTTAGGTGTATATTTTATGCTATCATAAAGTTTCTAACAACATAAAATAAAGAAGAAACTTTTAAAGATTATTTCATGTGAATTTATGTGCATAAAAGTTGATATTCAAAAGTTATATTAAATTAAAATTTCTACCTTATAGTTCAAAGTAGTACCTCTAATGGATAATGGTAAAATCTATTATATATTTATTCAGTTGATGCAATATATTTAAATTCTTAAATTTATGGGCAGCATCTTTATTTAGTTTGTTAGTTATATAAAAGTTTCAGAAACACATACTTACTGAGGATGGGACGAAAGTGTCAAATAACAATAGACAGTAAACATCATAGAATAAAATTGTGACTTGTATTGTGTAATATTACTGGCTTTGCTGCACCCTTCATGAGTGTGTGTGTGTGTGTATATATATATATATATATATATATATATATATATACACTGTAAATAAATACTTTTAACCAGCAGATTTTGTAGCAACAGTGTATCTGCCGATAGTGCTACCCTTGCACGTGTGTGCATGCATAACCACTGGAGCTGTTTTCAATTTCTTGATGATGGTTATGCTGTGTGAAACAACTTCAAAATGTGGTTTATATATGTATTGTATGACTTTTTTTAGAGTGTGTTTATTTTGCGTATCTATACTTCCTGATAGAATAACAGTGTAGTCTCTCTCTACTTTGTCTCAGATTAAAATGTCATCACCCAGCACCTATGCCAAAGATCATTGTAACATCTTTATATCATGAAGATTTAATTAGGTTTGCTTTGGTTTCTTTGTTTTATGGCATATCAATTTTCATGGGTTATTTAATTTCAAAGCTATCCTTGTAGAAGGATAGCAGTGATTCTATTTAACTCATAGCTGGTAGGGATAAGAGGGTTCGTACCTTTTCACAAGGGTAAGGGTATTAGTCTGAAAGGTAATGTAATTATACAACTGGAGTTTGAACTTGCTTTCTTCAAGGCTGCAGTACAACACTTGAGCCATTATACCATAGGAACTTCCCCTTAGAAATCTAATCAAATATATTAACAAAAATATCATTATAATCTTCTATATGTTTAAGTCTGAATAAGTATTCATTTTTGAGGGTTTATTAAACTTTCTTTTTTTTTTTTTTTTTTTTTTTCCTCTCTTTTTCAATAACTTTACATTTGCGCACTTTATATTTGGTATTCCCATATGTACAGATACTAGATTCTGATCCTACTAGATGTAAGTAAAGTTAGCGACCATAGTCGAGGGTGACCCGAAGGCTCCCTTTTCGATAGCTACTACACCAAGGTGTAGGGGAGGGCGCTACTCCATTCTCTGGATTGCTCCACTTTACACTTGAACCGTACCTTACAATGCTGAGTGTTAAGCAAGGTGGTATCAAGTTCCATTTTTAAAGTCTTTGGTATGACTCGACCTGGGATTGAACCCAGGTCTCCCGGGCCATTGGCGAACACTCTAACCGCTGGGCCGGGGGGGATGACTTGTGTGTGGTGGGAGGTTTTATATATATATATATATATATATATATATATATATATATATATATATATATATATATATATATATATATATATATATATATATATATATATATATATATATATATATATATATATATATATGTTTGGATTTCAAATCGTGCTAATACCATTTGAAAAGGTATGAATCTTACTATTATCCCTCCCGCTATGGATTTTTTAACCTCAGCTAGGAAAACAGTCTTGGAGAAGGAAAACTCTGAATTTAAACCTGATCTTGTGTGACATGCTTGTGCAGAAGGGTTGGGTGTGTATATATATATATATATATATATTCCTTTATTGACCAGGTTGTCCAATGTTTTTCATATTGCTGGCCACAATGCACTACCGTTTAATTTTTTATCTCACACTTTTTATCTATGTTGGCCTGAATCACTACACAATTTTCTCTTCCTATCATGATGGAGGTTATCTTAGTAACCATTTCCAGTCTTTAAAATACCACTTGATAACTGTACCAGTTCACCTGTTCTCTGAACCTTGCAATATGTCCAGCCTTACAGAACTTCTGCTTTCAATGCACTCCACTCCACTCCATTTTCAAATCATCTCACTTCAGATGTGCTTATGCAATGATATTCCCAGCATGGATATTTCCTTAACCCTGTGTCATAACCAGTATCTGTTTTTCCTTCTTAATAGTAGCCCTTATAGTTTGGTTTGCATCATGGGCAAAACAGTGTATTGAAGAGATTGGCACATCAGATCTTGTCCAGCTTTGCATTGAGCTCATCATTTACTGTGGTAAATGCCTTCCATCCTGATCTTATTCTCTGCATTCATGTCTCTAGACATATTTTTCAACTCTTTCATTCCATCACTTCTCACCACAATACAAAGGAAGCACTTATGATGTAAGGGTTTTCATCATAGGAAACAGACATGATGACCCCAAGTGCAAATCCTGGATGAGGTAGTTTGCGTTTCACATAGTGCTAATAACCATGGGAAAGGTACGCATCCAACTAGGCCAGACTGGACTCTTTAACTATGGTATGGCAACTAGTCGAGAAGGAAAACTCTGAATTTGAATGAGCCTTACTTCACTTAAAAATTAACCTTGTGTCACAACCTACCTGTACCAGAGGGTTTGAATAGATACATGCAGTTTTTGGGAATTATTCAAATTATAAAATACCTTGAGTTCTAGATTTACTTTTTCATCAAACTTTTACAAATACACATATGAAAATGAACATAATGATTCAGTTAAATGGGTCTGATTAGGAAAGTTTTCTATATTGGGCAACACCAGGTCTCCTTGCTGCAGTTTTTTTTTTTTTTTTTTTTTTTTTTTTTTTAAGGCTTTATTCTTTTTACATTGAGATGGATGGACCCCACCAAAAAAAGAAAAGTGTATGTTGTTCTTTGGAAAACTTCCATGTTCAGACATGAGACAACAATTTATGGAGACATATTTTCTCCTCCTCTCCCACTACTTCTCTCACTTGTGTAATCGACAGCTATGATGGCTGCTTTGTTTATAGACATTTCATAGAACTGCTGTATTTAATGATTACACTTGAATGCATTCATTTTTTTTCTTATTATATCATTACATATTTCTGGATCTGATGCAACCTTCTCTATTTATCTGTGTATGTCTCTCTACCTACCCGGAATATATGCTTAAATTTTAAACCAGTTAAAATAGCATATCATAGTTAGATTTTTATATGAGAAATACACTTGAAATGCCCTTATATAAGTAAAGTAAGTTGGCCGTCCATTGTCAAAGATGACTCAAAGGCTCTCTTTTGAATAATTACTACACCGAGGTGTAGGGGTGAGCACTGCTCTTTTCCCTGGATTGCTCCACTTATCCTTGATCCATACTTATAATGCTGTGTTAAGCCATGAGGCATCAAGTACCATTTTTTTAGTCTTTGGTATGACTGGGTTTGAACCCTGGTCCTCCAGACCATTAGTCGAACACTCTAACTTCTCTGCCAATATATAGCCTTATGTTGAATGATTTATGGATTTTAATGGCATGTCAACCAATGTAGGGTTATTTTATGCCTAGAAGTTAAAGAATTTGTATGTTCACATTCATGTTGTTTCTTAAGTTTTGTTTTCTTTTTCTTTTTTTTATCAATACACGGTGTTAATTCTTAAACAGATCTATTTGACCTGCAGATGGGAGCCTTATAAATACTACAACTCTGGGTCAGCATTTCATTTTTAGCCTGACCTCTTGTCATAGGAAGTGGAATCAGCACCCCAAGTTCAAATCCTGGTTCCATGCTGTTTGCATTCACTTGGTGCTCTACCTTTCTTAAAGGCATGAATTGATTGTTTTCCTCTCCAGTTACAGGTATATAGGACAGATTAAGTTCTTTAGCCTTGGTAAGGCAACCGGTTCAAAAGGAAAACAGAATTTAAATCAGCAGTACTCAGCTTAAAAATTGATCTTGTATTGCATCCTGTTTATGGTGGAGTGATAGATTAATACATACATTCATACATATAACTGCAACTTAATACATCATGGCAATACACATTTTTAGAAAATAAAGTAATTTCCAGTCCACTTTGCAACTGAATGAAAGTACTGTGGGGTCTGCATTCACACTGTCAATGCGTAATCATCCAAATTCTCAACTATGAAATGCTAATTAGAATCCTTTACTCCTTCCTAAATAAAAGCGCCAGTTTCATCATGCTCTGCTGTTAAAACGGGAAGCGAATGGGTTTACAGGTCATTTTCATCAATAAAACAACTTTTTAAATTCTGAATGATTAGAAATTAATAATTTTAGGTCTAATCCAATAATACAATTCATGGATTTAAGGGAATTCATTCTAATTCATTTACAAATCTGGTGAAGTTTAAGTTTCTATCATAATACACTTTTAGTATGCTTTCAAAATTAAGTTTTTAACATTTTATTTTTAAAATCACTGAATTTTGTTGAAAAACAACTATTGTTTTTGTATAATTTTTTATGCTGTTCTTTCTTTAAACTTACCTTTTTTTTTTTTTTTTTTTTTTTGTCTATAAAAATATCTGTCCAGTGCTTTGACATAATAAAAGGATTAGTAAGCTTGTCTCACAGACATATTAAGACAGATTTTCTCACACTAACTTGTCCTATAACTTAGTTTGGTCATGGGGGTCACTGCTCATGTAGCGTGTCTTGTGTTGAAATAGCCTAACGGAGCCCATCCCTCTCCAGGTCTACAACTAGATTGAATTTTGAGATTTCCTTCTAGACCATTTACCATGCTAATGTTAAAGAGCCAAGTCTGCCCTACTATTTACTCATCGGGGGGAAAATGGATTCATATCTTTCTCAAGGTTCTTAACTCTTTGCAAAATCCCAACAGCTTCATTTAAGATTTGAACTTAGGTAGCTGAGTCAATTTTCTACAACCTGTAACATTATGAACACCTTTATGATTGATTAGGGCCTTGTGCCAAATTTGAACTATGATAGGTTTTAATATAGAAGACTTATGGTCAATGTTGAATGTGCTAGTTCCTATCAGATCATCAAAGTTAAGTAGCAATGTGCCTGTTCAGTTCTGAGATGGGTGACCTCTTAACAAGAGCTGGTACTATAAGCATTCTGAGATTAGTATGCCAGATTAAGCAAATAAATTTTTTTAAAAATATATTGCACCTTTCTATTTGGGTTTTTTTTTTTTTTTTTTTCTTAATTTTCACCTCCTTCATGATATAAATTATTTTATTCTGCTAACTTTAGATGGCCTTGTACCAGATTATGCCACATTTAGTAAATATTACTAAATATGGGTTAACATTGCACTAAAAAATACAAACAAAACTATTAACTTTATGGCACGTCAACTTGTCTAGAGTTATTTTATGCCTAGAGTTTAGGAATCCTATTCATTACATTCATATTTACATTTTTGTAAAGTTTTTTTTCTTTTCTTTTTCTTTTCTTCAGTCCAATTAAATACAAATAATTTCTAAACAAGTTTAACAAGTACTACCTCTCCAGGTGAAAGTGAACCAGAGAGTAATGGCAATGAATGGGTATTCCATACTCCCAAGGTTTCTGGAACTGGAGCTTCCCCATCAAATGCATTTTAGTATTATACCCAGGACACCCCTTTTAGTGGTTGGTGTCTTTCCTCTGCATAGGATACAGTAAGTGTATTCTTAGACTCACTGACAGGGTGTGCTCACTTTTGTTGGCCTTGTAGTAGACTAACTAAATATTCCTAACGATAGATTAACTTGTCCAGAGCTATACCATAGTAAGCCTGCTGGTGTTAATCATTTCTGTAAGAGTCTATATAATAAAAAAAAATCTACCGAACAGCACTTTAGTATAGACAAGATAAAAATCACTCCTGTTAGCTACCCTCTCTGTTTTTATTTGACCATAACAATATTTTTGCAGATTGAAGCTTATGTGGTTCATGAAGCATCTTATGAGTTCTATTCCTTTTTTTTTTCTTTTTTTTTTTTTTTAGTTGTATTAATGAACATAACATTCCATCTATTAAGTCAACAATGCAACTTGCATCTTCACCAAATGAGTGATATCTCTTGTTTTGACAATTTTTTCAGTGTTTAATTGAAGACTACAGCCTTTTCCTTGATTATTGTGGTCAAAGTTTCCTTATTTATTGTAAAAATAATAATTTTCAAAAAAGAAAATTCTCTTGAATACCAAAAGTAGGAAATTTCTTTGATTTTTCTTTTGATATCTTGATATGTGATTTATCCTTTTGTTAATTACTTTTCGCTACAATTAAAGGAACTTTGACAACAATAATCAAGGAACATAATCACTTCCTATGTGTGTCTAAGCCATTGAAAGTCCATTAAAATTTGTGGCAATTATAAAAATATATATATATTTTTATTTATTTTTTTTTAATTTGGTTCACTAGTCTATAAAAATCATTCATTTTCAAGTGTGTACTTGTAAAATTTGTTTGCTTTAAGAGTTCTACATTGAATGAATAAGATTTTAGTTTTCCAATACAAAAAAAAAAACACAAGTGTCATTAAAAATTATTTTCTATGAAAACTGATACTTTTGAAATAAGTCCACCTCCGCCCCTACTCAACATTGTTTATCAAAGGAGGTAAATGCACTTGCTAGTAATCATGTTTTAGATATTTTTGATTTTCTATTTGAGCACTACATACTCTAACTTTGAGAATAAAGCTATTTCCAACCCAATTTACGACTGAATTTGCACTAAACATCATTTTTTAATCTTCCAAATTCTCTATATGACATGAGATGACTATGAAATGCTAATTTGAATCCTTCACTCCTTCATATAGAAACATCAATATCATCATGAATCATTATTACAATGGGTTTACAGGTCATTTATTGTTATAAATAGAATGTTGTAATAAAAAAATATATATAGGTTCTCAATTTATCCTACATGTACAATAACTTTGCTGTTTTAATTGTGAAATTATTGTCTGCCAGTGTATTATGAAATGTAAATTAGATTGAATTCTTGTATGACAAGGTTTGGAGAAAAAAAAAAGAACTAATATCTATCCACTCTACCAAATAGTATTTAAATTTATAAAGCTTTTACTCCTCTCCAACATTCCAGGAGCAAAGATTTTTTGAGAGAATTACATTATTTTTGTGAATTTTAAAAGAAAATTCCTTTAAGATACCAGTAAATTTAGGAAAGAAAAAATTACTGCAAGATGCAAACTATATTTATCTTTTTAGCAATGTCAGAAGTCTTAAAAAAAATTTTTCTATAAAATAAGGAATGATATATTCCTTCAAGTTTTGCCTGTATACTTATTTTTTACTTATCATTTACACAGTATATAGAGCCTTTAAATGACCAAACTTATCAAATTTCACAAGAAAGTTAGTTTTTTTTTTTTTATCATTACAATAGACAGAAAAATACTATTTATAGATTAGGTGTAACTTTCTGACAGGCTATTAAAGGAAACATATTTTAAGCTTGATAGATATTAACGTTAAAATAAAGCCTTGGCTACAAGTGGACTCTAGCCACTTGTCTTCTGTTTTAATCATTTGCATTTGCTGGTGTCACATGTTTGTACAGATGATTTTTTTTTTTCCTTGACTCTGGGAGGCCATTTTCAACAATTGACCCATTATTATATACAACCGCCTTCTTTAACAGTGCACCAGAGGTTTAAAAAAAAAAAAAAAAAGAAAGACTGATGATAAATATACAACCATTTAACTGTGACACAAACACAAAATCTTACTGCCCAGTCGTTTTTAACTTAAACACTTGCAGAATATTTTCATAGAATTTATAATTTATATAAGTATCGCAGCAGACATTGAAATAATTTTTTTTTCTAAAGTAGTCATTGCTCTTTTGGTAATGACTACTTTGTCAGATGATTAGAGAATTTATGCAGATGTAAGTAAATTTTGTGTTAGTCAACAGTTTGGTGTTGATTCATAGGAATAATTTGACATAATTAGTAGTCCTGGTTAAAACTAACTAACTATATATATATATATATTTTTTTTTAAGACCTTATTTTTCAGATAAAGATATCATTGGAAAACAAGAAAAGTTTTGGTAAATGGGCCAAAGCCTGTCCCGTTTACTAAAAACCCTTACCCTTACTGCACTTTTAAACTTGACTGTAGGGACATTTTTTAATGTACTTGTTGCTATCCAAAAGTTCAAGGAATTTTGGGGAAAAAATGACCTATCCTAACACCCAATCATCAATGTCTCCTTTAAGTCAACTTCTCAATAAATTGTGGCAAATGTCTGTACTACATTCACAATTCAAATTCTTTAAACTTGTGGGCAGCATCTCATAGGAAGACAATGATCTGTCTTTCACTCTAACAAGATGTTGCTTATTAGTTTATTATTCACTTGATACTCTTTAGGCTAAAGTTGGTTTAGTCCATCAAGTAAGCTATCTATATATCAGTAAAATTTTCACCATGCTTATATATGTTAGGATTGTGTAGACATAGTCAATGGCACTTGATGACTGTCAGTTTCTTACTTATGTGATCATTAGACCAAGTGTTGTGTGAATGTGTGACTTAGTCTAACGATTGCATAGGCAAGAAATTGAAACCTTCATTGACTGTATCCTAACTTAGATATATACAGTAGAACCTTGACTTATAAAAACCCCATTATACAAAAAATTCAGAATACAAAACGGGCTTCAAAGAAATTTGTCTCATTTAACAAAAAAATATTCAAGATATGAAAACAAATCAAAAGTGCCCGACTCAAAAGGTAAAGTGTCATTATTCATCACAACATTTTTGATTTTATTATTTTCTCAGTCATTTACATAGATGTTAAAAAATAATGTCATTAACGAAAATTCTTTTGGGTGGGTATAATATTTACACTTTATATGACTGCTTTTGGGAGCTGGAGTGAATTATGCCGTTTATAGGGTAAATCTTGTCTCATATTACGAAAATTCCAAGATATGAAATCCTCTCTGGAATAAATTAATTTTGTAAATATTGAGCACTCTTTTGGCCCATTAAGAGATTTCTATTTTTGAAGAATTATTTATTTATTTTATTCTTACATACATGTTTTTTTCCATCTTGTTGCTTTCATCAGAGAACATATGTGGCACAAAGCCACTTGTGTAGGTCTGTTAGTAGATTCTACTAAGTGAGTTCCAGTTTCATTGGGTGCCCCATTTACATGGTCTTGTGCTACATATGTTCTCTGACGAAAGTAACAAGCTGGAAACATACACACATGTAAGGACAAAATAAATAATTCTTTAAAAAGAATATAAATCTCTTAGAAGACCTTTTCATTTTGAAATATTTGCTTTTTCTCTCTTTGGACCTACAAAAAATTTACATTATATATAATATATATATATATATATACACACACACACACGTGTGTGTGTTTGTATTTATGTAACTAACCTAATTAAAACACCATCATAGCAAGATTTTTATTAGTGAAGTACACTTAAATTGTTCTAACTTAGAAAATGAGGCAACTTTTAGTCCCAATTTGCAATGGAATGATAATTTAGAGGGTTTTTTTAATCATCCAAATCCTCAATATGACAGTGATAACTATGAAATGATAATTAGAATCTTTAACTCCTTCCTAAATAGAAGCATCAATATCATCATGAACCCACTCTTAAAAGCTAATTAAAATCCTTTGCTCCTTCCTAAATATCATCATGGACCCACTGTTATGGCAGGAAATCAATGAGTTCTTGGGTCATCTTGTATCTGTCTCAACGGAAAAAAAATCATTGGTTCTTTTAAAATAAATATTTGCATTTTATCAAACAGGTAATTCTTCAAACTGGAAATGTAAAATAATTATATAGATTTATAAGCCAAGTTAAGACTAACAGTCTGAACAAAAATAAAAATGTTGAAATCGATATTTTAAATGTAACTTACTCAAATGAAAAATATTTCTCTACAAAAAAAAAAAAAAAAAAAAACACAATCTTAACTTCTAACATAGAAATATGATTGATAATTTTTTTTAGTTATTGGAATTATCTTTTATAACCACAATTACTGAGTGTGATTTTTCAGTGTAAATTTTTAATTGACTACATCAGTTTCAAAATAGACATTTTTTTTTTCTTAAAAGTATGAAATTATTAAGAGATTTCAGTTATCTGTCTATTACTCATACTACTTGGGGGAATAAAATATTTTGCAATATTTTGGTAATGTGAGACATAGTTCTGCAGCTCCAGAAACTTTTGCCAAAGTTGTGAAGGTGAAGAACCACACTGGACTGTAAGATGCCAAGCAAAGCTGGTATTCTCCGAGTGCTATTTGCTAAATTTGTTTCTTTGGCTTGATCATTGAGGTTCTTGCAAACCAAGCAAAATTGCTTCAACCATCTGGTTACTAAACTGCAATCAAATGCACCTTCATCTTTCACTCAACAAATCTTTTTATTTGCTTTGCCATTAGGACCCTGTTCAAACACATAAAGCATAAGTTTGTGAATTAAACTATGTTTTGCATATATTAGTGTGTGGCTTTCAAATCACTTACTGAGTGAAGCAATGCACAACATGTCAGCACACCAACTACCATAATACTACCAACCACTGTGGCTATCTACCACAGCAACTACTTTGGTCATGGGATATAACATCCTGCAAACTAGCACCTACCAAAATATTGCAGAACTTTTGACTCGCCCTAATATGTCTGTAATCCAAGTCTTCACCTCTTATCAATCATGAACAGGGACTTCAGCTAACATATAATATGAATAATTTTTAAATAGATAATTTATCTTATTCTTTTTTTTTTTTTCTTTTTTTTCTAAGTGCTTACTAAGTTTTAATTTAGAGATGATTATTAGATAATCAAGCGATTCATTAAGTATGAAATTGAATTTTGATCAAATTTCAAGCCATGATTAAATCCCATTAAAATTCAATTTTGAAATAGAAAATTCCAAATGATAAAAAGAAAGAATTTAAGGCAAAAGAGAAATTATATATGTTCAAATTGTTTTGACAGAATTGTGATCTGGTCACTTCACTGTGGTCCCATAAAAAAAAAAATTATGTTTATGAACATAAAGAAGAAAGACATGTATATCAGATTAATTAGTTAGTAATATGAAAATCATAGAACATTAATTCAAATGATGTGACTATTTACTTAATAAATTTACCTAAGTCTGGCACAAAGAAACAATAATCTCTTTATAGTAGGCACTCTATCAATTTAACTGGTATGTATGTATGTATACACACACACACACACAAATATATATTTATACACACACATAGGGAGAGTCCTTGTGGCATAGTGTAATGTGCTGGCTCTGCAATATCGTAGTCAAACTCCAGTCACACTATATATATATAATGATCAGGTCTGCTGATGAAAAAAAATGCAAGTTTTTAAATATGTGCTTCAATTTCCTCAAGATTAAATGTACAGATAATATAGTTAGATTACAGACCAATATGTACACAGGTTCCAAAATAAAGGGTTTATCAACATCACTCGGACTCTAACCACATTTTGCACTCAGGTCAAAATTAGCATCTTCGTTCAGAGATGTTGCAATTATATTTCTAATAGGGTTTTTTCATTTAATTTTTTTTTTTTCTTTAAAGTTTGTATTATGAACTCATTTAATTTTTTTCTTTCACAAAGATTCATCTCTTTCTCTCTTTTTTTTTTTTTTTTTTTTTTCTCTATAACATACCTTAATAGTACTTAACACACCTACTCTTTTTATCTCAAAATGGCTCACTCATGTTGGTGTCATATACAAAGTTGAGTTATCTGGTTGGCTAATGTTTACTCAGCCACGATGAACTATAAGTTGTGCCTTATGCAGTTTCATTATTTTTTACATAACAATTTAGAAAAAGAAATTTTTCTAAAGGTTAAAGTTGGTTATGCTTCAATGAATATCTTTGTTTAGCACCCAACTCTAAAAAGTGAAGCAGTAACTGTTTTTGAGCTTGTATGTATCTATTTATATTATACCTACCATATATATCTTTTTTATGTTGAAATATCCTTTTAAAATGCTGTAAATACATTATAAAATTGAATTTTTAATATTCCCTGCTTAAATGAGGTGGGAGGGGACTTACGTATTGTCAAATATTGTTGTCCCTTTTAACCACCTCTTTTCACTTTTTGATTCTTTTTCATTACTTCATTCTGCTGGCTGGGCTTAGAATACTCTGCCAAAAGGTTGTCTTGAGTATGACACTAAACTGCATTTAATGGTGAGGCTCCAGGTCTGGAGATTTAGGGAGTATGGAGTATGCCTTCATTGCCATTACTCCCAGATCTATTGTGACCCATTGTAGAAGTACCTGTTAGGATTCCGTCTATGTATGAAATAGTTCTGTTTAAAAAATATTCATATTTGATAGGAATACTTGATCTCATATAACTGTAAATTTGTGTTAAAAATAGTTACTTGAAGCTATAATTGTTTATTGAGGAATATTATTAGTTACTTGAAACCATATAACTGTGTGCAAACAAATGATTATTATTAAGTAGAAACAATTACTTGGAATCCTATAATTATTTGTATTATATAAGAATATTTGATATCATATAACTGTTTGCAAAAAAATCTTAAGAAACAACTCCACAAAAATGTAAATATAAATGTACAATGAACACAATTTCCTAACCCCTTGACATAAAATAACCTTTTCTGTTAGAATTAATCAATCATTTTTCATTATTTATCAAATCTTTTACTTTGTTGGTTGATCTCTTTGATTTAAACGAAATTATTTTCTTTGAATTCAACAAGTGAATAAATTTTGTGTGTATGTATATATATATATATATATATATATATATATATATATATATATATATATTAAACTAAGTTTGTAATTTGCATCCAAAACCTTTTCTATATGTTATAGAAATTTCTTATGCACTTTTCTCTGGGAGCAACTCATTCAACTGCTACAAGTTAGTGTTAAAAAGAAGAATGATCTTTTTTATCTTTTTTTTTTCCTTTCTATTTGGAAGGGTTAAAAAAAAAACTTTTGAAATAAGATGCCTAATGTGGAATAGCCTGTAACATGTACATTTTTGGTTATACTTGTTTCTGCACCACTTACCTGGCATTCACACCAGGTTGGTGAGATTTAATAACAGATTAGTTACTAGGATTGAGATGGGTACTTTCCTCCAAGCAGCACCTGCTCCTTAGTTTAAAAGGGATAAGGGCTGAGTTTTTTCCTTAGCACCTGAAATAAGCACTGACAGAACTAAACAATTTTTATCCCCACCCAATGGGAGTTTTGATTCCTGCTGGGTACCTCCAAACCAAACCAACCTTGTGTCTCGTAATGATCTTGTGAGGAGCAAAATAAATACATTCTCATTTCAGTACCACTTCATATTAGTTGTATTTTATATTTGAAATGTTCAGAATTTCTTAGTTTTTTTTGTTTTAGCCTGTGTTGAAGATAAGAAATGAATTTAGCATGTAAATCTGACTGAAGGAAAACCTCTTCAATTTTCTAAAATGGTTCATACACTTGAATAGTTTCAGGATGGATGATCAGAAATTAGAAGTACAGGTATTTGCCAAGTTTAACTTAGTTATGCCACAAGGCCAGAAGTATGGAACATCAAACTCGCGAACAATGGTCTGCCAACTTAGCTTGATAACCATTACATCAGGCATCTTAAATCAGACTGATCTGTATATGATGATTCACTTTCAAAGTTTCTTTTTCACTTCCTCTTGATTAGTGATGAAAACTACCTCTGTCTTGTAATGATTGTTACATTTGCATATCAATTTTATAAACTAAATGTAACAGTTATTATGGGACAGAGGAAGTAGTCATTTACTTAACTTAGCATTGTGTGAAACAAGGCCAGAAATATGGGATGTCTAAAAGAAATAGAACTCAAAATGGTCTGTTACCCTAGTGTGTTAACCATGACATTACAAAAGCTGCGAGTGTAGGATACCTAATTGGAGCTGAAATCACTTCTCTATTGTAGCTTGTTAATCATTACACCTTGATAAGATGCCTCTCAAATAGCTTTGGTTGGTTGGTTGGTTGGTTTTATAGCATGTCAACCCTTGTTGGGTTATTTTATGCCTGAATCAAAAGGTTGATTGGTTGGGTTTTATGGCATATCAACCTTTGTAGGTTATTTAACACCAAATCCATTTTTATGTAAATAATCAGTTCTATTTAAAACAATTCAGTTTAGCATGAGTACACAGTTTAATTGTTAAAAACATTTCTATTTCAAACTAGTTTATTCAAACAGTTATATATAACAATTCAGTTTAGTGTAAGTACAGTTTCAATGTCAAAAACAGTTCAATTTCAAATGATTCAGTTTAGCATAAGCATGCATTTTAAATGTAAGTATGGTTTAATTGTCAAAAACATTTCTATTTCAAGCTATTCAGTTTAATCAAACAATTCGGTTTAGCATAAGTATGCTGTTAGTTCTATTTAACCCATAGACAGGGCCCTATCAGGTGCTACTATACCGGGCCAGAGTGGACCTGGGAGCAATGGCAATGAAGGGGTGCTCCATATTCCCCAAAGCCCCAATATTATTGGGACCTCACCATCAGACAGTTTAGTGTCATATCCAGGACACTCATAGGGGGTGGTCTTACCCCTCTGCAGAGGTGCAGTTAGTGTATTCTACAGCCCCAGCCAACTGGGCAAGCCTGAGTCAATTTATCAGTTATTGTCTAAATGTATACAATACAAAGGTATATCTTCACCTTTGGAATAGGAAAATACTTCATTATTCGGGTGTTATTTTGCTAACCACCTGGTCCCAAAGGGCCTTCCCTGCCATGCAATATCTGCTTTGTCGGGCTGTGTTCATCCCTTGGCACCTGAGGCACTCCAAAAATAGGGAATGCAAATGGGATCAAGTATTTTTGTAACAGCTGCACATGAGTCTCGATTCATGAATACCCCCCACACAGACTATAAAATGACTGTGTGAAATCTGGCTGGATGGAAGGTTGGATACATATCAAACACATCATTATCCCAAACAGATCTATTTGAACCTAACAGGTGGACCTGGGAATAATGGCAATAAAGGGGTGACTTCATACTCTCCAGAACTTCAGAACTGAAGCCTTACCATCAGATGCAGTTTTGTATCATAGCCTGAACTCTCTTATGGGAGTATCTTACCCCTCCTCACTGCAGAGGATGTAGTCAGCATTTTCTAGGCTCCATCAAGAGGGCAGTTAACTCAGCAGAGATATTTTTACAAAGCCACTCATATAGGACACCTCATGAGAACCAAACAGTCTCTGTAGTAATTAACAGGCCATCTTACTATCCATTACACCACAAGTTGCTCATCAGACAGGTTATATTTTTCCGTATATAAATTTGTCTCATGTAAAAATTCTATTTTAATTATTTATGCAACCCCTCCACTATATGCTGGATGTGACACGAGGTCATTTTTTAAAGCAGAGTACAACTGGTCTTGAATTTAAAATTTACCTTCTAAACCTGTTGCCATACCATTGCTAAAGAGCTCAGTTTGCAGAAATAGATAGATTTGTGCCTTTTCCAAGGGCATTAGCAAGAAGTGAAATGCAAATAGCCTCTTCCAGGATTTGAACTCTGCTTGCCATTTTTTATTTTTAATCATTACACCATGCATGCCTCAATTTATTCATGCATATGCAAATTAGAGTATCAATAAATTTATATTTGAGCAAAGTGTCCTGTATTTTTAGTTGACTAATCTGGCAACCAGAGTTGTATCCTATAATATAAATCCATTGAAGTTCTCTTACTAGATATCATATCTTTCCTGATTAAAAAGCTTTTGTAGACTAGGAATAGTGATTTGGAATATAAAGACATCTCTTACTTCTCATTGTTGCTATAATCAGACAAATGGTTTGTAAAGTCTGTAGTGTAATGTTAGTATAAATGTTTATTCTAAGACATTTATTGTGATTGCTTAGTGGTTGTAATCACAAGATTTTAGGTCTGATAACTTGAAACAAGTTATGTTAAGTAGAAGATTCCTAGAAACAAAATTCTAATTAGAAACATTTTCATTAAAATTTAATTTATTTATAAGAGTCGAGGGGTAGTGAAATAATTCTGTATCTTTGAAGTTGAGATTTATTTACAGCTTACTACAAAAAAAGGAAGGAAACAGATGTAGTAATTTAGCTTGGCACAAGGCCAAAAATATAGGACACAATAATCAAATTTATTAGCAATAGCCTACTAGCTAGCAAAGAGTAGTCCCTGTGGTGTAATGGCTGGACTGCAGCTTCGAAGTAAGCGGACTAATACCCCTGGGAAAGGTATGAACCCCCCTTATTCCTTCGGCTACGAGTTCAATAGCATCACTGTTGTTCTACAAGTAGAAATTCAGCATGAAATATCTCACAAAAGCTGATATGTCATTAGATAAAGAAACTAAACCAAACCTTGCTAGCCATAACAAGAAAACAATAGATTAAACTTTCTTTTTAATTTTTTTTTTTAACCATCTTTTCTTCTTTTTTTTTTTTTTTTTTTTTTTGTACTCTTGAGAAAGAAAAATCACCCCAAATGTTAATCTTAAAAGCTGAAATGAGGAAGAGAAGAGGAAAAATAATTTGAATTTAAATTACAGGTCTGAAAAATATTTAACCTTTAAAATATAAAAACAAGTAGATTCAGGAAAATATTAAACTTCTACTTTTAAAATATTTTTGTAATCATAAAACCACTTCATTTCATAAAGTATTAAGAAAAAAACTGAAAAATAAGATGCTTTATATTTTTAAAATTACTTTCAGAAAATTATTCTGACTGGATTTAGCTAATAATATTCAATAAATTTTATACCTCTGGCAACATGGGCATTCCCATGATGTAACAACCAAGGCTGGCAAACAATTCTTACTGAGTTTGATTCTCACTGAATGCCCCATACTTCAGCTAAACTAAGGCAAGCTTTATAGATTACTTCACATCAAGCACCATATATCTTCAAATCAGATTTACCATTTTTAAGGGCATGTAAGACTCCTCCCTACTTCAGCTGAGAATATTTAAAAAATTATAAGAATGTGTATTGAAGATTATTGAAACTTCACCCATGTTTCTTATGTAGCCCAGTTCAAAACAAGTTTTCGTACATTTATAATAAATTTATGAAATTCTGTTTGGAGTTGGGTTGAGAGTGGATCTTAAATTCCATCAAATGGGTTAGTTTTTAAAGTGTCACTGTAATCCCCTTACAAATTTTTTTAGTTTGCTCTATTAGAGCTTATATTTCTTTCTTTCAATTTCTCTTCATGCTAGACTAGTTCTTCTACATTACTGATAAGATTACCTAGTGACAATTAGTCACTTACATGTTAGACATGTAAGTTCCAGCTGCTAGTCATTTCTTGCCTGTCTACCTCTTGTTCTCTTCTACTCTGTTAAAGTAAATCCAAGAAGCATTGTTAAATATAGTAGAATCCTATGGTAATAGGAAACTGATTGAATAAAATGTTTAAAAAGGTACAAGAATGACGTAGCACCAAGCATCTCAGAAGAAAAGCATTTCTACTGTAATATCCATATATGGAACTTGACTAGACTGAGGTAAAAAATGGTAAAAAAATTATTTTAAAAAAACGAAACTTAAACAATAATTTTTCTTAGAGATATGGCTGTATGCAATATTCTGTGGTGTGCTTATAACATTATTTATGTTTAACAGCTAGCAGATATTTTTATTTTTTTATTTAACTATGTTTATGGGGAAAACATGTTCTCAAAAAAAAGTACACGTGACCTAAATTCTCATACTGATTTTTTTTTTTTTATCCATATCAGAATCGACAAGAATTCTAATTCCTTTTCCGTCTGTAGAATTGTGGTTTTGCCCCTTTCAGAAACAAAACTTAAGTTGACTATTAAGATTTTCGATTAAAACTATTATGGCGGGAGTGTAGCTTGCATACATAACCGTCTTCTTAACAAGCATTTTCTAAATCTGCCATCTTGAATAAAAGTGAATGTAATTAAAGGGAGCTAACTCTGAGCATTATTTACTGTCTGTCCAAAGCCAAGTAATGTTTTATAAATAAAGTGTTTTTTCTCACTTATGACAAATTCAAAGCACTTTTTAAAAATACATTTTTAACATTTGATTTAGATGCATTCGTCAAATATTCAAAATCCTAATGTTTAATTTACTTCTTTTTTGTTATTCAATTAAAAATTGAAAGGCTTAAAAATGATCTCATTTTTTTATATTTTTGCTTTTTAAATTTGTTTTATGATAGTTTGTATCATTTAGTTAATATAAATTATTGTGTTTAGTAAATTTAGCAGTTATGGTTTTTGCCACATGTAAATAATATGAATTTGATTTACAAGAATTTTCATTTTGAAAATTGTAAGCCAGTTAAAAAAATTAATTTTTTCTCTTAATCAATGTTATCACCTTTTTCTAGTTAAATAAACATTTAGAGTGTGCTATAGATTTTTCTTTTAACTAACAAAATAATAAAGAAAAGTAATTTTCAGATTCACTCAGGATTGAAGAAACTTCTATCTTCTCCATTGTGGTTGATTAGGAAACGGAAGAATAAGAAAATAAGATAGTGGGTTCTTTGTTTTAATGGCACATTAATCTTTATAGGTTATTTAATGTCAAGGCCATCCTTATAAAAGAACAGTAGCAGTGCTATTTAAACCATAGCTCGGGATATAAGGGAGTTCATATCTTTCCCATGGGTATTAGTACAAAAGTGAATGTAATAGTGTGACTGGAGTTGAAACGATGTTGCAGTCTAACACATTAATCTCTACACCAGTGGAACTTGCCTCTAAGTTAATAGAAAAAGAGCTAGGAAGAAAAACGGTAAGTTGCTGGGTTGTTTAATGCTGAAGCCAGTCTTTTTTGGTGGGTATGTAGAGGGGTTCACAAGCAATTATATGCTTTTAAGTAACTGGGACCTTGGAGTAATGGCAATGAAGAGATGATTCCACACTCCCCCCAGACTCCAAAACTGGAGACTCACCACCGGATGCAGTTTAGTGTCATACCCAGGAAATGAGAGAAAGAGAGAGGAGAACTGATGAATTACAATCATCAAATTTAGATTAGTCTGGTACAGGGTCAAATGAGAGAAAAAAATGGGCTGTGTTAATTTTACAAGTGAAGAAGGCCTATCATGGAAATTAAGCTTCAAAATATTGCTATTTAGTCTTCTTACTAGCAAGAATCAGCTTAGGAAAATCACTCCCAGCCATTGAAATTATATGAACAGGCATATGTATGAAATAATGACTTTCTGGTTACAAATAGAAAACTAGGGAAATGAATAAAGTAGAATGAAAAGTCAAAGAAAGAAAATACCCAGATGTCAGAATGCCTGCAATACATTCATTTCACATCAGCAAACAAAAATCTTAGACAACATTGTTGTAGATTCAGGAAACATGACAGAAGTTTGTCCCTATATAATAGCAACTTGTACATGTTTTTTAATGCACTTCAATTGTTTGTTTTTTTATTGTCATTATTAAATAATTGACCGACCAATTGAGATTAATTTTTCTATTTTTTCCTAACCATTAAAAATTAACTGAATTTTAGCTTCAATGGACAATTTTTTTTTTTTTTAATTATTGTTTCTAGTAGGATTATCACAGTTTTAAACTGATTAGAGTACATATTTACCCAACCCCTCCTCCTCAAGCAGGATATGACACGATCAATTTTTTAGCAAAGTACAACTGATTTTGAATTCAGAGTTTTCCTTCTGCTAGACTTGTTGCCATCTTGAGTCTAAAGAACCAAGTCTAACCTATTTTCCTATAGCTGGGGAGAACAGATGGATTCATGCCTTTCCCTATGGCATTAACATGAAGTGAAATGCAGACAACCTCATCCAGGATTTGAACCCAGATTGTCAATTCCATGTCCCATGATGATAACTGTTATGCTAAGCGCTCCTCCTTTAAACTGATTAAAGTTGAAAAAAATTGTTACTAAAAGTTTAAAACAAATAAATTAAATATGCCTCAACACAACAACAAAATGTCTATATCATCATAAAACATTTCTTATCGCAACCCCATGCAGACATAATAGATGCCTCCTGACCCCACACTATTTACAATACACTAGCAATGGTGGTGCCTATTAACTTGATAATTTAAAAAATGATTCTTCAAAAAACTTATGAGTGGCATATTCTCCAGATCTGTCATCTCCCAATTATCATTTTGATTTATTTCATACGATATTCCTTGTCTGAGAATGAGGTCAAGAGGGCTTGTCCCTTCCTAGTAAATGTGATATGAACAGGCCTGTGTTTGAGTCAGTAGGCCTTTCCAGTAACAAATAGAGAGAAAGTCCTGGTTGTGTGCCTTTTAATGTGCTGGATTCTGACATGGTAGTAACTGAATTTGAACTCCACTCACACTATTACACTCACTTTTGGACTAATACCTTTGGGAAAGGTATGAACACTTCCCCTCCCTCCCAGCTATGGGTTAAATAGTATCACTACTGCTCTTCTACAAGAATAGCTTTGGCATTAAATAACCCACAAAGATTGATATGCTATTAAACAAAGAAACTAATATTTTCATTTTATTTGTTTATGATAAAAATTTCAATTTGAAACATAGTTTGATTATTGATATTAAGGTAGCTAGCAAGTATCATTTCAACTAATTATTTAAATTATATCGGTTATTAGATATAAATTTTAGACTTATCTCTGAATACCTTTTGAATTAATCTTTGTAACAAGCTCAAGTTGTGTTATTACATTCACTTTTGTACCAATACCCTCGGGAACAGAATGAACCCTCTTATCTCCCCAGATATGGGTTAAATAGTATCACTACTGTTCTTCTACTTGGATGATTTTGACATTAAATAATCCATGAAAGTTTATACACCATTAGACAAAGAAGCCAAACCAAACTAGTTACAAATAGGAAAATGAATAAAGTATAATAAAAACAAAGTTCCCTAATGTTAAAACAGAGGGTCTACAATCACTCTGACATCTCAACAGCAAACTAAAATTCTTACTTGGACAACTTGGTTGTGGAACATTTGCAAAGTGAAAGTTATCTCTATAAAATTGCTACTCTCATGCTGTACTCTTCAGTTTTCATCAGTCACGGTCAATAACCTGAGAATTGCAAATTGAACCTTTCCCTAGTTAACTATGATAGACACCTGAAGAAAGCTAAAGGACTCAACAAACAATGTTGTGACTATAATAACAACCAAAATGAGAATACTAATCCAAGTACATTATTGAATTATAATTCTGTATCTCAAAAATTTAGACAAAAGTTGATTATTCTATATGAAATATGAGATGGGTTCAAAAAGTATTGAGACTGAATCTATATTTACCTAAACAGAAATAAACAATGAATGAAACATTGATTTTCTTCAAAATAGTCCCTTTGACATTCTACACACTTATTCCACTGAGTTTTCCATTGGTCAAAGCACCTCTGAAACTCTTTTTTTTATATATGGTATAAATCTACACCATTAAATTTCTTTAAATGTCTGCCACATCCTTAAAGCTTACACTTGAGAAAATTTTTCTGTTTAGGAAACATGACAAAAATCATTGCTTTTAACAGCATGTGAACCTATCAAATTATTTTATGCCTAGAGGTTAGGGAATCACATTTGTTGTACATTCATAATTTACATTTTTTGTGTAATTGCTTAAGAGTTTTTTTTTCACATGGTCCTATCAAATACAAATAATTTTCAAACTGATCTATTTAACACATAGAAGGGATCCTAACTGGTACTACCACTTTAGGTCAGAGTGGACCTGGGAGTAAGGACAATGAAGGGGTACATTATACTCCCAAGATCTCCATAACTAGAGCAGTTTAATGTCATACCCAAAACATTTCTTTCTTTTGCATGGGGCAGTTCTTACTCCTCTGCAGGGAATAAAGTTGGAGTATTCTAAGCCCTGCTAACAGGGTAGACAAAAAAAAATTGCATGGAGGTAGGTTTGGTGAGTATGGAGAGTGCTGCACTTGCATAATTCTGTGTTTCATCAAAAATATGCTCAACAAGTGTTGAGGCTTTT
This sequence comes from Sepioteuthis lessoniana, assembly GCA_963585895.1. Lineage (NCBI taxonomy): Eukaryota > Metazoa > Mollusca > Cephalopoda > Myopsida > Loliginidae > Sepioteuthis > Sepioteuthis lessoniana. The sequence goes on from OY757920.1 coordinate 54,249,709, forward strand.
CAGTTGAATCATAACATTAAATATTTTGTTTTACTTGGTTTTATTTTACACCTATACAACAACTTATAACTGGGTTCCATTCCATCTGGCAGATCTTATCTCAAAATTGTTTCGAGTCAGATAAATACTCTCCTGATATTGTTTGTTACTTATCTTTCATTTTTAGCATATTCATGTGTAAGTAAGTTGGCTGACTGTAATCGAGGGTGACCTAAATGCTCCCTTTTTAGAAGCTACTACACTGAGGTGTAGGGCAGGGTGCTACTCCTTTCTCTAGATTGCTCTACTTACCCTTGATCCATACCTGATAATGCTGGGTGTTAAGCAAGAAGTATCATTTTTTGAGTCTTTGGTATGACTCGAACTTGATTTGAACCCCAGTGTCCCAGGCTATTGGCTAACACTTTTTGGTGGGGAAGGGGGTGTTGTTATTTCATTTTAAGATTTTATAGGGGAATAAAAGGTTGAAGAGGATAATTTATTTCACTTCATGTTAATATTCTTGAAAAAGGCATGAATCCATTTCTTCTTGCTCTCCAGTTATGGGTAAATGGTTAAGCAGAGTGGGCTTTTTAGGTCTGGTATGGTAACTGGTTTAGGAAAAGGAAAATTCTGAATTCAAACCAACTGTATTCCACTTAAAAACTGACCTTATGTCACATCCTGCAAGTCTGTCTTATACTTTTAATGTTAATATTGTCATGGGCAGCATTCATGCAAGATTGGGTTTTAATGGAAATCATTATTTTTGATTTGCTACTTCTATTCAGTGACTTAATAGAAGTACTGGTTATTAATAAGGGAATGCTAAAAACTTCTTGCTTCACTTTATTGGGGATCAAGTGACAACAAGTCTCCCTAATACTTAGTTACTATATTTTTTATTACCCAGTATTTTAGCTGATTTCCATAATGTCATTGCCTGTATTTTCTTAGATTTCCAATTCTTCCTGTCTCTTTGCATCTCTTGAGACGACTATCTTAAGCATGCCTATAATGATGAATACATTTCTTATGTTCATAATACTTAATTGTTTTCAGTTCTATTGTAAAGTTCAGATATCTTTCCAACTTTTTAATTTCTTTCTTCTTTGCTTTCTTCAATAATGACAAACAATTATTGTTTTTGTCTCTACTTCTCATAAAAGAGGCACTTTGCATTTCAATTTGCACTGATATCCTAAGGAAAGGCATGAATCCATCTGTTCTCTCCCCCTCCATAGATATGAGTAAATAGCTTTTTCCTCTTACTAATCATTATCATCAAGATCACAGTTTCTTCACTGGTCACTCTTTTAAAATTGGTGGTGACTACTAGACATGACACCAAACTTTGTCATTGTTGCATTTGAGAATACACATTCTCCAACATTTACTGTCACACAGAACGTCAATGGAATCATTATCACAAAAGCAAATCCTGTACAAAACTGTTTCCCTTGGTACTTGTTCCTTTACAAAAGGCATGAATCCATCTGTTTTTCACTTTAACCCACAGCTATGAGTAAATAGTAGAACATATCAGGCTCTCTAGCCTTGATTAGGCAACCAGTCTAAAAGAAGGAAAACTCTGAATTCAATCTATCTTTACTCTGCTTAAAAACTGACCTTTGTCACATCCTGCTCATAGTGTAGAGGTTAAGTAAAGACATACTTTTAATGAAATCAAGGGAGAAAACTAAATATTTTGAAGTTTCAAAGCTATCATATTGGGAATACAAGATGATAGTAATTTTACTTCTATGTCTACAGCACATCTCATTAATATTTGAACAAGCAGAAAATTTGGTTCTGATCCCTTGATTTTTAGATTGATTAATGGATTGAATTTATAGCATTTCAGTCTGTCTAGGGTTATTTTATGCCAAAAAGTTAAGGAATTGCATTCATTGTACATTGATATTTACATTTTTGTGCAGTTGTTTCTCAAGAGTTTTTGCACATAGGAATACTTGGTATCGTATAACTATCTAATACAAATAATTTGCAAACAGTTATATTGTTTCAAGTAACTGATAATAACAACCTTCACTAAATAATTATGGCTTTGAGTAATTATTTTTGATGCTGATAATTTATATACAGTTGTATTGCATCAAGTATTCCTATCTAATACTAATAATTTTCAAACAAATTTATTTGACCCATAGCTGAAACCCCAATATGTACTCCCACTCCACATCAGAGTGGACCTGGGAGTAATGTCAATGAAAGGGTACCCCACACTCCCCTTGAGCTTCACCATCAGATGCAGTTATATACAGAACAACATTTTGGGCAGAGTCTTTACTCTTCTGTAAAGGATACAGTTAGTGGTTGATGGAGGGGGGGTTAAGGATTAGACACAGGAACATTACTCAAGAAGTAAATTTAATTGCAATCAACGTAAAAAGGGATTGAATTATGTTTTGTGGTCCTGAATGATAAATTTCTGGAAATTTTTTCTTTCTATCCTTCAAAAATTTTGTTCAGAATTGATCAAGGAAATTAAAAAGGTAAACTCATATTGCTATTTAGCAGAGTCACTAAACTAGTAAGTTAATTTGGATCCTCCCTCTCACTCAATGGCTCATGTAATTTTAGACGATAAAATAGATTTTGTGCTTGTTCAAATACTTTTGAGCAGCACTTTCTACAGTTTTTATGAGAAATACTTTTATAAGAAAGTACTGGTTATAACAAGGGAAAAATCAATTTTTTTTCATTGCCTAAGATTGTGGGGGCTATTAGGGATTTTGGTTCTCCTTGGAAAAATGTTCTGATAGAATTATATTATTCAATTGGAAAAAATTTTTTTTTTCTTTCCTTGTAAAATCTTCCAAATCATTTCGTGCTTGGCTTTTAGGGTTAAAAATAGGAACATTACACAAGTAGAAGCAAATTTTATTAGACTCAATATAAAAGGCATTGAGTTAGGTTTTGTGGTTCTGAATGATAAATTCCTTGAAAATGTTTTTTTTTGTTTTTTGTTTTTTTTAATGATTAAATTGTTTGGTAAAAAAAAAAAAAGCAAAGTTTTCAATCCTTCTAAAATCTTGTTCAGAATTGATAATAGAGATTAAAAAGGCAAACTCACATTGTTGTTTGGAGTTGTTGAACTAGTAAGTTAAATAGAATATTCCCTCCTACTTAAAACTTTTAATGACCCCCTGCAATCTTAAGGAATCAAAAGATATATTTTGTGCTTAGTTAAATACTTTTAAGCAATACTTTATTTAGCCTTTTGCTGTTTTACCCTATATATTTTAATGTATGGTTATCTAATGACTGTCATGTTTTTCTAAAACTGAATATAATCCAGGTAACTGCAAGATGATTTAAAGCTTTTTGTTAATATGGATAAAAGAATGCCAACAAGAAGTATATAAGGATCTTGTTCACCTAGTAGTAAATAGAATATGGTTACCATACAACGGATTAACAATTCTTTCCTTTTTTTCTTTTCTTTTCATTATAGTTGTTTTTGAAAAAGGATATTAAAGAATGCAAATTCATTAAACAGATAACTCCTTGTGCTCTAATAAAAAAAAAATGAAGATTTTAAAGGATGATTCTCCTTTGTTAAGGAGTCTACGATCTGTACATCAGTTGGTATCTAACTACAATTTCTACAATTTCTTTTCTGTCTATCATTTCTCTCAAAATAGCATCTCAATGTGAAGTCTCTTGTCCAAAATCTGTATTGAAGAATGTACAGAATCATAGAGATAGGAATTGTCTTTTTTTGCATATGATTTTAATGTTCTCAGTTTTATCTTTTAGCTGCAGTAGTTCCAATAGTAGTTTTCTATAAGATAAACAGGCTTCTGATATGGCTTGTGTTTCAGCATCCATTTTACTTCAGACAACTCTTTTAATCCATTTGGATTTTCATGCAATGAACATATATTTATTGTTACTTCCAACCCAAAAGAGTATATAGTCTCCTTGGGATTCCCCATCTGTTAAATTAGCAAAAGAAGCATCACTATATGCAATAATTTTTAAATGCTTAAGGTTGCCTAAATCTGGAACTTTTCTCTTTTTGCTTTACTACTCTTTTAACTTGTTTTGTACATTGCAAATTTTTTTGTTTTAGTATGGAGCTTACTGTATTTGATGACATACAAGGTGCACTTTTTCTTTTTTTTTTTTTTTTTTTTTTTTTTTTTTTTTTTTTTTTACTAAAAATATCTTAAAATCCCCCTGCATCTTATATGCCATATGTAGGTTTAAAATTTGTAATAGGCAGCTGAAATTGGCTATCTGGCAAATCCTTTTAACTTAGACTTTAGAGTAACTTTCACATACCTATTGTCATTATTTAAAAGCCTACTATGCTAATTAAAATTATTATCATTGATAATATCAATTATATTAATTTCATGTTTAATATTAGTAATTTGTTTCACTTAAAATTTTTTTCTTGATTTGCCCTCCTGAAATTGGGGTGTGTTTTGTACACCTGTGTATCTTATATTCTGTCACATACGGTAATTCACTAACATCGTTACTAAGATCGAATCTGGTTTGGATGGCTAATCAATTAAATTGACCAATAACTTGCCTGGTTTCTGTAATTTCTCTTGTGGATATTGCATCTTTCTGCTTGCTTCTACTGAAATATATTTTGATTTCTTTACATATTCTTTTTTATGCCTAATCCTATATATTAGAACTCAGCAACCTATTCAGATTTATCTACCTATATGTGACAAAGCCAGTTTATAAATCTAGTCTAGGGTGTGTCCTCGTGGTGTAATGGTTAAAGCGATGGACTGTGGAATCGTAGTAAGCGAGTTCGTACTCCAGTCGCGCTATTACGTTCACTTTCGGGCAAATACCCTTGGGAAAGGTATGAACCCCCTTATCCTCCCAGCTATGGGTTAAATAGTACCACTACTGTTCTTCTAGGAGAATGGCTTTGGTATTAAATAACCTACAAAGAGTTGATATGCCATTAAACAAAGAAACCAACCAAATCTAGTCTAAAAGATGTCTGACCCTGCATCCTCAACATCATCAGCAATAATACCCTGTAGTTGGTTTCCAAAATACCATATAAATATTGTCTGATAATATTTTGAAGCTACTGCATCTGATTTAATTAATTCCTCTTTCAATGTTAGGTACCAGGATTTAGAAGCATCAGTTAAGCCGTATACACATTTGATTGTGAGTTTCCAAATATAACCTGGAGCATTCTTTATGTTCACTGACTTATATACATTTAATGGTTAACTGCTATAATTGTCAATACTATGAATAAACCTTTCTTAGAGCATGTGCGAGTATCTCTCTCTTAAAAGTTTCTTACAAGTCTAGCTTCACAGGTTTATTTACCACTGGAACTTTTATTGGTGTAAATCCATTTTGTGAAAATTTTGGTTTGATTTGGCGGCATATCAACCATTGTAGGTTATTTGATGCCAAATCCTTTGTATACATATTTTGTTGATAACTTTTTTAAATGAGCCTAAGCTCATTCTTTTGTACACAGTTAAATGGTTCCAAGTATTGCTATGTATCAATAACAATTCAATTAAACATCATTCATTTATTTAAACACAGTTAAATAATCAAATAGTTCAATTAAGTATAAGTCATTTGTTTGCTCTTAGTTTAAATATCAAACAGTTTTATTTGATCCATCGATAGGACCCTATCAGGTGCTACCTCTCAGGGCCAGTGTGGACTTGGAAGCAATGGGAATGAAGAGGTACTCTGCATTCTCCAAAGCTCAAGCATTACTGAAAGCCTTGCCATCAGATTGCTTAATGTCAAATCCAAGATGCTCATTGGGGGTGTCTTACTCCTCTGCAGAGATATAGTTAGTGCATTCACCAGGCTCAGCCAACTGGGGCGGGAAATTTTGGGTTAACCTTGGTCAGGTACTTATATGTACACTTTATTTTCAACTCAGGTGTTCCTTCTTTCTTTCTTCATTCAATTTGTACTTCTTTTTTGTTATTTTTGCGCTTTTTTTATTCTTCTATGTTTTTTAGGGTTTTTTGTCTTTTGGTCATTCAGTTTGTACTCATTTATTTTTCCTATTTTTGTACTCTATTTTTTCTATTTTTTAATCTTTTTTCTAATTTATTTTTTTTTTTTATTTATTTATTTATTTATTTTTTGAGGGGGATGTCTTTTTCATTGTAAGTGAGTTTGTACTCTTTTTTTTTTCTATATTTGAAATCTTCTTTATTAAATTTGTTTCATTTTCTATTTTTCTTCTGTTTTTGCTTTTCTTTTTTTTTATCCTGTTTCTTTTCTCCTTTCCTTTCTCTTCTCCTTTTTTTGAACTTTGAAAAGAAAATTCTTAAGAAATAATCACCGAAAAAATATAAATATCAATGTACAATGAACACAATTCCCTAACAAGTAAGTAAAGTTGGCAATCTTAGTTGAGAGTGACCCAAAGGCTCCCTTTTCAATAGCTACCACACTGAGGTGTAGAGGAAGGCACTACTCCTTTCTCTGGATTGCTCCACTTTACCCTTGATCCTTACCTTATAATGCTGAGTGTTAAGCAAGGCGGCATCAAGTCTTTGTTATGACTTGACCCGGGATTGAACCACGGTCTCCCGGACCATTGGCAAACACTCTACTCTATTAAAACCAATCAAATCCCATCTTTTTTCTCTTCTTCATTGCTCTCTCTCTCTCTTTCTCTCTCTCAATTTTCATCTTCTTTTTTTTTTTTTTTTACCTCGGTATTGACTTTTTTTTTTTCTTTTTTTTTTTTTTCAGTATCGTCTTCTCTCTTAAAAATAGTCTCTCTTTTTCTTTATCATTTCATACTACTTACTATCATATCCATTTTAGCATATTTTCAACTGTTTATTTTCAAGCTATGAGCATTTTCCTTTCTTTTTGATCAGTTTCTGTTCTAATGATTACAAAACAGACTGGCTAATGCAGCACATCTCATAAGCCATTGTATGCTTGTAACTTCATTACTATCCTATTGGTGGGACACATCAAAATAATAATAATAATGATTAAGAAAAAATAAACATGTATGAAGTAACTGAGAAATGCTGCTACACAAAGTAAAAGCTGTCACTCTTTAATTAAAAAGTAACAATTACAATGTTGAAAAAAAGTGGTGCCCATCTTATAATGGTTATTGTCATAGAAAGTGGATTTGGCTACCCGGGTTCAAATCCTAAATGAAGCTGTTTGCATTTCACATAGTGAAACGTATGAATCCAACTATTCTCCCTCCATCCATGGATAAATAATCGGACAGACAGGGTCTTGGGGAATGTGGAGTACCCCTTCATTGCTATCACTCCTAGGTCCGCTCTGACCCAGAATGGTAGTACCTGTTAGGATCCCATCTGTGGGTCAAATAGAACTATTTCACCATTTAACTGAGTCCAAAAAATGACTGATGTTAATTTTCCATAGCAATACTTGAACTCATTTAATTCAGTAGAAATGAAAGAGTAATGTTCAATAGAATTATTAATGTTAGAATGCAATGCTCAAAACCATTTAACTGTGTGCAAACAAATGAGCACTGGTTTGTTTATAATGTTACCTACAAACTATTTGTTCACAAATCACATATATTTGACATATATATAACAGAACTTGGTATTAAATAATCTACAAAGGTTGATATGCCATAAAAAAACAACCAACCATATATGTGTGTGTGTGTGTGTGTGTGTGTGGTGTGTGTGTGAGTGTTTGGTTTAATAGCATATCAACTTTCATGGGTTATTTGATGCCAAAGCCATCCTTGTAGAAAAACAGCAGTGATACTATTTAACCCATTGCTGGGGGATAGATAAGGGGGTTCATACCTTTCCCAAGGGTAATGGTCTGAAAGTGAGTATAATAGCATGACTGGAGTTTAAACTCATTTACTTCAAGGCTAGTGCTTTACTCATTACATCGCAGGGACTTCCCTTTTGTTTGTGTGTATGAGAGAGAAAGAAAGATTATAAAAATAGACACACAAATGTTTATAAATAAATTAAATTTGTTAATCCTGACCTTAGTCCATCATCAGCAAGCATTTATTTAAAGACTGTTTACATTTCAAGACTTACAGGTTTACAAATGTTTGTGGATTAGTGTTCATATCATGTAGGAAAACCCCCAAAGGTTTTTAATGACGTTTGATTCTATAAGAAACTTCATTGTTGTTTAAAAATATTTTCAAATTTGAAAATAGTATTAACTGTTTTTTGTTTTTTTTATGATGATAATAATAATAATAATAATAATTTGTTTTTTAAAGGTGTTATCAAGTAGGAAAATCAGTCAATTAAAATCAATGAATAATGAGAAATATTGATTGATTTTGATGGCATGTCAACTGATTAAGGGTTATTTTATACCTAGAGGTTAGGGAAAACACATTCATTGTATATTTTACTTTTTTTTTGTGTAGTTTCTTGAGTTTTTTTTTTTCTTTTAACACAGGCTAATTGAATATGAATGATTTTCAAACAGATTTATTTCACTCAATGATGGGAGTAATGTCAATAAAGGAGTACTCTACACTCACCAAATCTCCAAATTGGGAGCCTCACTATCAGATACAGTTTAATGTCATATTTATGACACTCCATTTAGGAGGGTGGGGGTTTAACCCTCAACAGATTATATACTAAGTGTATTTATTCTAATCCCCACTGACAGTTAATGAAAAATATCAAACTGAATCTTTTTTAACATCTTAATATTTTTGTATGCAAGTTAATAGATAGTGAGAAATATTATCAAACAATGAATTTTTTTAGCATTTTAATGTTTTATCAAATTTATGAATTATGAGAAAATAAATGTTGGGTAGTTAAAATGACTGTATTTTGAATGGTTCAATTTTTGAATTTCTTCTAGGGTTAGTGTCTAGAAATAATATCCACCTACAAAAATTTCTTGTACTCATGTTATTTTAGATAATGTGTGTGTCACAGCGATTTGTTCTGTCTTATCTCCTTTTTTTTATCTCCATCTTTATTCTCTTCTTTTTTTCTTACTTCCATTTATCTATCTATATTTCTACCTATCTCAATCCACTCTTTATCTATTTATCTATCCCTCTCCTATCTCTCTACAAACTATTTTTTTAAAATCTTCTTTTGACATTTTTAGCCTTTTCCCTGTTTCATTTTTTTTTTTTTTTTTTTTTTTTTTTTTACTATGTTTACCCCCTATGTCTATCTGCATCTTTCCATTTCCCTACCCCTCATAAACTTACAGCATATTTATACTTGTTCCCACAATTCACAGTCTTTTACTTCTCTAAGTTTACAATTATCTTTTTTCTTTTTTCTTTTTTTTTTCGCTTGTTGGCTGACTTCTTCTTTCAGGTTATTAGCTCTTTGCAGAACTTTTAAAAGGAAAATCTACTTTTGCAATAGTGGGATATGAATGCATATGAACATTTTTTTTTTAAGTAAATTCACTGTATCTATTATGTTAGGAAACCAACCCATGTACAAAGCTTAAAACTGAAAGTTTTAGAAAACTCTTGAACTCATTGTGTTCCTATTTGAAACAGTAGTCCATCATGATATTAATGCTTCTATTTAGGAAGGAGTGAAGGATTCTAATTAGCAAAACTTAGTTACCTCTGTTATATTAATAATTTGGATGATTAAAAATGATATAAAGTATGAATGCAAAACCTACAAAATTATCATTCAGTTAATAAAATTGCATTATGATATCCCATTTTTACTGTTGCGGTTACAGATATAACTATGAGAGCTCACACAAATGGTTCATTATTGAAAAAATAAAAGAATAAAAAAGAATTATGCATAAAAACATATATATATACATACATACACATACACCTCTGCACAAGCAGGATTGTACACAAAGTCAATTTTTTTAGCAGTTTACTTTGTTTGAATTTAGAGTTTTCTTTCTCCTGACTTGTTGCCATACCAAGGTTAAAGAGCTCAGTCTATCCTACAATTTACCTTTTGCTGGAGGGAGAATAATTGAAATCATTCTTTTCTGAAGGGTATTATCTCTATGTGAAATGTAAACAATCTCATCCAGTATTTGAATTCAGGTCATCATGTCCTTTTCCAAAAATGATAAACATATTACAACCACTAGATAAAGATATTGAGCACTATACATAATATATATTCTTTTTTGGTCTGATGTTTAGATGTTTTATTGGGTGCTCAGTATCTTTTTTTAAACAGATCTTTCATAATGATAATTAACTAGGAGTTGTACAAGAGATTAAAACAAAAATTTAACCGTGTCATCAAATGTTTTATGTACAAATCAGAATCTGTTCCAGAAAATGAGATCCATAAAATTCTCTGAGAGTTTGAGATACAAATGAATCACCCAATCCAGGCCAGAAGACCAGATCTTTTGTTAATTTACAAAAAGAAAAAACTTGTCAACTAGTTGATTTTGCTGTTCCAGAGGATCATAGAATGAAAATGAAAGAAAGGGAAAAGATAAACAAATACTTGGATCTTGCCTGAGAGCTGAAAAGGCTGTGGCACATGAATGTGATGGTGATACCAATTGTAGTTGGTACCCTTGGAATGGTCCCTAAAAGCCTGGAAAAGAGATTGAGGGAAATGGGAGATAATAGTTGAGACCATCTGTACCATAGCCAGATACGGATATGCGAAATGGACATATAATGTTCATATATATATATATATATATATATAACATAGGAATCTCGAAACACAAAAAACACTTACGACTTCTTAGTTCAGGTACGAAACTTTTTATTACCTTTGAGTTTAAAGATTCTTCGACATAAGGAGAGAGATACACATTCTTTCTATTCTGGCTTTTCCATCTGCCCCTCCCCCCAACACGTGTGGCACCCATCACTAAGGCCACTGGCCTGGCTTCAGCGAGCAAGCAAAAGCCAACCATCTTCTCCTGAACCAGGACTCAACTCAACTGACTTTTTCAAAATCCCAAAAATCCTCTGCGCGCTTCCGGTGCGTAACATCACCCACACTCTGTAGCCCCATTTCCCATCTGGGCTATTGTGACATCTCTGAGTGGCACATCCGCTCTGCGCGTGCATGCGAACACCTGCATTAATGTTGCACCTAAGTAACCTATGCACTGAGCTGAAAGGTTCTCAGCCTAACTAAACCCAAAGGCATAAAATGAAATCCGTCGGCCATTATATTACACATCCAGGCAATAGTACTTTTCAGATTAGCTAGAATGCGATGAAAAGTCTTGGAGTACTACAGTTACTCAGATTTCTGTGAAAAACCACCAGTTAAACCTAGTGTGAAAACACATAAGGCATAAAATAATGATGATAATCAACCATTCAATCAATCAATCAGTTATAGCCAATGATCTTTATTCAATAGTCCATAAATATTTCATTTTCAATACAATTACTTTAAAAAAATAGTTTTTTAATACTTTTTATTGAACATGAAACTTCTGTCATGGGCCCTTAAATAAATTAAAAAACATTGAATATAATTGATTATCAATTTTATGTTATATATACATGATTGGATCTTGTCAAAGTTGACTATGAAGGTAACAGTTTTTTTCTGTTACTGTCTGGGCATATAAAGTAGTTTCAGAAAAGTAGTTTACCCAAGTGATCATTCATCCACTCTTTTCCTTCACATCTCTTGTAAAGATGTCATGATATTTTTGTAAAAATATTTGATGACATAACAGAAGACAAGAAGAAGTGCCTTTCTCCCGAACATGAGAGAGAAAGCCCCTAATAGCCCAAATTAATTTGTTACATGAATTTTCTAATTGGTGAGGTCTTTCTTACTTCAAAAGCCAGTACATAAAATCCTGGCTGGAACCTGGATTCATAGCACTGGTAGGAAATACATTACTTTATATTTTAAGCTCTAAGGCAGTCGTGTAATTCTCTCACCCTATTGTATACATTGTAGTGGTAAATGCATAACAAGTCTACTTGCGACTGTCCCCTTTGCTTTCCCAGTAACAATTACCTTTTTCTAAACTCATGTGTTCCTTTTGTATGAGAATCTCTCTCTCTCTCTCTCTCTCTCTCACTGTGACTTTCATACAATTACTACTCCTAAATTCTCATCTGATTCATCCCCTTTCCTCTTTATTTTTCCTTTGAATCAGTTTCCATTTCTGTTTCACAGGAGCCAAAATAGAAAAAATTTAGAGCCCTGACAGTCTCAAGGACTTTCATTGGGGCCAACTCAGTTCATTTCAACAGAATGGAAAAAACAAATGATGGACAATTTAGATTTTGTTTTTATTTTTAGTCCTTTCTCCCTATTTTTTTATCTCTGTATTTCTTTTTATTTCTTCATTCTCTCTACTCCTTTTGTCCCTCTTCTCCCTTTACCCTTTTTTACTTCTTTCTTTTTTTACTCTTTTTGTCTTTTTCTCTCTCTAATCCTTCATTTTTTTTCTCCCTTTATTTCTTCATTCTCTTTTTTCCCCCTCTACTCTTATTTTCTCTTTCCCTTTCTATTCTGTCATTCTCTCTGTGTCCTCTACTCCTTCATTCTCTTTCTACCTCTCACTATTCCTTTATTTTCTAGGTCTTCAAATGTTCCTTTATTCTTTCTCCCTTTATTCTTTTTCTCTTTCAACCAGCTACTCTTTGATTCTCTCTCTTTCTATTTATTTTCTCTTTCTCACTTTCTTTCTGTTCCTTTATTCTCCTATTCTCTCTCTCTCTCTCTCTCTGCATTCTCTTTTTCTTCCTCATTACTCCCAATTCCTTTCTTTCTTTTTCATCTACTTCCCTTTAGGTTTTTTTTTTTTTTTTTTACTTTATGTGACTTCAAATGTTTTGATTTTCTGTCAAACTAAACCATTCAGATGATAAAATATTTCTTCTGTGGCAGAGCCCAGTCGGCTGGGGCTGTAAAATGCACTGACTGCATCTCTGCATAGGGATAAGACCCTCTGACAAGTGTCCTGGATATGACACTAAATAATCTGATAGTGAGGTTCCAGAAATGCTGGAGCTTTGGAGATTGTGGAGTACCCCTTCATTGCTATTACTCTCAGGTCTCCTCTGGCCCTGAGTTGTAGGACCTGATAGGGTCCTATCTATGGGTCAAATAGAACTGTTTGACATTTAAACTGTGAAAACAAATGACGTTAAATTGAACTGTTTGAAATAGAACTGTTTGATCATTTAACTGTGTGTAAACAAGTGACTGATGTTTAATTGAATTATTTGTAATGCATAACAATACTCGGAACTATTTAACTTTTACTTTTGTTAAATTGAATTTCTTAGAAATAGAACTGTTTGATCATCTAACTTTGTCTATCTACAAAATGTGTTTACAAATTATTCTTTATATATTTGTAAAAACAGGATTTGGCATTAAACAACCAACAATGGTTGATATGCCATAAAACTCAACCCAACCAAATCTTCTGTGGCAAGAACAGTATTGAGTTTTGACACTATTGTTCTTTCTTTCCCCACCCCCACTTTTCCTAATCATTTAAAGAAAATAAACCTAATTTTGTTTCATATATAAACTTTTTTTTCTTTGACAGTTTCTACAAAAATTTCCTTTGGGAGGTGTCCTCGTGGTGTAATGGTTAAAGTGATGGACTGCCGAATCGTAGTAAACAAGTTTGTACTCCAGTCGTGCTATTGCATTCCCTTTCGGGCAAATACCCTTGGCAAACGTATGAACCCCCTTATCCTCCCAGCTATGGGTTAAATAGTACCACTACTGTTCTTCTAGAAGAATGGCTTTGGCATCAAATAACCTACAAAGGTTGATTGCCATTAAAACAAAGAAATCAAACCAAACCAAACAAAAATTTCCCAATTATGTTGTCTGGTTAAAATCAATTTTGCTATTGCCAAACTTTCTGAAGGTAAATTTGCTTTGTCAGCACCACTTTTAACATAGATTAAAATGAGACTTTTGATTGATGAATTTTAACAGAATATCAACCCCTCTAGGGTTATTTTATGCCTAGAGAATCGCATTTATTGTATGTATTTACATTTTTCTGTAGTTATTTTTTATGCACGTAGTCCAATCAAATATGAATCCTTTTCAAACGGCTCTATTTGACCTGTAGATAGAACAAGTACTATCACTCTGAATCAGTGGACCTGAGAGTCATGACAATGAAAGTATACTCTACACTCCCCAGATCTCTATACCTGGAGCCTCACTATCAGATGCAGTTTAGGTCCTACTCCAGACACCTCTTCTTTTAGTGGAGGTTTTTACTCCAAGATACATGCAATACACACAGGGTATTCTAAGTAGGTTGTATGAAACAGAAAGCATATATCCCAATGAATCAGTCTTGTTGCTTAAAATTTATTTTTATCTGACTCTTGTTTCATTTGTCTTCAGTACAATTTACAACAGTGATTTTGAATGATAATAAGCTTAGTTTAGTTTGGCACAAAGTCAAAACTATAGGGCACCAATTGAGAATCTAACTCACTAGCAATAGTCTGCTTGCCTATCTTCTCTAGCCATTAGGCCCATTAAAAATGCCCAAGATTATAAAAGAGTTGAAACAATCAATAAAATACAGAAGTTGTCTTTCTATAAGTAAACATGTTAAGGTTCATGAAAGATTCATATGCAATCATTAGAGAAGAAGAGACTGACAAACAGGGGAAAAATATTAAAATTAACAGATCTAACAAACTATTTATTCTACAAATATTAATCATTTTACCTAGTATTTTCCAGATTAATAATTTACTGTTCTGAGTATAACATTAAACTGTACCTGATAGCAAGGTTCCAATTCTGGAGCTTTAGGGAATGTGGAGCACCTTTTCATTGCCATTACTCTCAGATCTACTCTGACCGGGAGTGGTAATACTTGTTAGGGTCTCATCTATGACTCAAATAGATCTGTTAGAAAATTATTATTTTCATTCAGGAATACTTGATACCATATAACTGTGTGCAAATTAATGCCAAAGCCATTCTTGTAGAAAAATATCAATGATACTATTTAACCCATAAGCTGGAGGGGAATATGAGACTTCATAACTTTCCTGAGGGTATTAGTCTGAAAGTGAATGCAATAACATGACTTGAGTTTGAACTCATTTACTTTGAAGCCACAGTTCAGCACTTTAGCCATTATGCTACAGGGACTCTTCCTTACTAATTATCTATATTAAGAATAATTACTTGAAGCTATAATGTTTACTAAGAATTATTATTAGTTACTTTAAAACATATAACTCTGTGTAAACAACTGGCCATTATTAAATAGAAATAGAAAAAAAAATTTTTTCTTCAGTTCTTAAAGGAAATTTATTTGGTCAAAGAATTTATCATCTGAAATATTTTACAAGTGTTGATATTGAATTTAGTTTCAAAATTCTCATGAAGAAAGCTAAAGAACACTGCAATATTATTTGTTTTCAACTTTATTATAACTTAAAGAGTTAAGTTATGATAAAGTCGAAGACAAATAAAATAACAGATCTATGAAAATACTTTATTTCAGTATTAAAAAAAAACAATAAATGGACCAGAATTTTATTTTACAGTTCACAGCTGCATAGTTTAGCCTTCTAGAATATATTATCTACCATTTGCAATTTTGTGTGTACTTTTTAAAGGAGGCTCTTAACAACAGCAGACATTATGTTCTCATTCTTTTCGTCATTTCTTATTGTTAGCCACAGAAAGAGTTTAAATGTTTTTGCCAAAACAGAAAAAAAATTTGGTTCTAATGGGATTGGCAGACAGGATAAAATGCATATTTTTCTTTTCATTTTTTTATGAAGAATTTTGAAAAGATTTTCTATTTGCTCTTATTCATCTTGTCTTTTTTTCGGGTGGTGGGGAGCTTAGAAAAATTTCCAGCTTATTTTAAGTTTTCGGTTTCATCTAAATTTGTCCAAATTCTTAATTCTGATAACCATTTACATACCAGAGGTATATCTGGAAAATATCCAGTCATTTTAAAATATCTCAAGAACCAGTTGTGAATCCCTCAGTTAGCAAGGACTTTGTTGCATATGTATGGACAGACAATCTCCCACTAAAGTTATTCAATTAGTTGACCATGATACATCATTGTGTCAGCTTGTATACTGTGTGACTATTGCATTCACAATGTCTCATGCAAGGTATTTGAAAAAATATTGTAATGCCAGGGTCTGTCAGCTCCCATCCCTACTGCCAAGATTTGGTTCACTGCATCTTCTGGCTTTTTCCAAAACTAAAATTACTATTGAAAGTAGAGAGATTTTAGATTGTGGATGAGATTAAGAGAAACATGATGAAGCAGTTGATGGTGATTGTGAAGAGGATGTTGCAGAATGTTTTGAAAAGTGGAAGGAAGTGTATAATATCCCAAAAAGAGTATTTTGATATGGACTAAGGCACCATTACCCTAGCTAGACTAATTTTTGATTAAAATTGAATTCCTGGATTATTTCCAGACATATATTCAGCAAAAATGAGAGAAAATGAGATAAATTTAGATTTTTATAGTGCACCGTGTAGGTTCTACAAGTGTTAGCATATGTTGGTTTCAAGGGGAATAAAAAAAATGTGCAACACTAATTTTTCAGATGAAAAAGTCTATTTTGAAATAATTAAGAAATGCACTGTGTCAATGGAAGAAGGGTTTTACCATTCTTTAAGGGATACAGTCAGTGTATTTAAAGCCATGCCGACAGGGCAAGAAGCGGTTGGGTGAGTATATACACAATTACTCCAGCACCTCATAGACTTCATGCTATGTTGTATAGCCTCCATTGTTCTGGTGAAGGGAGGAGCCTCATATTATTTGCTACTTTTAATTATATTGCTCTTTAGTTTGTCTCTGGCTTTTGTTTACCCCCTCCTTCAAATTCTTTCATTGTTATTTAATGTTATTTTTCTAATCAGTCAATTTTTTAAATTCATTATTATGTTTTTTTTGTTTTGTTTTTTTTCTTACTTCAGATTTCTTCCTTATGGATTTGTTCCAGATTTAAGCAATTTTCAACTCAATTTGATTTAGGGGGAAAAAAAGGGGGAAAAGAATTCAAAAATGGTCAACTCAAATGAACACAATTAATTTTGAATTTTTCATCTTTCGCTTTTACGTGAATATGGATTTCATTTTATTCATAATTTTTTAACCATCAATAAAGTTTGCAATATTTTTATTCATCCACCAATAAATTTTTCTACATAAAATTGAAAAAACTTCTTTTTCTTTTTTCAGTGTTTTCAATTTATATTTTTACAATATTGCCATGGATATTGATTGAACATTATTCTTTTCTTTTTTTCTTTTTTTTTTTTTTTTTTTTTAATATACCCAATTTAAAAATACAGTATTAAACCAAAAAAACAGACAATGAATAAACTGAATCCTTTTTTTTATTATTACCACAAATTCTAATGTAACTTTAATGGCTTAGACATACATAGGAAGTGATTATGTTCCTTAATTATTGTTATCAAAGTTCCTTTAATTTTAGTGAAAAGTAATTGACAAAGGATTAATCACAAATTAAGATATCAAAAGAAAAATTTAAGAAAACTTTTTTTTCTTTTTTTATGATGTTTCTGAGAATTTTCTTTTAGAAAATAATGACTTTGCTATAACTTAGGGAATGTTAAAAATAATAATCAAGGAAAATAATCACTTCCTATGTGTGTCTAAGCCATTAAAGTTTTTTTTTCTTTTTACAATACTGAAATTTAATTTTTTAGTTAATTATTTTAAATTTAAATTTTATTATATTAAGTTTTTATTTTCTTAGTTCATTTAATCTATTTTTTAAATTAGTAAAAAAAAAATTTTTATTCAATTTTTTAGTTTTGATCTAAAATAATTATTTAATTTAGTGTAATTTTTTTAATTAATTATTTTAAAAAGAATTTTAAAGATTTTAATATTTGATTGTTTCCTTAATCAAGAAATTCTGTAACTTAATTACAGAATTTCTTGATTAAGGAAACAATCAAATATCTAAGCCAATAATGATTTGTTCTAAGTGTACTTATAGGAGTGTAACATGAATGAAATAAAATGTATTGTGAACTTTTTGGTACAACCCTTTATGAGATAAACTCTTAGTACCTACTTTTCACCATCTTCAAAATAGTACTTTAAAAAACTATGTAAAATAGGTGTTGGGATCATCTTTTTTTTTCTTTTTCAGTCAAATTTCACTAACATTTTTGGTAGCAGTATGTATATATATCTGCAGGTAAATCAAGTCCATTACTTAATAATGAAAAAATGAATTATTTTCATTTATTTCTCATGAAACCTCTTAATTCAGTGCTGTATATTAGTCACATAGATCAAATGTTATTACAATGAAAATTTTAGTACAAAATTCAGATTCAAACAATATCACAGGCTATGAACATATTGATTCTCCACATAAGTGTAATGTTTAAATAAAATCCTAACTTTTAACTTGGCAAGTACAATTTTTATTTCTTTTCCTAGTTGATCAGAGATTCAACAAACAAAACATTGTAAGTATAACCTTCAAATTGAGAGGGGTGGATAAACCATACAGATCTGAATAAATTAAAGGATTTAAAGGACTAAAAGCAAAAAATTTGGATTAAGGCAAATATTCTGTATTTACTGTTTGATATGATTTTGATATGATACATTTTAGTGCTTTGACTACTCAAGATGATTTTGATAAATCACATAAATTACATGATTTTAATGTATCAAGTACATTATCTGATTTTTATGCATTGCATAAGCTACATGATTTTAATGCATCAAGTAAAATTCTTTTACCTAAATAAAAAAAAAGAGAGAAATTTATTCTTTCACACCAACAGATTTGTTTCACATTATTTTTCTACACAGATTTACGTAAACTACTAACCATTCCTTTCCTAACAAATCAATTTGAGATGACATTGTAAAGAATAACAATCAAAGAAATTTCACAAAGCCTGAAAATGTTGTACTTTAAACAAAGGAAAATTCTTAAGGTGACTTCTTTTTCTTTTCTTACCAAAATGAGGTAATCCTTCAAAATATCAACAAAAAAAAAATAATAATAATAATAAATAACACAAGTTGAAGTTGTAGCAAAAGTTTTCATCCTCATGATCAAGTCATGCTGATAACACAGAGTCCCTTGATAATCATCCATTGCTCCTGGCAAGTCTACTAGACTGCATCTGATGTCTATACAAGAGCTAATGTAAGTAAGCTTTTGCTGGTCGACTAGCACTGGTGTGTCCATTTGTTGGACTCCATAGAAGAACAGTTCATCTTTACTTTTCCAGCAGTGCTCATGCTATCTTGTTCATCTTACTTGGATGGCTTATAAGATGGGAGATAACTGGCTGTACAGCTGCTGTTTTGTGGGGTACTACTTCTTGGATTTGCTCAGCATACAACATTTTTGTATTGGTCTTATCTAGCTTCTTCTCTTAGTGTTTCATTAGAATGGTGTACAGGACACTACGACCAACATGGCCACACTTTGGAAAAAATCCAGTTTTATTTTCTCAGAGAGATTTTCATATGACAACAACCTGTCTATATCAGTAAAAGTCTTTCCTATACGTATGTTGGTGTCACATTCAGTCGATGAGATATTGCTGCCAAAATATGTGAACTGGTCTACTAATTTCAGTTGTTCTGATTTACTTTCTGGCATTTGCAAGGGATATACATCTTTAACCAACCCCTCCATCACTTTCAAGATACAACAGTTCAATTTTATATGATGAGTACAGCTAGTTTGAATTCAGTTTTCCTTCTTTTTGATTGGTTACCTTACCAAAGATAAAGAACTCAGTCTGCCCTATTTACACATAATTGGAGAGAAGAGATAGATTTGGGCCTTTCCCCAAGGATATTAACATGAAGTGAAATGTCATCAGCCTCATCCAGGATTTGAACACAGGTTGCCAATTCCATTTTCAATGTCAATAACAGTTATTCAAGAGGGTGTAGCAGTCGTATCATCTTTTGTCGTCAAGCTGAGGTAAGTCTGAATCTAAATCTCTTTCAGGAGTCATACTGTTACTATCAGATTCTTGATAATCATTATCCTGTAACCATAGCTGATGGATAATCCTTATTGAATAATTCCTTGTCACTTTTTTTCTACATCTGCAACATAGTAAACAAAGTAAATCTACTAAATGTTCCACAACAAGTGCTCGCATTTTGACAGTCTCCTCAGGTTTAAGTTCACCAAAACTATCTCACACAAAACACTTTCAAACTTTTTTCAGGGTACAGACATCAAAGCTCTCTAATCATTCCATAAAAAACATGGATGCTTTTTATTAATAGTATTTGATATATTCTTCTTCCTGAGCTTACAAAGTATAGTAAAATAGTTCTCTTTACAAGATATCAGGCTTATGGGTTCAAAACATTAATGCTTTTGATCAATAAAGAAAACTTATATCTATGTATATATTTGTGTTTATGACTGATAGTACAACTAAGTTTAACCTCCAAAATATTGAATGTCATTAATTATCTCATATCCAATTCTTCTGTTATAATAATCTCTACCTCGGCAGTTTGATGAGATTACATGTCTACAGGGTAATGCAAAATATGGAAGTCAATAATGATATAATTTCATATACAGTACAATCCATAACTAAGTACAACCCTAACATATATATATTATCGAGAAAGAGAGTGGGATAGAAAAAAGAACACAATATTGACATGTTTTGCTAAATACAGTGAAACATACTATTTCCTTTTTTCTCATGTCATCAGATTTCATTCCAAACCATACAAATATATTTATATAATTTTTTTTTATTTGCTTACTGTTTTTTTTCCTACGTTAATGTGCCTACCTTGATTAAACTTGGAATATGAACTCATTTCACCTCAAGGAGTAAGTGTTTCAATCATAATTGTAAGGAGGAGATAGCTCTGCTTTCAAAGTTGCTCTGAACATTTTTACTTAAAATTAATCAGGAAGGTCTCATTTTTTCAGAAAACAAATAAAATTGGCACCATCAAGAATACCCTTTCAACTCTTGCAGAGAAACTGGGACTTATGAGATGAAAATTACTTATTCATACTCTTTGGTTAATGAGTAAATGTTGATAAAAATTAGATTGTGAACTTCTCTGAGTGTTTTGAAGACATCTGAAGAGAGAAGAACACAAGAGAAGTGATGCAATGGACTCCTCTCACCCAGCTCAGATCATTCTAGCTTAGAATTCATCACAAAAGTTTACTCTAGTTTCTCTAAAAATAAATGGAATTACTATCTTGAGAATCCCTACCACTACTTGCAGGGATGTGGGGTCTTTTTGAAAGAAAATTATTAAGATGGGATTCATACAGAAAGAACATAGAATTAATTTTTGTTTAATAGAATCTACATTAATATATTCTCTAGTATATTATTTTTATCCTGGGCAATGCCTTGTTCTTTTGCTAGTATATATATATATATATATATATATATACTAACCTACTATCTACCAGCATTCACAGTTACCAGGAAAAAAGAAAAAAACTCCACCAGGATCTAGAGATAATAATATCTTGAATTACCGCCCGGGGGAAAAAAGAAAAAATATCATAGGACAAAAAAAAAAGAAAAGGCCAACTTCGTCACACCAGTTGAAAAAAATTAAGAGATATGCAATCAGTTGGTCAAAAGAAAAAGAAGACCCACCGTAAAATGCTGCAATGCTACAATTACAAAGAGTGCTCAATGCAAAGTAGAGCCAATTACAAAAATTAAATGAAGTAAATTATATATATATATATACATATATAAAAATTAAATTGCGAGTCGGGCCTTTCCTACTAAAGTTTCGCCTCACCGGCTCCCCAGGGAGTAGGTACTAGATTCCCTGAGGAGCTGGTGAGACGAAACTTTAGTAGGAAAGGCCCGACTCGCAATTTAATTTTTATATATGTGTATATATATATATATATATATATATATAATTTACTTCATTTGCTTGCTTGTGTGCTTCTTATGAATCGATGCCTAGGCTAATGGATCAGTCTTGATGAAATGGAATGTGAACTCCTTTTACAACAAGGAGTGTTTTAAAGGTGTCCACAGGATAGGCAATGAGCAAGTGGACTACTCAGTAATATCTGCATTAATCTATAAAGTTTAATATATAATCCTTAGCATTTCTATGATAACATAATTTCTAGTTATACTAATTTTAGAGTTTTAAAGGCATTTGAAGGGGATGAGAGTGCAAGCTATTTAGGAAGAAATTCAAGATAATTCTCAAAATTTAACAATTTTAATTCATATGTAAACCAAACAGGAACAAAGATACAACAAAGAAAAATGTGTGTACTTTATGTGAAAGTATGTTTATAATAAAAATGGTGTGGACCAGTAAAAGGTCCGGAAGAAAGACACGAACTCAGGATTACGTGAAACAAGTATATTGAACGAAAGTTAAATACAGCATAGATAAAAGAGTGTTGAACGTCAGTCTGACTGCCAAAGTGTTAGGCTGGAGTTAACTTAACACCGAGATGAATATTCTCCCAGGATTCATAGTAATAGGAAGAGTTCATTATAGTCTGTAAGGTAGGTACCATGACAAAAAATAAACCATGGTTCATGACCAGCTTAACAATTGTCTTTTGATTATGTTTATAATAGATAAGTCTGTAATTGATAAAAGTTTTCAGTTGTGTGTATCCTACAGCACAGAGAACCAGACCTCGGAGATAGGTTATGTCTTCACAGAGAAGTGAAAATTAATATCTTTCTTTTGACATGCAGGGTTGAAAAAATAACTGAATTTGCTTGGTCTTTATGTACTTAAATATATCCTTATGACAATGAACTGTATCACCTCTTAGTAGTCCTTGTAAAAGTCATTCTGCAAGAAAGGGAAGTAATCCTACCTGCTTCCCTTCTCATTAGCAGTGTATTTAATTTTGGGGAGTAGATAGAAAAACTTACATCAATAAGTATCCAAAGTTTACTAAACTAATACTTTAATGTAATTGAGACTTGCATATTTAGAATGACTGGAAAAAGTGAATAAAATTCAACATTAAATTCAACATTTTTGTACTTCCATTAATTTTTCCATTCTTTTGGTGAGGCTTAGAATATGCTGACTGTATCCTTTGCTGAAAGGTAAGGCCCTCACTGCAAAAAAGGGTGTCCTGTGTATGACACTAAACTGCATCTGATGATGAAGTTGCAGTTCTGGAGATCTAGCGAGTGTAGAGTACCCCTTCTTTACCATTACTCCCAGATGGACTCTGATCGGAGTAGTAGTATCTGTTAGGTTTCTATCTATGGTTAAAATAGAATTGTTTTGAAAATTATTCACATACAATAGAAATACTTGACATCATATAACTGTAAATTAAAAATAATTACTTGTAACTATAACCAGGCTATTGGCCTAATGAGTAAAGTGTTCGCCAATGGTCCAGGAGACCGGGGTTCAATCCCAGGCTGAATCATACCTAAGACTCAAAAAATGGTACTTGATACTGCCTTGCTTAACAGCATTATAAGGTATGGCAATCCAGGGAATGGAGTAATGGCCTCCCCTACAACTTGGTGTAGTAGCTATTGAAAAGAGAGCCTTCAGGTCGCCCTTGACTACAGTTGCCAACTTTACTTTTTTTTTTTTTTTTTACTTGTAACTGTAATTGTTTACTAAGGGTTATGGTTAGTTATTTGAAACCATATAACTATGTGCAAACAAAAGATGATTATGACATAGAAATAATATCTTGAAACCATATAATTATTCGTATAAGACAGAAATACTTGAAACCATATAACTGTGTGCAAATTATTTGTATTAGATTCGAATAGTTGTTATATAACAGTGAACAAAAACCTCTTAAGAAACAACTACACAAAAATGTAAATATGAATGTAAAATGAATGCGATTCTCTAACCTCCTGGCATGAAATATCTCTGAACAGGTTGACAAACCCTTAATCTCAATCAAACAGAAATCCACCACCATTTTTCTAAGCACTTCTTGATATAATTCTAACTTGAACAGATACAATGGATAACTACACAATTTATTCCACCCACACTGTCTTCTGGTCTGTAGGTATTGTATGTTAATAACTGGTTTTCTTGTCTGCTGAACTTTTTTTTATGGTAAGCCTCCATTTTTCTTCTTTTCTTTTTTTTTTTTTTTTTTTAAACAAACACATGCTTGGGCGTGGAATGAAAATAGAGACAGACCAAACACATTATACTGAATAACAACACCAGTCAACGCTGATTTTAAAGAAACTGTAGGTGATCGAGCAGCTTGTGGCACAGAGAATGGAATCAGGGAACAGAGTTCGAACTCTGACTGGGACAGTTTGTGTTCACTTAACGAGAGAAAGGCATGAATTCACAATCTGTGGCATGCTTCTTGGAGAAGAGATGGACATCGCCAATTCCATTGCTCAGAGTGATGTTATAAAGGGAAATTACTTAACTTTGCATCCGATGACCTAAGAGGTTATTGAAAATATTCATACGTTTATTTCTTTTCTTTCACCAGTTAAAAAGACGTAGAATTCCATTTGAAATATGCAAAAATTTAAATCTGTTAAGGATTCTGTATATTGCGAATGACAGAAAAGAAAACTGATTGATGTTCCTCCTTCCAAGGTTGGCAATGGGTGTAACAGCTTTTTAGAGTTACTATTGCCTGAATACTAGTTATGGGAGAGTAGTAAAATCCAGTTGTGACATTATGATTAACGGTAAAGAGAATGGAATCGGCAAATCGAATTCAGATTCTGACTGGAACAGTTTGCGTTCACTTCACACGAATCAAGAAATTAAGAAAGGCACGATTCCAATTCTTTCCTCAGCTATGGATGAATGTACAGTTGGAGCCTTTTAGTCTTAGAAAGTCAATCCATCTTGAGTTTTTGCTTGACAGGGACCGTTACTTTTTACTAGTAGCATGGAACCCAGTACAATCTGCTGCATTTTCCTTGGAGATAAGAAGGGCACCGCTAAGTGACTCCTGTTACTCTGAGAGATGTTATAAAATAGAATTTCTCGGCATGGTACATTTAACATAATGATTATCATTGTAGGAATGGAATCGGTGACCTGAGTTCAAATCATGGACGAGGTTATTTGACTTTCCCTTTGTGCTAATGAAAGGCATAAATCCATCCGTTCTCTACTCTCCCAATTGTAGGTAAATAGTAGGACAGACTAGTTTCTCTAGTCTTGGTTAAGCAACTGGTCTAGGAAAAGATAAGATGAATTCAAATCAGCAGTATACCGCTTAAAAATTGACTTTGTGTCATATCCTGCTTGTTGCGGAGGGGCTGAGTAAATGCAGACATTCAGTTTTTTGTTTGTTTGTTTGTTTTTCATTGTTTTTTTTTAAACAATTTCTCCAAAGTGCATGATAACTCAGGAAAACACTCAACAATAACACTATCGAATTTCTGCTTAGATGAGTAACTGCTTCGTAACAGCAGCTGCTAGAAGCAACTTGAGTCCTATGTGCTATTGTCTGGCTTAATAAATAAAATAAAAACAGACTAAGCTGATTCAGGTAATCACATTTGATGGCTAGAAAAAAAAGTTGTTTGTGTGATTTTCTTCTCTAGGAGTCAACCGGACGGCCATCAGTTGCCTGTGTGATACTACAAGCTCTTCTGTTTCTTGGACACATATTTAGGTGCAATAATACATATGAGTATTGAGTACGAACATGTCTATATGAGTATATATGTGTATAGGTGTACCATGTATGTATATGTGTGTGTGTGTGTGTGTGTGTGTGTGTGTGTGTACTACATCAATTCAATGGAATGTTCAATTTTTTGCAAATAAATTTCATATTCCTCGTTTGAATTTGTTTAAATTTTGAACGTTTACTCTGAATAGAATATCGATTCGATATATGAAAATAATCTGGTTGTATTACACTGACAATCTAGGTTTTCTTTGAAATGCGAAATTTCTGAAATTTCAAGATTGTTATGTTTAGTAAAAATTAGACAAACATCTGGGAGTTTTAATCAAGAAAAGGTATTTATTAATTTACATACTTTTGAATAACTGTATTAGTACACTTAATTCTTTGTTGTAGCACTTTTTGCAATTACTATTTCTTTCATTTATTCTGGTAATACCGATTAAATCACAAGTTTCTAGGGACACTGATGGCTACACTTCAGTAATGACTCACTTAAATCCTTTAAGATTTGATAAATAGTATTTTCTTAATCTCCTCTTGAGGATTCCCCATAAATATTCAATTGGATTTGCATCTGGATTATTTGCAGACCAATCAAGAACAGATATCCTTTTCTGGTCCAACTATTTTTTGATGATTCGGCTGTGTAGAGAGGAGCTAGGTCATGCTATAAAATGAATTCATTGTCCCCAAATCTGTCCTCAATGTATTGGATAAGGAAATGATCTAGGATATCCTGATAGCAGTATTAATCGATCTTTTCAAGAAGCAGATCTTTCTGACACTAGCAGCAGAGATGTAATCCCAAACCATTACAGATTGAGGAAATTTTACGCTTTTTTCACGCATTTGGCATCATATCTCTTATATGACTTACTGCAGATATGGGGCCACGATCACCAAAAAAAATACAAAATCTTGATTCATCAGTGAAAATGACCTGGTTCTATCGATTAACGAATCTATTTTAATTATCTTTAGTCCATACTGAACGCTTTCGTTTCTGTTTAAATGTTAGTAGTGGTTTAGAAATTGGTATCTTGCTGTCATATTCCAGCTGATGGAGTCTCTGGAGTGTTGTGAAGCGAGAAACAGCTACACCAGCATCATTCTGGGTTTTGGAAATTTCACCACAATTAGCAAATCAATTGGAAATAAAGATCCTATTCAACATTCATCTCTTGCTGATGTCTTAGATTTGGAATTGCAGTTGAACCCTTTTTGAACAAGTTTGTCTTGTTACCTTTGAGAGGGCAGGCTGAGAGGATCCCACCTGGTCAGCTATCTTCATTTTGAGCCTTGCCAGCTTCCCACAATGTATGAATGATTTTTTTTTGTGCCTCCAACATATCCTTAACTCTTGCCATTTATAATACTGGGCGATAGATACCTATTGCAAATGGTTACTTCGCAATTGAACACAAGGCCCTGATAATATGATCTTATGTGATAATATGCTGAGTACGGAAGATTTCAATCTTTTCATACAGATACGTTGAGACTGAAAATACTCATGAAATTAATTCATCTGTTAGTTATTAATCTAAATTATCAAGGAGGAAATGCCAGATTATTTGCATATATTGAATTGATATACTGCTAAGAAAAAACTATCTAATTTTAAACCAATTCGACCGAAAAGTATGAAAGTTATTCGTCAAGAAAACAGAATATTCCATTTCACTGAATTAGTGAAGTATGTGGGGGTGAGTGGATCCGTACGGGTTGTATGGGCATGGGTAGCGAATCTGTACGATTTGTGTGGGCATAGGCAGCGGATCTGTGTGTAGAAATATAAAAAAAGATAGTAGGTTTTAACTGACAATAGAATATAAAGAAATTTTCCTCAATGGGGATGAAAGGGTTAGTTTGTTTTTTTTGTTTTGTTCTGTTTTTGTTTGCTTGCTTGTTTGTTTTTTAATATTCATAAGTAATGCTCGTACAGTCAGAGGTCAGCTGGCATGGATATCATTTTTTAAACGTATTTTAATTCTGGAGGGTGCTCGCCGGAAAAGCAGTTTACCTTTCTGGAAACCAAGGCCAAGAGCGCAGTGGGGGTTCAATTTCAGTGTAGTAAGCAGTAAAGGGTCGCCCGAAATGGTATCAGTTTGTGAGAGTCAGCACTTGGCTGTTAGATACAAAAGGAAAACACTGATGAACATACAAGTCCATATTGTGAAGTGTCGTAGGCCCCACTCTCATTGGGATAAACCAGAAGAATGAATAAAAACAACGATACGTGTGTATTCTGTACTTCGTTTCGTTTCTTTTTGTTTGGGGGGGGGGCTGAGCTAACCTGTGCCTTATACAGTTTAGATCAAAACCTGCAGCCGATTCATTTTTTTTAACTACAACCACGTCCTGGGATTGAGGTCGTTTTGGAAATAGAACTTGAAGAACTGCAGACGATACTACCACACTAGTTTCTGTGAGTATATAGGTAAAGTATTTTCTCTTGAATTTTATATTCATATCTATGTTTTCATTCATTTATATACAGTGTTACAATATCGCGGGTAAAATAATGCTTATATTGGGATGGTAAGAAATTCCAATAAATCTTTTATTGAATCAGTGACATTTTTACAGAGTATATTCACCACAAATATAGAAAAAAGCGTTAGGATTGAAGCAACCACTTTATAATGAGCTATCATCTCCCTCCAAAACCAAGACAAAAAAGAAAAAGAACGAAAGCAATGTTAAAGATTAGATTTTGCAACGGTCCCTAACCCAAATCTTTCATCAACTCTAAAAAATAGAAAAAGAGCCATGTGTGTCGTAATTTCCCAAAATAACTTTTCTCTATTTTGTTGCCAAGAACTAGTAGGTCCGAATACTAACTAGACACTTGCTATTTAGTAGCAGTCCAGTTGTCCAAGAAGACAGACGTTAGTTACTCCAGGCTAAACCAAAAATATCAGTTCCGAATTTCACGACGATAACCAAATTTTATCCTCAAAGGAATTCAGGACTAACATGCAAGTAAACAATTTAAAAAAAAGAACACTAAAAGCATCTACATATGCTGTGTACATACAAAAATTAACACTTGCACAAAAACATATTTTGTAGAATATTGTTTTTTGTCAGAAATAATACATGAAAAGATGACATCTATTTAATTCAACCTCCTGTTATTTGTTTTCTTTTTTGACTAATTTTATTTTATGATTCATTTCATAATTAACTTTTTATCACAGTTATCCAGAAAACTCTTCGGCTACAATATTAATCTACATTTTGTTACTAACTCGTTACGCATAATTTGCTAAATTCACGCAACTCTTGTAACAATTTCATTAAAGATGAGGTTTAATAAATAAATGAATGTATGAATAAATAAATAAATAAATAAAGCTAAGGAGTAAAAAGATTAAATTCAATTGCATATGTCAGCAGTCAAAGATTGTATTGGTGGGAAATCCTAATTTAAAGAAGATCTATTATCTTTCAAAGTAGTAGCATAAATTCAACAACTGTTATCTTAAAATGCAGTTTCCCCTCCCCCGAAATAACCTAAATTTATTTAAACTCCTTTGGCTTCTAAGCAAAAGATTAGCGGGGAGAGATATCATGAATAAATAAAACTCAGTCGGTACAGCATCTATTTATAAAACATTTAGTCAAAAGGTTTGTTGGATTTAGTTTGAAATCCGCCTCCATTTTCCGCCACAAGAATCTGACATGACCTATTTCGAAATAAAATCCTCACAAGACAAACTGAACGCCTCGTTCCAGTTTTAGTGTGTAGGTAAGGGCATATATATATATATATATATATATATATATATATATATATATACTGCCCCGAAACGAGTGTGTAAATGAATCATAGGTTTAAAATCAGGAAGACAGTTGTCATAAAAAATGAAATAACCTTTTAAGTAGCTTATCGTTTAAATTCACTAAAGCCCCTAAAATATACGGTATAACCTTTAACCTTTAGTCATGTATTTTTTTGTTTTGTCTTTGTTTTTCGTTGTTTTTTTGTTTGTTTATTTATTTTTTTTTTGTTTGTTTGTTTTTGTTTTTTGTTTTGTTTTGATCGTTTTTGTTTTATGTATTAGGGTTGTTTTTGTAGTTTTACATAGACCGAATTATATACACAAATGGGCCAGTCGTAAGTTTAAAATATTTTCATCACCCTGTCGGTGAACTTAGAATACGCTGACTTCATCTCCTGCAGAGGTAGAAAATTCCCCACACAAAAGGAATGTCCTAGTTATGACAATAAATTGTATTTGATGGTGAGAAAACTGTTCAGTAGATCAAGGGATTTTGGAGTACTCCTTCATTGTAATTATTTCAAGGTCCACTCTGATCTGGAGTGGTAGTGTTGCGGAGCCGATAAATATGTCGACCCCGCAAATGAATTATGTGAATGAGAACAGCCAAAGCAATAGGAAGGAACAAAGGCGAGGTAACGATAATAACAAATGACAATTTATTTTGTCATATTTACAAGCGTGAATGTAAATGTCCGTGATGGTTGATGCTGGTCGTTGAGTACAGCTAGATGTTGGATGCTGGTAAGCTGAGGTCGGTCGAGGCGTAGAGTTCAGCTAGACGTTGGATGCTGGTAAGCTGAGGTCGGTCGAGGCGTTGAGTTCAGCTAGACGTTGGATGCTGGTAAGCTGAGGTCGGTCGAGTCGTTGAGTTCAGCTAGACGTTGGATGCTGGTAAGCTGAGGTCGGTCGAGTCGTAGAGTTCGATATCCCTGGTTGTGACGGTATGTTGTGGTTAACCGGGGGGGTGTTGATCTGGTTTCTGGCTCGTACAGCGGGTCGTACGTGAGTCAGGTGTTGCAGTGGTAGAACAGTCCGTAACAGCGAGTCGTTACGTGGACTGCGTGGTACCTTGCAAGAGCGTCGAGTTCGGTAGATCGACATCCTCGGTTATGACGATATGTTGGATTAACCGGGGGGTGTCGACCTGGTTTCTGGCTCGTACAGCGGGTCGTACGTGAGCCAGTTGTTGCAGTGGTAGAACAGTCCGTAACAGCGAGTCGTTACGTGGACTGCGTTGTACCTTGCAAGAGCGTCGAGGAAAGGCTAGGGCCTTGCTGGGCCCCCTAGCCGTGCGGACGTATCGGACGGGAACGAAAGCTTTGCCGTGTCAAAGCCGTGCGAACGAGCGGACGAGAGCGAAGGCTTTGTCGGGTAAAAGCCGTGCGGACGTATCGGACTAGTGCGAAGGCTTTGTCGGGTCAAAGCCGTGCGGACGAGCGGACGGGAACGAAGGCTTTGTCGGGTCAAAGCCGTGCGGACGAGCGGACGAGAGCGAAGGCTTTGCCGTGTCAAAGCCGTGCGGACGAGCGGACGAGAGCGAAGGCTTTGTCGGGTCAAAGCCGTGCGGGCGAGCGGACGAGAGCGAAGGCTTTGTCGGGTCAAAGCCGTGCGGGCGAGCGGACGAGAGCGAAGGCTTTGCCGTGTCAAAGCCGTGCGAACGAGCGGACAGGCCATGAGGCCGAGGCTAAGATGGGCGTTATCTTAGCGCTGCGCAGATAGTGAAGCCGTAGCTAAAGGCTGGTCCGTGCCATTAGCGCTGCGCAGCTTATCGGACTATCGGAACCGAGGTTAAGACCGGTTGGTCTTAGAATCCGTCTTCGTGTTTGCCGCCTGGCCGTCTATTTCGACTGGTCATTACTGACCAGTCAGAGATGCTCTGACCCGCAGACAGAGACCTCTTATGGTCCTAAAAAGGACCTTTGTGCATACCTATGTAGGTGGGAGAAAGGCAGGTCTACCACGAGAAGTGGGGCCAACGCCGTAAGTTAAGGTGAATGCGACCGCACAGAATGCGGGATTCCTCCTTAATGAGCTTCGCCAGGAGCGCGCCTTGTATTTGTCGCTGCCTCCCACCAGACACGACTTGACACAAGGTCAAAAGGAGCGCGCTGTATTTATCCTACGTCCCACCAACGTACGAATATGGCACAAGGCCGTGTTTAAGGTGGGTCCTGTCGCAGGGCCGTAGCCCAACGCGATAGGCAGTTCCAAAAATGCCTCGGACCCCGTCGGCATTCCCCTTTTCGGGGCGCCTCAGGCGCCGGGCGATAAACCCAACCCCTCCGAAGAGGGTTAAAGCCTGGGGGGAAAGCCCCCTGAGGCCAGAGGTGATGTATCCAGTGGTGGAACACACCCGACCGAACCGTGCAGCACGCAACCACAGCCGGTCGAGAGCGCCCCACCACAGGACACAAGAGAACGCTCACCGGAGCGCGCAAGGAGCGCGCTGTATTTATCCTACGTCCCACCAACGTACGAATATGGCACAAGGCCGTGTTTAAGGTGGGTCCTGTCGCAGGGCCGTAGCCCAACGCGATAGGCAGTTGAGCGCGCTGTATTTATCCTACGTCCCACCAACGTACGAATATGGCACAAGGCCGTTTTTAAGGTGGGTCCTGTCGCAGGGCCGTAGCCCAACGCGATAGGCAGTTCCAAAAATGCCTCGGACCCCGTCGGCATTCCCCTTTTCGGAGCGCCTCAGGCGCCGGGCGATAAACCCAACCCCTCCGAAGAGGGTTAAAGCCTGGGGGGAAGGCCCCCTGAGGCCAGAGGTGATGTATCCAGTTGAGCGCGCCACCGAGCGTTGAAAAGGGCCTGTTCATATCACGAAAGGGCTGTGACACACAGCCCAGCCGCGTGAATAAGAAATTCCCTCATAAAAATGAGTGTAGCCATAAAGTGTTTTTCTAACCCGTCATAGGCTAGCGACGACTATTAGTTCTAGTCTTATCTAGTTATTTTCGGCCAAAGTGCTTTGTAAATGTTATTAGTTTTTAATTCATCCTTTTCTTTAGCTATAACAAGGTGTCAAGGTCGTTAGAAAGAAAAAGGGCTTAGTCAGTTCCGGTCGTACCCGGATATAGTTGTTCTACAGCGGGCGTGTAGCTTGACATGTTTATGTTTATCGGCCGGTGGCGGCAGTAGTACCTGTTAGGGCCCCATCTATGAGTCAAATAAAATGTTTTGGAATTATTTATATTCCATAGAATGTGTGCAAAAAAATCAAGAAATAACAACAGAAAAATGTAAAGATGAATGTACAATGAAGATGATTCCCTAATATCTAGGTATAAATTAGCCCTAGAGGGATTAACGTGTTGTTAAATCAATCAATCAAGCAAGCAAGCATATATATATATATATATATATAAGTAAGGTATAAGGTTTAATCAGACAGATATGTTGTATAAAGAAAACGGAAAGTAAAATACAAATAAATGGATGAGAAAATATTTATTACTAAATATTAATTTAGGTCCATCGACACGTTTCGACAAGATATTTAAGATATAAAATTACGAAAATTTCAGGTAGATAGTGTTTTAGGTCATCTTCAGGATGGGAAATTCCCACCATGAAGATGACCTAGAACACTTTTTTCTTTCTGTTTTCTTTATACAACACATATATATACGTTTGTGGTGTAATGGACACGGTGACACAAATTCAAATCATGGACGAAGCTATTTTCATATCACATAGCGCTAATATCATTGGGAAAGGTATCAATCCAACTATTCTCCCTCTAGCTATGGGTAAATTGACCACGCTCTTCAACTTTTGAATGCCAACCGGTCTAGGAGAAGAAGAACTCTTAATTCAGACCTGTTAAACTCTGCAAGAATGTTAACCATGTGTCGCATCCTGCTCGTGCTTCGGGATGAGTATATATATATATATATATATATGTTAAAAGTTGGCGATCGTAGTCCAGGGCGATCCGAAGGCTCCCTTTTAAATAGCTACTACACCGAGGTGTAGGGGAGGGCGCTACTCTTTTCCCTGGATTGCTCAACTTTACCCTTGATTCGTACCTTATAATGCTGAGTGTTAGGCAAGGAGGTATCAAGTACCATTTTTAAAAGTCTTTGGTATGACACGACCTGGGATTGAACCCAGGTCTCCCGGACCATTGGCGAACACCCAACCCACTGCTATGTCTTTGTTTGTTTCTTTGTTTAAGTTCGGGTTTGACATAAAATTGCCAAATAGAACACAAATTATAAAAAAAATAAGAAAAAAAGAAAAATTGAAGGGAGTGAATAAAATTTTGGGATGAAAACTTGACGCTAAAATTGTTTAAGAAGTATCTAACTATCTATCTAGCAGGTGAGCTGTCTAACGCGCTGCTTTTTAAACTGGTGAATGAGTCACCTAAGGGGGAATTAAATTATTTTAGAGGTGAATGAAACTACATGGTTAAATGACAGGTGAGCGATTTTACTCAGATATTTATATATTTCCTCTACTTAAAAATTCATTGCATTTAAATCGGTTAATTAGCTCTTATTTCTTTTAAATGATTGTGAATATGGAAAATCCAGATTCTTGTATCTACCCATTGTTTTCTCATTTCAATTTAGTGATATATTTCCTGTATTTACAGGAATAGGGAAAACCAAACCAATTCATGATATGACAGATTAAGTTTCTCTGTCTTTGAGTTCATGCATTTAGATTCAATAATGCGTGTGCATGCAGGTAGGAGCATGTCTATATAAGTATGTATGTATATAGGCGTAGCATGTGAGGGTTAGTGTATCTGTACGAGTGTGTGTGGGCATAGTTACTGTGTACATATGTATGTACATGTACGTGTGTATAGTAGTATCAAAAGGATAGATAAACAAGTTAGGGAGGTCAGTAAATTTTAATAAATGATAAAACAG
Source organism: Sepioteuthis lessoniana (assembly GCA_963585895.1). Lineage (NCBI taxonomy): Eukaryota > Metazoa > Mollusca > Cephalopoda > Myopsida > Loliginidae > Sepioteuthis > Sepioteuthis lessoniana. The sequence goes on from OY757920.1 coordinate 54,283,986, forward strand.
AAAGAGAAAGATTTCTCAATGGGGATGAAAGGGTTCGTTTTTTCGTGTTTTTTTTTTTTGTTTTTTTTTTTTGTTTTTGTTTTTTTAGGAGTGTTGGTAATGTACGTCATAAACAGAAGTCTTCTGTACGAGTACGGTTAGAAGTCGGTAGACAATGGTAACATTTTTAAAAGTATTTAAGTTCTGGGAGGTCCACGCGAGAGGTGTGGAGATTCTTTACCGTAAGCCAGGATTCCATAAAATCAAGGAAACAATCAAGAGCTGGGCAGAGGAGTTTCAGCCCATGGCGGTGGGGGTTGAGCTGCTCCGTCCTTTCCCGTCTTCAATGGTTTCTCACAAGAAGAAAAAAGACAGCAGTGTTAGCTGACTGTTAGACAGAATGGGATAATAACTATAGTAAAGGAAAAGCGCCCAAGCTCATATTCCGAAGTATCACATGCCTCCTCACCTCAGGATAAACTCGAAGAGTAAATAAAGAAACGACAAAAGTATTTTCGGAATTTGTTTTTGTGTCCCTTTTCTTTCGTTTGTGAAGCTGATCGGTGGCTTGAGCAATTTCAACCAGAACCCGATGGCGGATAGATCTCCTTTTGGAAACAATTATATCGTGTAGAGAGATATATTTGCTAGTCAGCGAAACGGAACAAAACGAAACGATATGGCCACAATGACACAAAAACAATTATATATTAATCTATACACAAGAAAGAACGGTATAAAGATATTCAAAACATAAGAAAATTAAGTTGTGGTTGAATTAGATATTACAAAACCCTTGAGTGAGAAAGACACTGGAAGAGTTTAAGAAAATAAGTCTTAGAATTATTTAATGTTAGTCTGCTCCTCTATATTTGATTTCATCCATCTCTATTTGTGTATGTGTTTGTGTGTATGTGTGTATGGCTTGGAATACGAAAAGAAAATGGTAGCGTGGTCGGAGTGCGATTGAATAATTTGAAGATACGAGAAGAGCTGGTTTCTTGTAGAACGAAGAATCTGCCCCAGACATTGTGCCTGTTGTTCATTTTCACATACTTTTACGGTCTGAGAAACTGAACGAAGAGAATAAAACGAGAGGTGTGTTAAGTTTTTGTGTTTTTCCTCCTCCATCAGACGATCTGTCATCATCAACACAGCAATCGTCGCTGACTATGCAACAGCGAATCTTATTTGCCAGAAATCCAAGGATATATCAAAGGAATAGGAACCAGCCTATTCATGCACAGATTTAAAGAGCTGATTCTCATTAGATCTGCAAAGTTAAGCAGCGAGTAGTCAGTTCAGTTCTGAAATGAGTAACCACTTAGGAACAACAGATCCTGTAAGCAACCAAGGATGTGTAAAAAAAACTAAACCAATCTCAGTAAATGACAAGTTAGAGTTAAACACTTTTTTCGAATCTTGACTAAATTACAAGAAAACACGTTGAATTTTCACGATCACCAGAGTCATGTAGTTGGTGTACACTGCCATTGCTGGTAATATCTTAGGTTTCTGTCATTGTTAGCTTAGTTTGTATATATAAGAGGACGATTAATATAACACGGATGATAAGAAGGAAACATATCCCTGTTAATGCACACCAAATATTTTGACTTAATGTCGGTATCAAATAATAACAGAGAATACTTTTTGAGTAGGACTTTTCGGGCTCAGCCCAAAGAGTTATAGTCCCAATTCTATCAATGTAATAGATAACGAGTCAAATAATGTTAGATCTTGCGATTAATTGAAGAATTCTGAGTCAGATAAGCTTGAAAAAAGCTTTATTTAACTAAGAACTGGTCTTGAAGGTAGTCACGGATAAAATGGCCACCAACCAGTAATCTAAACAAAGGGGAACAATTCGTTCTCAGAAAGTAGGAGAGATTATATAGTTCTTTCCTTTATCACCACAATCTATTTTAGAAAAATAAAAATTCTCTAAGAACTAGCCATTTGTACTTGTCTTTGGTTCGATTGAACATTCTGATTTAAGCCGTCATAATCACTGATTAAATTTAATGTTGTGTCAACCCTTCTAGGTTTATTTTATGCCTAGAAGTTAGGGAGTAAAGTATATTGAAAGTTTATAATTACATTTTTTGTGTAGTTATTTCTTAAGAATTTTTACACATAGTTATATGATATCAAGTATTCCAATCTAATACCAATATTTTATATGACTTCAAGAAACTAAAAATTATGACACCCCAATCGGTTTGGGATGTAGAATACGCACATCTGCAAAGAGGTAAGACCCCCTCCCAATAAGTGTCCTGGATATGACACTAAACTGTCTGATGTCGAGGCTCCACTTCTGGAGCTTTGGGGAAAGTGGAGTACTCTTTTATTGCCCAATACCCCCAAGTCCATTCTGACCCGGAGTGGTAATATTTTTAGAGTCTCATTTATTGATCAAATAGAACTAGTGTCCTTGTTATGACTCTAAACTATATATGAAGGAGTCCAAGAGCTTAAAGTCCAAGAGCTTTAAGAAATGTGGAGTACACCTTCATTGCCATTACTCCCAAGTCCACTCTGACCCGAAATAGTTGTACCTGTTAGTGTCACTATCAATGTGTCAAATCATCATCATCATCATCATCATCATGTCGCGCCGCCGGCGCGGATATCCCTGACCCTCTCTCGCCATTTCTCCCTATCATTCATCGCCTCCGGCAGGTCTTCAGGGTTACATCCTGTGTCCTCACATAGTTGCTGTATGTAGGTTCGTGCTGGTCGTCCCACTCTTGCACATCCATATGTGGGGGTCCACAGGAGTACATCGCTTATGAGCTCGTCCTTGCTTCTCCAGCAGTGTCCTGCGTGTCTGGTTCGTCGAACTTGTATAGTTTTCGTGATGGGGGGCAAGTGTCCGTATAGTTGGAGTCTCGTGGGGTGTTGTCGCCAGGACTTGTTTAATACTGCTCTCAACATTCTTGTGTAATTTCCGTCCAGCCTCCTCTCCAGCCGCTTCGTAAGCGTCCATGTGGTGCATCCATATAGCAGTATCGACACAACCGCTGCCTGGAAGAAACTGCTTATCATTTTATCAGTTAGGTCCGACTTCCATATGATCGAGAGCCTATCGATAGCTGTCCATGCCTTCGTCAGTCGTGTGTCGATGTCTTTTTCGGTTGATGAGACGCTACTTCCTAGGTAGGTGAATTTGTCGACTAGTTTCAGAGAGGCTTCGTCTAGTGTGGCAATGTTGCCCGTTTGGTTGTAACACATATATTCAGTTTTGTTTGCATTGACATGGAGGCCAATGCCAGCTGCGGCTCGTTCCAGACTATGTAGTAGTGTCTCTGCTTGATTAGGCGTATTCGCTAGTATCGCCAAGTCATCAGCGTAGTCGGCGTCCGTGATTGTTTTTGCGGGGTACCTTTTGCTTCTTCTCTTAGTCAGCTCGAAGCCATTTTCTCTGATTTTGTCGATCGAAGTCCTAAGCACATAGTCTAGACAGATGATAAAGAGGTACGGGGCTAGTGTGTCTCCTTGTAGTACTCCTGCAACAATGTCGAAGTATTCCGTGTCTCCATCTGGTGAACGTACTTTCACTTTGGTGTTTCTGTAGAGAATCATTATCGCTACTACGGTTTCTTTTGGTATGCCGTATGCTAGTAGGATTTGCTCCATCTTCCCTCTGTGTATGGAATCGAAGGCCTTGGTAAGGTCGACAAATAGTAATGTCGCCTGTAAGTTTTTTGCCCGAACGCCTTCCAGGATTCTACGGATGGTCAGTATTTGTGAGGTTGTGGATCTATTTCTCCGGAAGCCATTTTGGTTTTTCCTAAGGATGTTGTCTATTTTGGGTTCTATGCGGTTTCGTAGTAGGGCATTGTAGATTTTGGCAGCTATGGATGTAAGTGTTATCCCTCGGTAGTTCTTGGCTAGTCCGAGGTCGCCTTTTTTAGGGAATGGAAGGATGCATCCCTTTGTCCATCTCTCTATCCTATTTTGACTATAGACTGCGTTGCATTGCCGGAGCAGTATATCGTCGAATTGTCTAGTCTTCCACACTTCTGGGGGGATCTCGTCTAGCCCTGCCGCTTTCCTATTTTTAATTCTTCTGAGAACTGAGTCGAGTTCTTCTTTGGTGAAAGGACCTAGTTTTACGTCTAATTGCTTGCTAATAATTCTGGTGATCGGTTCATCCGTTATTTCCGGTGGGTTTCCTAGTAGATTTTTGAAATGCTGTTCCCACAGTTTTACTCTTTCTTGTTGGCTTGCAGCTTTCAATTTTGCTTTGGCTGTGCTCTTCCTTCCACTTACTTCGTTTATTGTTTGCCAGGCTATCCTGGATTGTCTGTCTTCCACCGAGTCTCTAATCTTATCTATCTGATTTTGTATGTATTCTGCCTGTTCTTTTAGGTATATTCCTGTTAATTGATGTTGTGCCTTTTCTAGTTCTCGTGCATTTGTGTTTGTTGGGTTCTTTTGATAGCTTTTGGAGGCAGTCTTCACAAGTGTACGTTTTTCTCTAACCGCTAGCGTTTCCCAAGGGGCTCTATATTTAGTTCTAGGTTTTGTTGGAATACACTTTGCTGCCGCCTCAAGGTGTGCTTCTACAAAATTTTCATATTCGTCATTTGGGGTACCTATTTCTGCCTTCTCTTGTAGTGCTTCGAATCTGTTTCTTAATTCCAATGCATAAGACGAAAGCCATAAAAGAGTTGACTCCTCCTCTCTCTTTCTTTCTCTCTCTCTCTCTCTCTCTCTGTGTGTGTCTCTCTCTCTCTCTCTGTCCACCACTAGATGACCATGATATAGGAGTGGAACCTTTAATATAAATACTATTAAAATTAGTAATAATTCAATCCTTCATTTGTTGAAATAGTATGCATACGTTTGGAAGTGATTCCGTTTCCAGAAGTTTTTTTCACAGAGGTCAGTAAATTTATTCTACTAAACTATTCATTTAAAAATGCACATTTGATTTAAAATAGTAATGTCTTAAATCTCAGCTGTATTCTGTGTTGTTTAAATGAAGAATGAAGACTTATGCGACTTAATTTTCAGGAAAAACTTTACTTTTGGAAGACGAACTTCTAAATTTGCTAAAGAAAACCCCCAAAATTGCCCCCCCAATGAAAAGAAAGGAAGAAAAAAAAATCCAAAACACCTCAAATGTAGTCTAACACGTGCTAAAGACGAAAGCCATAAAAGAGTTGACTCCTCCTCTCTCTTTCTCTCTCTCTCTCTCTCTCTCTCTCTCTGTGTGTGTCTCTCTCTCTGTGTCCACCTCTAGATGACCATGATATAGGAGTGGAACCTTTAATATAAATACTATTAAAATTAGTAATAATTCAATCCTTCATTTGTTGAAATAGTATGCATACGTTTGGAAGTGATTCCGTTTCCAGAAGTTTTTTTCACAGAGGTCAGTAAATTTATTCTACTAAACTATTCATTTAAAAATGCACATTTGATTTAAAATAGTAATGTCTTAAATCTCAGCTGTATTCTGTGTTGTTTAAATGAAGAATGAAGACTTATGCGACTTAATTTTCAGGAAAAACTTTACTTTTGGAAGACGAACTTCTAAATTTGCTAAAGAAAACCCCCCAAATTGCCCCCCCCCCAATGAAAAGAAAGGAAGAAAAAAAAAATCCAAAACACCTCAAATGTAGTCTAACACGTGCTAAAGACGAAAGCCATAAAAGAGTTGACTCCTCCTCTCTCTTTCTCTCTCTCTCTCTCTCTCTCTGTCCACCCCACTAGATGACCATGAAATATACCCCAAAATTTCTTTGAATTTTAACATCCAGCAGTCCTGGACGTTAACTAAGTTAAAACTTAAGTTAAAAAAAAAAAAAAAAAATATTTTTTAATTTTATTTTTTTATTTTTTATTTTTTATTTTTTTATTCATTTATTTATTTTTTATTTTATTTTATTTTTTTTTTTTTCTTTATCTTTTTTTTTTTTTTTTTTTTTTTTTCGCTACCGCGTACACATGGGAAGCAGCATGATGTACATGTGAGTCTTGCGGCTTAACGCTCAGGATTGTCAGTTCGATCGGGGAACTACTGCTGCTCATCTATAAGAGTGGCTTCTATAGATGAGAACAAAAACAGCCATCGAAAGATAACCATGACTCGTACTCAAACCAGATCCATAAACCGCATCGCTCTTCGCGCGGGTAAAAAAGGGGCGCGTCCTGCTGAGGTTGGAGCCCTGTCCTCAGTGTTCGAAAAATCAGCTACAGAGCTCAAACTCAAACAAAAACTACTAAAATGCAAACAAACAATACAGATAGCGACATTTAACGTGAGAACCCTAAATAGAATAGGTCAACTATCAGAGCTAACTGCATCAGCAGTAGAACATAAGATAGACATAATTTGCATACAAGAGCACCGATACACGCACACCGAAGATATCAAGTATCACGAAACTGGTAATGGATGGATGCTGGTGACTGTATCGGCATGGAAAAACTGTCAACGCATCGGTAGGAGGGGTGGGAATACTTCTAGGACCAAGAGCGTTAAAAACACTGAACAGCATTGAGAGAATACAACCTAGGATGATGGCCGCAACGTTTAATGGCAACCCCAAAGCAACAATTATCTCCTGCTACAGCCCTACCAATGTTAGCGAAGAAAACGAAATAGTCACCTTCTACGAAGATCTATCCTCCCTAGTACGTAGCATTCCGAAACACAACCTGCTAGTCATTGGCGGAGATATGAATGCACAAATCGGGAAAAACAGACACAGCAAATACAGCCTACACTACGCGTCAAACAGGAATGGACAGCATCTAATAGATTTCATGATAGAAAATACATTAACATGCCTCAATACAAACTTTCAAAAAAGGGAGGGGAAATTATGGACCTACACATACGCGAATAAGAGTAAAGCACAGATAGACTACGTCCTTATAAACAGGAAATGGAAAAACAGTGCGATGAATTGCGAGGCATACTCCTCTTTCGAGGGTGTGTCCTCCGATCATCGAATAGTTACGGCCAAAGTACGACTAAGCCTACGAAAAAACGCCACACGTAAAGCGACAACCAAGCACTATGACTGGGCCCTACAACTGACACATGTGTCAAATAGAAATATTTAATCATTTTCAATACATGAAACCATTTAACTGTGCGCAAACAAATGACAGATGTTAAATTGAATTCTTACTGTTAAATAGCAATACTTCAAACCACTAAACTGAAAGCAAACGAATGAATAAAGTTGAATAGAATTCTTTGTGTTAAAAAGTAATACTTAAAACCATTTAAACAAAATCCATACAAACAAAAGATTAAAAATGAATAGAATTATTAGTGTTTGGCAGTAATACTTAAAACCATTTAACTGTGTGCAAACAATGACTGGTGTTAAATTGAATTCTTAGTGTTTAATAGCAATACTTGAAACTATTTAACTGTGTGATAACAAATAAATAATACTAAATAGAATTATTCGTGTTACATAACAATACTTGAAACCTTTTAACTGAGTGCAAACAAATGATTAATATTAAATAAGATACGAATACTTGATAAATAGAATTACTAATGTTAAACAGCAATACTTGAAACCATTTAACTGAACAAATAAATGAGCTCTGGTTTGTATAAAAATGTTACCTATAAACTATTCGCTAACAAATCATATATATATATATATATATATATATATACATATAAACAGAATTTGACATTAAATTACGCACAAGGGTTGAGAAGACATAAACTACAACCAAACAACCTACTAATAATAATGCTTAGTAAACAATTATATCTTCAAGTGACTATTTTTAATAAAAAACAGTTTACACATCGTTATATGATTCTAAGTATTCCGATCTAATACAACTAATTTGCAAACAAATTTATTTGACCGATAGATGGGACCCTAATTGGTACTAGCACCCCAAGTCAGTTCAAAGAGGTCAAGGAAGTAATGACAATGAAGGTGTACTCCTCACTCCTCAAATCTTTTGAACTGGAGTCTCATCATCATATGCAGTTTATTTTGATACCCGGGACACTCCTTTTTGAAGTGTTTGTGGAGTACTTACCCCTTTGCAGGTGATACAGTCTGCAGGTCAGAAATTTTGATAGAGTGAATAAAACCAGCGGTTTATATTGATCCAATGGAAGGTTGAATTGTTGACAGAAAATGTGCGTATGTTGTGTAACAATTATATTTCTTCGTACAAAGTACGATACGCGGCTTCAGGAATCAGCTTGTGGGTATCAGAATATATCTCTCATGAAAAAAAAGAGGTAAGAACCATTGTAGTTCTGGAGTTGTGGTACTGTGTAGTAGAGATAACTGAAGTAGTTAATGATTGTCGTCGATGTCAGTGGCGGAACATTATTAGAATACTGTATATTATAATGTCACGTTAGTACTTGATTTTTGTAACAACTTTTGAAAGAAATTAAATTGTTAATAATGGTATTATGCATAACCACCAATCCATATTGATCGAGTGGAAGATTGAAATGCTGAAAATAATACTATGCATAAAGTGTGTGACATTTAGCATATTAATTCGTTGATCTTATTATAATTCCGGTCTTGTCAGGGGAGGGGGCTATGAAAACATATAACTGTGTGAAAACATCATTATTATTATTATTATTATTATTATTATTATTATTATTATTATTATTGAGTTTTTTTTACACCAGTTGATGGTCTTTTTACTAGAATCTGAGTGACAGCAAGTCAACTCAAGTCTCCAGAACTCTTCTCAGGATTCCGGCCGATCTCAATAATTATGTAGTTCGAATGGTCTCTGCTCGTCCTCCGATTTCCAACTCTTCCAGCATTTTATCAAGCCTTTGGGGATCGTTCCGACCGCACCAGTTACATTTGGTATCACTGTCACATTATTATTATTATTATTATTACTCCTTGGGAGTTTTTCACAGGAGTTTGAGTGACAGTAAGTCTCAAGTCTTCAGGACTCTTCTCCGAATTCTGGCCTATTTCAATAATGCAGTAGTTTGGATGGTTTTCACTCGTCCTCTTATTTCAAAGTCCTCCGATTCCTGTACCAATCCTTCAGTAACTGTACCAAGTGCACCAATTACAATTGGTATAATCGTCACTTTCATGTTCCACAGTATTTTTTTCAATTCCCTAGCAAGGTCTCGGTATTTATCCTTCTTTTCACTTTCTTTTAATTTTACTCTGTGGTCAGCCGGGACTGCAAAGTCCACAATTTTGCATGTTTCTTTTTCTTATTATTACTAGGTCCCAGGGGAGTTCGTGTGTCTCATTTTCCAGAAGAAATGTTGGGTTGTGCATATACCATTTGTTTGTATGGTAAAATTTCAATTTCTTGCACAATTCCTTGTGAATCACCTTGCCACCACCCAGTCGTGTCTAGTCTTATACACTTTCTGGGCTAACTTGCTGCAATCGCTTATTTTGTGATTGATCATTTTGTCTTTATCTCCATATAACCTACATCCACTGTTTTGTTGCGTCTTATCTATTCTTGCTTTGATATGGTTGATCCTTATGGCGTTGTTTTGTGCTGCTGTTATAGAAGAGATTCAGTTTCTCTCCAAAAGTTTCCCTTTCTTTGCCACATCCACGTTTTCTCATGTGAGCTATCACTTGTTAGTCGCTTAAAACGTCCGTAGAGTTGTTTTTCTTCCCATTTTTGTTTTCTGGTTATTGTCGTTCTGTTGGTCCTCGTGTTGTCAGTATTGATTCTGGAGGCTGTTATCAGTCATCCTCTGCGCTTTTCTGTGTAGTCTTCAAGTCGTTGTATCGATGTTTCAACGCTATCTTCAATGCTAGTAAGTCTTCTGACTCCTTTTCTAGATACGTATAGTCTGTCAATGTCATCTCTGGGATATAAAGCCTTATACATGGTGATTAGTTTTCTTGTTCTCTGATCCATTTTTTAAGTTCTTCTCTGATCCACATTAAGAAATGGTCCCGAATATCTTACTAGGGTAATAGCCCAGGTATTTATTTATTTTGTTTAAATTATTAGTTTTAGATCAGAACACATAAAATCATATAACTGTAAGCAAATGTATGAATTTTCATAAATGTATGCAAAAAATGATCGTTATTATTAAATAGTAATAGTCATTTGAAACCATATAACTGTGTATAAATTATTTCTATTTGATAAAAATACTTGAAACAAAATAACTAATGAACTAACACGTAGATCTGTTTATATATCTCAAATAATAAGTCGGAAGAATTTCATATTAAAAATACTCTTAACTAAAGATCAAATAGAACTGGTAAAAAAGGAGAAACGCGTCTGATGCCTGATTAGTCTCCTTCCCCACACCAATAAAAAAAGAGGAAAAACAAAAAACTTTTGACTGTTTTATATTGTTGGTTATTTGCTACTGCTACCATGCAAAAATCGAAATTCTATCGACATTTTTGTTGACCAAAAAATAAAAACCAAATAAGGTTATTTGTATTGAACATGAATACTTGAAGTATTCTGATTTAAAAGTAATAATCATTTGTTGGCTCACAATCATGTAGTTTCAAGTATTCCGATCTAATACTAATAATTTCGGAAAAGATCTATTTGAGCAATAGATGTTACCCTAACAGGTACTACTACTCACCGAGCCAGGATGCGACACAAGTTCGTTTTATGAATGCGTGATTTTTTTCAAAAAATGATTGGTCTCTTCGGTATTCCCCAAATTGAGGCTCCTCAGGAACCAAGCTATAAACTCAGACCTGCCTAAAGAAAAGCCCCCACCCTGGACCAGACAAACATCTAAATAACACCCACCTGAGGCGAGCCCGTATTGAAATAGGGTAAGTGTGGACCTAGGGATAATGGCTACAAAGAAGTGCTTCATACACCCCAGGACTCCAAAACTAGAACCCCAACACCAGATGATTTGATGATGTTTATTAATTAAGTCAAAACTAAGTAAATATACTACACTGGTTACTTGTTTATATTGGAGAAGGTTTGTGTAGAACCGGCTACACTTTTTGGATGAACTGATAACGGAAGAATAGTGTAATAGAGTGCCATCTATTCTAACAAACGACACTCCACAGATTCTGAATTTAGAGTCTTTCATTCTCCTAGACTGGTTGTCCTACCAAAGCTAAAGAAACCAGTTTACCCTACAATATACCCATCGCTGGAGAAGGGAAGAAATCTTACATTTCCCAAGGGTATTAGCAGTTTCGTTCATCATTTGAACTCGGCTCGTCGACTGCATTTCATATAACAATAACGGTTACACCACGCACATTTGCACATAACTGGAAGTTGTCACTGATGTCCATAAAATATTTTGTGTTAAAATCTTTCAGTTATTTATGCCCAATATGTATCTCATTTTCATAACCTAATATCACAAGTATATTCAACCTCTTGAATTAACACCACTATTTTCCTTCTATAAGCCATGAAAATTGATATTCCATGAAAGAAAGAAAGACAGAAAAATGTACATTTTAGTGTCACATAGATACTAGAATTACAATGTATATATTTAACCAACCTCTCCGCCACGATCAGGATGCGTCACAAAGTCAATTTTTTAGCGGAGTACAGCTGGTTTAAATTCAGAGTTTTCTTTCTCTCAAGTCGGTTACCATACCAAGGTTTGAAAGTCTAGTCTGCCCTACTATTTAACCATAGCTGGCGGAAGAATAGTTGGATTTTTAGACTTCTTGTATATAGTTATTTGATATCAATTATTCCTATTTAATACAAATAATTTGCATTCAATTAAATGGTTTCAAGCATTCCTATTTTATACAGATAATTTATACACTGTTATATGGTTTCAAGTAACAATAATAGTCATTTGTAAACAATTATCATCATCATCATCATCGTCATCTCGCGCTGGTAGCACGGATATCCCTGACCCTCTCTCGCCACTCCTCCCTATCGTTCATCGCCCTAGGTAGGTCTTCAGGACAACAGCCTGTATCCTCACATAGCTGCTGAATGTACGTTCGAGCTGGTCGTCCTGCTTTTGCGCGGCCATGTGTAGGGATCCATAAGAGTACATCTCTTATGAGTTCATCTCTGCTTCTCCAGCAGTGTCCTGCATGTCTGGTTCGTCTAACTTGAATAGTTTTCGTGATAGGGGGCAGGTGGCCGTACAGTTGGTGTCTTGTGGGGTGCTGCTGCCAGGACTTGTTCAGGATTGCACGCAGCATTCTTGTGTAATTGCCATCCAGTTTCTTCTTCAGCCGTTTTGTTAGCGTCCATGTAGTGCATCCATGTAGCAGTATCGATGTGACCGCTGCCTGGAAGAAGCTGCGTTTCATTTTATCGGTTAGGTCTGATTTCCATATAATCGATAGCCTATTGATAGCTGCCCATGCTTTCCTTAGCCTCGTTTCATTGTATTTTTCGGTTGATTCGACGCTGCTTCCTAGGTACGTGAATTTGTCTACTAGTTTAAGTGGGGTTCCTTCTAGAGTGGAGATGTCCCCCGTTTGGTTATAGCACATATATTCCGTTTTGTGTGCATTAACATAGAGGCCTATGCTTGCTGCTGCTCGTTCCAAACTATGCAGAAGAGTTTCGGCTTGGTCAGGTGTATTTGCCAGTATCGCTATGTCATCGGCGTAGTCGGCGTCGGTAATTGTTGTTGCGGGGTATCTTCTGCTTCTTTTCTTCGTCAGTTCGAAGCCATTCTCTTTGATTTTGTCAATCGATGTTCTAAGTACGTAGTCTAGACAAATGATAAAGAGGTACGGGGCCAGCGTGTCCCCTTGTAGTACTCCTGCTACAATGTCAAAGTATTCTGTGTCTCCATCCGGTGATCGTAATTTTACTTTAGTGTTTCTATAGAGAATCGTTATTGCCGCTACGGTTTCTTTAGGTATGCCGTACGCTAGTAGGATTTGTTCCATCTTTCCTCTGTGAATGGAGTCGAAAGCCTTGGTAAAGTCGACAAATATTAATGTCGCTTGTAGGTTCTTTGCCCGTACACCTTCAAGGATTCTGCGGATGGTTAATATTTGTGAGGTCGTGGATCTATTTCTTCGGAAGCCATTTTGGTTTTTTCTAAGTATGATGTCGATTTTGGGTTCTATTCGGTTTCGTAGTAGGGCATTGTAGATTTTGGCAGCTATGGATGTAAGTGTTATGCCTCGGTAGTTTTTGGCTAATCCGAGGTCCCCCTTTTTAGGGAAGGGGAGTATGAATCCCTTCATCCATCTATCTATCGGATTTTGATTGTATACTGCGTTGCAGTGGCGGAGCAGTATGTCGTCGAATTGTCTGGTCTTCCATACTTCCGGTGGAATTTCGTCCAGCCCTGCAGCTTTCCTATTTTTAATTTTTCTGAGAACCGAGTCGAGTTCTTCTTGTGTGAACGGTCCTAGTTTAATGTCTAATTGTTTTCTAATTATTCTGGTGATTGGTTCATGCGTTTAAAAAAAACAATTATAGCTTCAAGTAACTATTCTTAATATAAATGATTTGCAGTTATATGGTTGTCCTCCATGTTATATCAAGCGTATGGTTGCAAGGAAAGGACAAAACACAGAGTTGTAAATCATACAAGAAGACGAGTGAAAAATTTAACAAATATATTAACAAAGAAACAAAAACGTTCTAATAATTGTGTTGGTGGGTATGAGAATGCGCGTGAAATTGGGAAGTAAATGTTCGGTAGTTGTATTGGTAGGAATGAATTGATTTTAGGAAATTTGACGTGTGTTGAATGGTAGAGAAATTGAGAAATAAAAATGTTTTAATATTTGTGTTGGTAGGGGTGAGTTAGAGACTTACACAGTCAACCAAAGTTTATGTCGACAGGGAAGGAGAATGCCGGTGTTGAGGAAGTGGAATGTAGGTGGTGATTCTCAGGTCACGCGGTTTCCATCAAAAGCCGCAGAAGAAAGGTTAAGACGAATGTTGTGTGATGTTGAATGTTGCCGGTGTCGCCGGGCGATGTTCTAGCGTCTAGCTGTGCGTTCTTTCTGTCTGGACATCGAAAGAATCTTGTCTTTTATAGTTTTCCCTCCTTCAAATCGGATCAACTTTGGTATTAATTTTTTATCGCGATGGTCAGATTGGGCGAAAAATATTAAATTTTTTTTTTTTTTTGATAAATTCTATCAACATTTCCCCGTGCGCGAAGCCTATGAGCAGAGACGCATTTTTTTTTTTTTTCATTTCGAAAATAATCTCGGCTCCGGCAATATCCGGTGAGTGATCTCCTGTCCTTTTAATTGGAATTGCTAATATTTTGTTTGTACAATAAATTAGAAGAGATCTCTATCAGTCATATAACATATATAACTGGGAGTCTACTTGGCGTAATGGCTAAAGTGCTGGACTGTAAGTACAAAGTAAGCGAGTTCACACTCTAATCGCGTTATAACGTTTCTCTCAAACACAATCTACGCAATTATATATATATATGTATACAGGGCTGGTGCGAGAGTCTCAGGCCCCCACCAAATCAATGATATGCCCCCCAACCTGAATTTGTAAAACATGGCCTCCACTCTACTACATGTCAGTTTTCAGAAAATAGTATTCAGAGAAAATTAATGAAACTCGCCTTGCTGGGTTTCCCAAGTAGATTTGGTCCTCGATTCGGTCTGGAAGTTCGAGGGTAGTTCGTGCCGGCCTTGCATATATATATATATATATATACAACCCCTCCGCACGAACAGGTTACGACAAAGATCAATTTTTAAACGAAGTTTAACAGGTTTGAATTCAGAGTTCCCTTTCTACTAGATCAGTTGCAATACCACAGTTAAAGAGTCGAGTCTGCCCTACTATTTACCCATAGTTGGAGGGAGGGTAATTGGATTCATAGGTTTCCCGAGTGCATCAGCACTGTGTAAAATGCAAACAGCCTCGTCCTCAATTTGAACTCGATTCTCCTCGTCCATTTCCTAAGAGGGTAATTATTACTCTACTACTGCCTCTTCTTTCTCTCTCTCTCTATATATATATATTTGTGTGTGTGGGGGGGGGGTGAATCAAAAAACAACTTGCTGTTTTTTTCTTTACAGTGCTTAATACCAAGAGGCTGATTTTAAGATTTAAAAACGTATATGAAACATAGAAATATGAACATAATTTTCTTCCCTCTTGACCTAAAATAACCCTAGTTGGGGTGACATACGGTTAAAATCAATCAATCAATCACTCATTTAATTCTTATCTGTCAATTCTTTTATCACAACTCATCTGAGATGTCAATCTACGACAGTGAGTAACAAAATCACCTTTAAAGTTGTCTTTGATTCGCACAGTTCCTTACTGTCGTAGAAGTAATGAGTCAAGTGAGTTGCAATAAAAAAGCAACTAAAAATTAAAAGATGAAAGAAAATACTCGTGAAAACTAATGCTAATAATTAAATCTACATATACGCAAAATTCAGTTTTGTCTGACACAAGAACATATATATCGGACATTCCATTGAACTCAGACAAATATGTATTCATTACAGGTCGAGTAAAACAAGTGAAAAAAAGTGTATTTTCTTCTTCTTCTTCTTCTTCTTCTTCTTCTTCTTCTTCTTCTTCTGAAAAGTGTTGAAAATTGCAACAATTTATCACAACCTTACATCTCAGGAAACACCCAAACATCTGTATTACACAGGAAAATATAAACTTGTACGAACTTTGAATCTCTTACAACGGTGTCTCAGAGAGAAAAATCAGATAAAACTGCAGACAAGTCATGTTTTTTCAGTTAAATTTGACGTGCTTTTTGGCTGGCGTCATCTTGAAAAATTCAATGAAACATTTGCTTGTAATTCGCTCGAATTTTAGATAGTGGATCAAATATGCGTTGTGATAGCTAAAACCAGCATGACGTGAAAATTCTTTAAGCCGTAGCCTCTGGTTTCTTTTTATTGGGAATGGTCGAAGAATTCTTCCATACAGGTGCACCGGTTATCTTCTAGCATCTGTAGTTCCAAAACTGATTACAATCCCGAGACTAAAGGACTGTTAACCTTGTAAGAGGGCGTATTGGTTACGTAACAATACCGAGGCTATAAAACTGTTACCTTTGTAAGGGGCATGTGGGTTATGTAATAATACGGAAACTAAAGAACTGTTACTCTTATAAGGGGGCGTAACAGTTATCGTCATAAGAAATTAACTTGGCGAAACAAGTTCAAATCCTATTTTACTCGGTGCTAATGCCCTAAGGAAAGGCATAAAACCATATCCTCTCCCTTTCCAGCTATGAATAAATAATAGAGCACACTGGACTCTTTATCTTTTGTATGTATTTATTCAACTCCTCTCCCATAGCAGGGGTGGAGAAGAAATGGTTTCATGCCTTTCTCAAAAGCATTAGTTTGATTCATGTCCATTTTTGACTTATGTAATACACACCTCCTTAGTCTTTAGTCTCAGTAAAGGCAACCAATCAAAGAGAAGGAAAACTGAATTTAAACAAGCTGTACTTCGTTTAAGAATTGATCTTGTGGCACATCCTGCTCGTAATGGAGGGGATGAATTAAATCAATCAATCAATAATGCTATTCCTGTTTTAGGCAGTTATTAGCAATGTAATCTTGTTCCTCTCATTTTTTTGGGTGGGGGGTAATGGACACTGGATTCTTGAGTGGTCACATACAATCAGGGGCCAGATTTACCAGCACCATATTTCATTGATAATAACGTATTTATTTCTGTGCATTTTCATTGCTCGTTTAGAATGTTGCAATGCACCGTTATAGTAATAAGAGTCGTTACCTGTCAGAGTCTCATCTGTGGATCAAATAGACCTGTTTGAAAATTATTACGATTGAGTAGGAATATTTGAAGCTATATAACTCTACAAACAAGCAATTATTATTGTATGGAGTTGGTTACTTGAAACTATATAAGTGATTGCAATTCTTTTTTGTTGAATAGGAATATTAGAAACCATATAATCAAATACAAGTTGTTCATGTCATGAATAGTTGCTTAAAGCTAAGATTGTTTGTAAATTATTATTACTCGTTGCTTGATACGAAATAATTGCTGCGATTATGCACTTTAGTAAATGCATTAGCTCTTAAAAAGATTGATATTGCGACTTAGTATGAAGTGTTTACCCAATTAAAATTATCGAAAATACATTTTTGTACCGTATATAATTAGCAGCCATAATTGTTAAATTGATTTCGGCATAAATACCCGGGCAAGTTTTGACATGCTGTAAAACCAACCAATTATCTTAGTGTTCAATGACCATCGAATTTATTTCGCCACAATGATGGCTAAACCAAGAGGCATGCGCCAAAAGTGGGACGTTGCATAACTCGAGAGAAGGTATTGCATCACAGTGTTTTCCTTCTTTCTTTCTTTCTTTCTTTCTTTTTTTTTTTTTTTTTTTGCCAATCACTTTAAAACTGATATTCGTACATCATGGAATTTTATTTATTCTTTGTGAATAGTTGAAGTTTTGTACATTTTTATGAAAATGATTAAAACCAAAACGAGGTTATGATCAAAATTTAATGAATTAAAATAAAAAACAAGTATGAGGTTCATTTACTCCGGAGTATGTTGCTTCCTGATCATTTTTGTTAGCAGGCGTAGATTTATCTAAAGCCTCGTTGCTCTAAAAAAGAATAGGGTCAGCGTTAATCCCTGATGTCTGCTCTGCCTCTCAAAGAGAAATACTGGACAGGACAGAACATACTCTTATGTACACTTGGGGTGTCTTATTGAGTCTTATTTGCTCTCGTCGGGAAGTAGCCAACAATTCTCGGCCTCTGAGTAAAGATCAAAGTTTAGTATCTCCGAATAGAATGTGTTCTCATCGGCTTACTATCTGATACGTCTCCAATGTGGGGACTTTAATATTAAATCGAATTTTGGAACAAAGAGGCGAATAGAGTCAAGGTCTCTGTTTAGATGTTGCCTAAAGAGGCTGGAATAAGAGTTGAAGTATTATTCGAATGGTTGTATCGTTGAATTTTCGTACGCGTTAGTATGGGTGTATGTGTGTGCTTATGTTTGTGTGTAAGTGTGTGGTTTTGAGTGTGTATTTGTGTGTATATGTCTATATGTGCGTGTTTGTATATGTGTTTGTGTGTATATGTGCATGTGTTTGTATGCTTGAGTGTATATGTGTATTTGTATGTATGTGTGTTTACGTGTGTTTTGTGTGTATTTGTGTGCATATGTGTGGGTATGTGTGTATATAAGCGTGTATTTACCCAATCCCTCTGCCATGGACAGGATGAGAAACAATGTCAATTTTTTTCAGCGGAGTACAACTGGTTTGAAACCAAAGTTTTCCTTCTTCTAGAATGGTTGCCGCACTAAGCCCAGTTTGCCCTACAATTTACAAATAGCTGAGGAAGGGAGAAGAGATGGATTCATGTCTTTTCCAGTCTCATTAGTACGAAAATGAAACGCAAACAGCTTCGCCCAGGATCTGAACTCGGGTTGCCGATTCCATTTTTTAAGACGATAACCGTTTGGCCACGTGTCTTCAGTATGTATGTATGTATGTATGTATGTATGTATGTATGTATGTATTTTGTGTCTTCAGTATGTATGCATGTATGTTGTGTCTTTAGTATGTATGTATGTATGTATGTATCTTGTGTCTTCAGTATGTATGTATGTATGTATCTTGTGTCTTCAGTATGTATGTATGTATGTATGTATCTTGTGTCTTCAGTATGTATGTATGTATTTATGTATGTATGTATCTTGTGTCTTCAGTATGTATGTATGTACTCGAACAATGTGTGGAGTCTTATCGGAGGAAACAATCTGTTTTTACTCCACCTGTTTATTATCTATCTCCATGTTTTCATTATCTATCAATCAGTTTTACTGTCTTGTCTCCCCACTTTTCTCTCTCTCTCTCTCTCTCTCTCTCTCTCTCTATATATATATATATATATATATACAAAAAATTGGCCTAGGGGTTAGAGCGTTCGCCAATGGCCCGGGAGACCTGGGTTCAATCCCAGGTCGAGTCATACCAAAGACTCAAAAAATGGTACTTGATGCCTCCTTGCTTAACACTCAGCATTATAAGGTACGGATCAAGGGTAAAGTAGAGCAATCTAGGGAAAGGATTAGTGCCCTTCCCTACACATTGGTGTAGTAGCTATCGAAAAGGGAGCCTTCGGGTTACCCTCGACTATGGTCGCCAACTTTACTTTACTTATATAATACAAGAAGTGTGTTCAAAAAGTTTTGATACTGAAGCAGTATTTACCAAAAGAGAGATGAGCAAAATTTGAAATTTACTAAGCTTTGCTTTGCGCAGACCTCAGATTGCTCACAGTACCTGTTGTTCCCAGCAAATCATACCTCTAAATAGTGAGCTATCTGGGTTGTTGTTGAAAGATGAATAAATTTTGGTGAGTAGCCCTAAGGAAGAACCCGACTACTGTTGCCTCCGTCGTCTTGTAATAAAAATCTCATGTGAGTTGTATTTTAGAACACAGCGTGATTCCTCTCTCCTAAAGGTTTAAAATCTCTGCTTGGAAATGGCATTGTATAAATATCAAGAAAAGGCATATTGTTTTTTCTGCCAAATTCTGATTGTTGATTGATGATGATTTCTAGGATTCAAACAGTTGAACAAAAGGACGAGAACCTCCAATTTATTTCCATGAAAACCACAATATATGCAGCAAGCACAATAACACCGTTTGATAGAGCAAGAATTCTGCTAAAAAACATTTTTTCTAGGCCCTGTCGGTGTGGATTATATTACGCTGACTGTACCGCTTGTAGAGGAGTAAGAGCACCCCTCTATTAAAAAGAGATATCTTGAGTATGACACTAAACTGCATCTAATGGTGAGGCTCCGGTTCTAGAGATTTGGAAAGTGTGGAGTAACCTTTTCATTACCATTTTCCCCAAATCCACTCTGATCTGTTGTGGTCCCATCTATCGTTCAAATAGATCGATTTTAAGATAATTTGTATATGATTGGACAGTGAAAAAAAAATCAAGAAACAACTTCACAGAAATGTAGATAGAAATTTACAATGAACGCAATTTCCTAACCTCTAGACATAAATTTACCTTAGACAGGTTGACATGCTTTTAAAATCAATCAATCACTATTTTTCAACATAGTAACCACCATTGGTTATGCGTTTTCCGCTAGCATTGAACGAAAGCCTTCTTATAACAGGAGTCTTTTCGTTTGTTGACAGTTATGTTAAACATGAATCGTCACTCACATCAGTAAATAGTACGCCTATTGGTACTTGCATTCGCTCTTTTGGGCACCATTTCCGAGAGGGTCTTACTCCCTTAATAGGGGATACACTCAGTGTATTCTAGGTCCCACTAACAAGACAGAAACAAAGTTCTCTACTCGCGCTAAATAATATGAAGTTGAAAAATGAATTTTTAAAAAAATTTTTTTTTTTTCTTTCTTTTTTGGTCGGCGAAACCTGTAGGCCATGAACAGAAAAAACAGATCGATCATGTCTAAAAAATTCACTAGATCATATCTGATTGCTTTTCAGTCGATTAATCACTAGTGATAGGATGTGAATCTTTATCTCATTGACTTCGATCAATGTCCCCCTCCCACGAATGGCGTTCATGCCTTCGATTTAATTTTGAATCAATCAGTTTAGAGAACAAATGTATGACCAATTGAAATATATATTGATTTATAGACTTTCGATCTCTTTATAAAAAATTTTTCGAGAACCGGATCACGTACATATTGATAAACATTTACTATATATGTGTGTGTGTGTGTGTATGTGTATGGTACTTGTGGTGCAATGGTTATCGTCGTAGGAAATGGGCACAGCGAACCGAGTTCAAATCCAGGATGTCACGTAAAGCTAATACTTTGGAAAAAGTATGAATCTAACCAGCGACAGGTAAATAGTAGGGAAGACTGGGTTCTTTAACCTTGGTATGACAATTGGTCTGAGAGAAGGAAAACTGAACTCCAACCTGTTAAACTATGTTTACAGGATGCAGAAGCAAAATATGGAATAATTTTTAAAACATATTTTTAGTCTGATTAGTCCAATTTTTGAAAAAAACACGATGAATCTAAATTTTCATGATGATTCAAGCACTTTTTAAAATTAGAATTCAGTCCAAGATGAGTGAGCAAGAAAAAACACGACAAAAAAATCTATGATTTTCTTAACGCCGAAACCATGCCAAACCAAATAAAAAATTTGACAGAAAAAGAGCTTTTTTAAAAAAAAGGGGGGGGTTGAATAAAAAGCGAAAAGAAAGCTTTTAAATTGCTCTCGCTACAACGATTAAGAAAGACCTCACAACATCAATAAGAAAGCATGCTAATGAATTGAAAGTCTAAGAAAACTATGAAGACAGTAATTAAACAAGATTTAAGCCCAGGCCTTAACCCCCTTGATTATACTATATGGGGCGTTTTAGATAACAAAACAAATTCAACTTCCCATCCAAATATTGGTTCGCTTAAAAGGAATGGAATAAAATGTCTGAAGAATTTATTTCGAAGGCATGCAAATCGTTTCAAAGGCGTGTTGATACAATTATTGAAAAAAAAAATGGTCACATTGAGTAAATTTACCCTTTTATGTCTATCTTCTTATTTTGTTGTCTATTTTTTTAAATTAAAATTAATCTTGTTTTATAGTAGGGTCGTTTATTATCATTCTAGAATATTTTTAATTTTGCTTCTGCACCCAGGAAAAAACTGAACTTGAGTTACGTACTGCTCACGCGGAAGGGTTGGGTAAATACATGTGTATGAGCGTGTCTTTGTGCTTGGGCATGAGTGCATATGCACCCATACACAAATATACTCGTGTTTTTGAATTTAGGCGCAAAACACCATTTGATTTTCGGCGTGTTTATGAGCGGTAGATTAGAGTTACATCTTACGTATGCATAAGCTGTATTCAAAGAGACAAAATTTGTTAATTTTTTGAAAATTATCCAATCCAAACAAAACAGTTATTCCAGCGAGTTTTTAATTGCTCGAAGTACTTCTGAAACTCTTGTTTTGATATAGTGTAACTCTGGCAAATCACATTTCAATTTGTTTCTTTTATCTATCCATTTATCTATCTAAGTCTATTCACCTCTATCTATCTATCTATCTATCTATCTATCTATCTATCTAAGTCTGTACATATCTATCTATCTATCTATCTATCTATCTATCTAAGTCTGTACATATCTATCTATCTATCTATCTATCTATCTATCTATCTATCTCTAAAAGTTGTCAATTATTTTGCAAATTGTATCAATTAAGCGGACAAAATAAGCATAAAAGGTAGTGGCAAGGAAAACAGGACACATTACTTCAACAAAACGGGATATTTTCAACAATAACAATAACAAACGTAATACAAAAATACGTATCAAGGGTAAAGTGGAGCAAGCCAGGGAAAGGAGCCGAGCCCTTCCCTACACCTCGGTGTTGTTGCAATTGAAAAAGGGAGCCTTCGGGTTACCCTCGACTCTAGTCGGTAACTTTGCTTTTTATTAATCCTTTTTGTTTATAAGACTAATAGTTTCATAAATGGTGAAAACACAATCCTCAGACAAAAGGTTGAAAGATGAAAAATACATAAATGATAAGATCAACAATTATATGCAAAAAAGGTAAAGCACAATACAAAGAAAAACAAAGTGTAGTACGGTCCCGGATCGGAAGTTTAAAAAAGTGTGGAGATGGTACTGAATAAAGAAGAGCTAAATAACAAGAATGTAGTTATAACCTACTAAAGTGAATAGTTATTGGAATTATAATACTTACGAATAATATGGAGAAAAACCTACTTAAATGGACTGCTACTAAAGTATCGAAACTCGTAAATACTAATTTAAACATTGTTACAAGGTCAAAAACATGTAGCGTAAAATTTGAGAAAAATCTTAAATATGACTGAACAATAAGAATTGTTAGAATCTACAATAAGAGGCCAAAATGGAATCAGCATCAGTTTCGAAAAAATTATACATAGGTCAAAAATTTTTAAAATTAGAGGAATAAATAGTCAACTGAAGGTTTGGAAAAATACTCAATTTTTTTAAATTTTTACTAAAATACAAATTAACTGGGTGTATAATGCAAAAAATTGCAAAATGTACAGAAATTTTGCAACAAAATATTGATTTTCATACAAAGTGGTTTTAGAACATAATATGGTCAGATGAGTCAAGATTTTGTCCTTTAGATGATGCTCCAGAACGTCGTCTTAGAAGATAAGATGAAAAATTATTGCCACGTCTAAAACCATCGGTTAAACACAGAAATAGCTGAATAATGGGGTGGGAATCTTTCTCGTCTTCTCTGACCAGTCTGTGGGTTTTAGAATTCGTTGTATACTCAACAGAGGGGTAAGAACAACACAAAAAAAATGTGTGTCCTTGGTAAGACACTAAACAGCATCTGATGGTAAGACTCCAGTTTTGGAGATTTGGGAAGTGTAGAGTCATTCCTTCATTGGCATTAGTCCCAGGTCAACTCAGATCCGGATTGACAGTACCTGTTAGATGCCCATCTATGGGTCAAATAAATCTTTTAAGGTCCCATCTATGGGCGAAATTGATCTGTTAAGGTCCCATCTATGGGTCAAATAGATCTGTTAGGTAACCATCTATGGGTCAAATAGATCTGTTAGGTAACCATCTATGGGTCAAATAGATCTGTTAAGGTCCTATCTATGGGTCAAATAAATCATTTTAAAGATTTTTCGTATTCGATAGAACCTTGTGCGAAAATATCTCTAAAACAACAACACAAAAATGTAAATATTAAGCTACAAAGAACGCGATTCCATACACTCCAGGCATAAAATAGTCCAAGATGGTTTGACAAATCAATTACTATTTCATTTGCAAATGTTAACTCTTTTAGTTTTTAATGGACAATTTTAGTAAGTAAAGTAAAGTTAGCGACCATAGTCGAGGGTGACCCGAAGGCTCCCTTTTCGATAGCTACTACACCAAGGTGTAGAGGAGGGCGCTACTCCATTCCCAGGATTGCTCCACTTTACCCTTGAACCGTACCTTATAATGCTGAGTGTTAAGCAAGGTGGTATCAAGTACCATTTTTAAAGTCTTTGGTATGACTCGATCTGGGATTGAACCCAGGTCTCCCGGGCCATTGGCGAACACTCTAACCGCTGGGCCAATGTCCCGGTACTTATTTTAAATTAATAAGAGAGAGAGAGACAGACAGAGAGAGAGAGAGACAGAGAGATGCATGGAGATATTTATCCATCTCCTTTATAAGGCTGAAGAAAAAAAATACTGACTTGTCACTATTGATTAGACCCAAAGATAGGTTTCAATGTAGGTCAAAATAAATAAATAGAAAGAAAGAAAGAAGCAGAAGAGTGGGAGAGAAGAGAGCAATTTAAAAATGTCCCCTACCCGGCCTCCAGGAGAGGAGGGACCAAAAGCTTTTGAAATAGTAGTCCACCACCAGGATTTTCCAACGATATTATACAATAACAAATTTCACTAAATGCTGGAGAGGTGGGGGTGACCTCAAAGAGACAAAACGGCCCCTATAACGCACTGCGACCCCAAAACTCTAGCTGTTACAGCTAAACCTACGCGCATGTCGACGATGTTTTACGTGTATACATGAGTGTATGTTTTGGATCGCTCTGGTTTTTTTTTTTTGGTTTTTTTTAGATAGTTCTAGAAAATTTAGACTGATCGGCTCAACCCAGGAGGCCAAGAAAGCAGATTGTTTAGTTTGTTAGTTCTCTGTGTGATCTGTGATTACTTCAATATTTACTTCGTACTTAAATTTGATTTAGTTTGTACTTGATTTTTTGGTTTGGTTTCTTTGTTTAATGGCATATCAACCTTTGTAGGTTATTTAATGCCAAAACCATTCTCCTAGAAGAACAGTCGTGTAACTATTTAACCCATAGCTGGGAGGATAAGGGGGGTTCAAACCTTTCCCAAGGGTATTTGCCCGAAAGTGAACGTAATAGCGCGACTCGCTTACTACGATTCCGCAGTCCATCGCTTTAACCATTACACCACGAGGACACCCACCTCTTAATTTTTTAGTTAGTACTTAAATTGATGCAACAAAATAGTGATTCAGAGATATGATTGAATGAAAAATTTCTTTATATAGCGATTTATTCTGTCAGGGAAAATTTTGTAACTTTTTTCTCTTGATAGCTGTGTCATCTACAATGGAGGATACAGTAAAAAGATAAACATGATGAGCGGTGTTTAAAATGTATTAGATACCAGATAAAAAGTAAACAATTAGAGGTTGGGGTTATAATAGGACATCTTTTTTGTCTTACCCCTCTACAGGGAATAAAATCAAAGTATTCTAAGCCTCCTCGCCCCCGACAGTGCGTTAAATATTCATTGGCGAAAAAGCAGAAAGTTAATTTTTGCATGAAACGATCCCTCATCCAGTGATGGAATAATATTTCTTCTTCGTAATGATAGCAGTCAGACACAAGTGCGAACTACTACTCTACGACTCGTTAATTTATTTATTCCCGTGTGTTATTGAGGTGCATCCATGTATATATTGTAATTGTATGTTTAGCGAGTAGGGATGTTTTTTATTGTTTTTGCGAATAAATGTATTCTTGAGCTTGTTGTTATTTTCTCGCTAAATGTTGTTGGAAAATAAAGGAGGATGAAGAAGTAAGAAGACGAAGATGCCGTAAAGTTTTATATGAAGGTTTTTAATGGCAGCGTGGAATAAAGGGTTTACGTTTATGCTACAAGTCTCGTAGGAAGGAAAGAAATAAGGAAACGAAATGAAGTTATGATAGAGTTGAGAAAACATGTTAGCAGCCAAATGCCTGAGCGAAAAGTGCATTGTTAGGTTAAGGCATTGTTGGATGTGCGAGGGAGATATGTTCGCCATAGTGTAGCAAAAGTCGTGTTTGCTGTTTGAGAAGAGAAACGTTGAAGTCACCGTGAGTTTGTGGTTCTGGTTGTTTCGGAGAGAAGCGTGAATGTCTCCAGAAAATGTTGCCCTGTGAAGACGTAGCTAGGTGTTGGAGCGGAATTTTGCATCGCAGTCAACATAGCCAATTTTGGGGGTGACGTAAAGTTGTTCCTGTGTGTGGCGTATTGAATTCATCTAATTCATATTCAACTGGGAACCTTTGGTCAAAGAGAAATAGACACAAGGCGTCCATAAATTAGACTGCTTCCCTCATGGTGGTGTGAAGCTGCTGCTGCTACTGAAGAGCAAACAGTAAGACGTCTGCCCTGAACGAAGCAGTTCTGAAAAAGGAAGAAGTGTTTGACGGCTTTTTCAATTTGTGCTGCCCGGAAAGATGATCCGGGTTGAATAGGATAAGTCATCCTGATTGGGTGAAATTATGCGTTGACCCTAACGACCCTAACAAAAATACGAAATTCTTTCTGCTACATATGCATTTATGTGTCAATCTGGGTTCATATGTATTTTTAACCATGTCTTTGTGATATGGGTGCGCGTGCGCATGCGCATACATATGTATAAGTTATTGTGAATGTTTTATGCATATGTCCGTGTGAGTTTGTCTGGTAGAATCTTAAAACCTCAGCACTTCGAAAATACTGCTTTAAAGTGATTCTTTGTGTAATATCGCATTGCTGGTTCTTGGCGTAAGTTGCCAAAGACAAGGAAAATATTAAAGACTTCTTTTCGTCTAGACAACCGGGCCATTGGCCAAATGAGTAGAGTGTTCGCCAATGGTCCGGGAGACCGGGGTTCAATCTCACGTCAAGTCATACTAAAGACTCAAAAAATGGTACTTGATACCTCCTTACTCAGCATTATAAGGCAAGGGTAAAGTGGAGCAAGCCAGGGAAAGGAGTAACGCCCTCAACAACACTTCGGTGTTGTAGCTATTAAAAAAGGAGCTCTCGGGTCGCCGTCGGCTACGGTTGCCGTCGGCTACGGTCACCAACTATATACATTGCTCAGTTAGGCACATCTCTATTTGAATTTTAAAATTTAGGACCATGTGCAAAAAAAAAACTATTAAGAGACAACTACACAAAAATGTAAATATAAGCGTATAATAACGACGATTCCCTGACTTCTAGATTTAAAATAACCCTAAACAGGTTAACATACCGTTAAAATCAATCAATCTATTTAAACTAAACCAGTCTATATGAAGTATATGGTTGCTTTTTTCGGTTTGAAGGTCATGTTTTCTTTTACACTTATCAATATTCTTACTACGATGTCGCAATCTTGCACATAAGCCACTACGCCACGGGCATTCCCCTTTAAGATTCTTCTTTTTTTCTTAATGATTGGAAATTAGATGGTGCATTTTCTATTAGTATTATTATTATTATACTTCTTGTGAGTTGTTTTTTTCATGCCAGCATTTGCTGATGGTCTTTTACCGGAGTTTGAATAAAGCAAGTCTTCTCAGATCTCCAGGAGTCTTTTCTGTATTCAAGCCGATCTCAACAATGATGTGATCTGGATAGCCGCAATTCGTCTTCTGATTTCCAATTCTTCCAACCCCCTTTCCCAGACTTTGGAGACCAGTCCAAGTGCACCAGTAACAATTGGTATCACTGTCACCCTCATGTTCCACCACTTTCTTTGTTCTCTGGCAATGTCCAAGTACTTGTCTCTCTTTTCGCTTTCTTTGATTTTCATTCTGTAGTCCGTCGGGACGACAAAGTCTACTAGACAACAAATTCTCTTTTTTTTCTTCTTTTTTCTTTTATTATTATTATTATTATTATTACTTTGTTAATTATCACTCGGACTGGTCTTCTGGTCGAGATTAGGTTATCTGCTTGTATCTCAAAACCCAAGAGAATCTTATGTGTCTCATTCTCCGAGACGGATTCTAGTTTGTATATGTACTATTTAGTAGTATGGTCAAATTTCAGTTTCTTGCATAATCCCCTGAGGATCACAGTTCCTATCCAGTCATGACTAGTCTTATACTCCCTTTGCGTCAGTTTGTTACATTCGCTTATTACGTGATTAATGGTTTCATCTTTGTCACCACATTTCTGCATTTGCAATTCTATTGTGCATTCTGAATTTTTGCTTTAATATAAATGGTCCTTATGGCGTTGTTTTGTGCTACTATTAGAAGATATTCAGTTTATCTTTCAAGGTTTCCCTTTTGTAGCCATGTCCAAGTCTTCTCGTATGAGATTTCGCCAGTTTGTCACTTGAAATACAATTGTTTATCTTGCCATTTCCGTTTCCTTGTTATTGTTCTTTTGTTTGTCCTTATGATATTAGTGGTGTTACTGACCACTGTAATTAGTCCTTTGCTCTTTTTAACATGGTCTTCGAGCCCTCGAATTGATGCCACCACGCTATCTTCGATGCTATCGAGTCCTCCTTCTTCTTTCCTAGACATAGAGTCTGTTTATGTCAACACTTGGGTGCATTTGTCTGAATTCTTCCCTTATCCATTTTAAGAATAGTCCTTAGTATCTTACAAGGAGGACAGCCCAAGGGTTTATCCCTTTGATGCGATTTCTACTGCAGAGTTTAGTTTCGAGAAACTTTCTCGTTCGTCCGAGGTACTTTTCTTAACTTTTCTTTCATCATCTCCGCTTGTTTGATAGTGTCCGCTTCCAATATTCCACGTTATTTGTAATTTTCCCAATTATTATTTTTATCCTCATTGTTATTATTATTATTATTATTATTATTATTATTATTATTATTATTTCACTCGATGCTAGTTTTTCACACCAGCTAACGCTGATGTTCTTTCACTAAAGTCTGAGTGACAGCAAGTCTTCTCAAGTTTCCAGAACTCTTCTGAATATTCTAGCCAATCTTAACAATGCTGTGATCTGAATAGTCTCGGTTCTTCCTCTGATTTGCAATTCTTTCATCCGATTGTCCAAATCTTTGAAGACAGTTGAAAAAAACAAAAAAACAACTACAACTACACTGGTCAACTACAAATTTGTTGTCTGCGTTTTTTTTAGCTGATTTAGGACGAATCTGATGCGCTGAATCCACAAATCGCATTGGTTTTGCTCAATCAGGTCAAGTTTTTGATCTCTGGCCACATGTTTTTTTACGCTTTTGTTCACATGTACGTATGTTTGGAGCATTTTAGAAGAAGTTGGTGGGGGTAAAATGTCATGTCGAATAATTGTTTTGATTGGAAATGATTATTTTAATGACAAGAATATTCAGGTCAGATAGTTCTGGGTGATTATGTCGAAAAGTTTGAAGTCATAAAACCTCGAAATCTTCCAAAAATTGGTAGCTCACTGTGATGAAATTCCAGTGCCTATCTTCGGAGAACTTCCTGACATTACTGACGAAGATGCCTCCAGTTTTGAAGGACATGAAGACGAAGAAGTGGTTCTTGAAGATAATGCTCCACATCCATTTTCCCAAAAGGAGTTGAATGATCTAGTTCACGACCTCAACTTGTCAAAAGACTCTGCCGAACTGTTGGCCTCCAGATAGAAGGAAAAAAAAACTCCTCTCTGACAGTGCTCGCATCAGCTTCTTCTGCAACAGGCATCAAGAGTACCTCCGTTTTTTTCTCTACAGTGAAGGACTTGGTGTACTGTGTAGATATTGCGCAGCTTCTGCCCCAGCTTGGAGTGCCACAGTACGAACCCAAAGATGGGAGATTGTTCATTGACAGCAACAAGCGATCACTGAAATGTGTTCTGGCACACAACGGCAACCAGTTTGCATCTGTACCCATCGCTCACTCGACTACACTGAAGGAGAAGTATGTAGCGGTGAAGTATGTACTGGAGAAAATTGGTTATGATCAGCATAAGTGGTTTATTTGTGTTGACCTGAAGATGGTGAACTTTTTGTTAGGACAAAAGTCTGGCTTCACCAAGTACCCATGTTTTCTGTGCATGTGGAATAATAGGGGCCGTGCTCAGCATTACACGAAGAAGGACTGGCCTTTGTGGGAGGAATTGGTGCCTTGCAAAGAAAGGAACGTCATCAACGACCCTCTGGTGGACAGAGACAGAATACTCTTCCCACCGCTGCATATCAAGCTCGGCTTAATCAAGCAGTTCACCAAGGCTCTGGACAAGGATGGTGACTGCTTCACTTACTTGTGCCAGGCTTTTCCAGGTTTGACCATGGAGAAGTTGAAAGCTAGCATCTTTGACGGTCCTCAGATCTGGCAGCTCATCAGAGATCTAGAGTTCGAAAACTCAATGAACGAAGTGGAACTGGAATCGCGGAAGGCATTGTTCTGATAGTGAAGAACTTTCTTAACAACAGTAAGGCCAGAAACTACGCAGAACTTGTCAACAACATGCTGACTGCTTTCAGAAACCTGGGCTGCAACATGAGTGTCAAGATGCACTACCTATTTTCACATATGGACCGGTTTCTTGAGAACCTGGGTTCAATGAGTGACGAGCAGGGGGAGAGATTCCATCAGGACCTGAAAGAGATGGAGACCAGGTATCAGGGTCGCTAGGATGCAGTCATGATGGCTTACTACTGTTGGAATCTGAAGAGAGACCTCCCTGCCGCTGAGCATTCCAGGAGTTCGAAGAAACGGAAGTTCAAGCCTTGAAGTTTGAACAATGGTGAAGCAACATGCAATTTACATGTACTTACCTTTATCAATGCCCACCATTCAGTTAACAGTAATCGATGTTTCTATCAGATAATCAATATATGTTGTTGGCAAAACATTTTTTTCTCTTAAAAACATATTTAGGATGATATGTGTTGACAAAAATCAGCTGATAATGCCACAAAAATGTAATCGATTTTGTCAAAAGATCTGATTTTTTTTAAATCAACCTCGCAAAAAAACCTGACCTGATGGAGAGAAACGGATGCCATTTCCTGATTAAGCAGTGCAAAAATATCCTAAATCAGTTGTAGAAATCTAGACAACATTCAAAAAGAATAAAAAATTGCTGACCAGTGCTATCATCACTGTCACATATTCCACGTTTTTTGTTCACTGACAAGGTCCATGTATTTGTCTTTGTCTTTTTTTTTGTTTTTTTGTTTGTTTTTTTTTTTGTTTTTTTTTTGTTTTTGCTTTCCTTTATTTTCACTTCGTGATCGGCCGGAACGGCAAAATCCAGTTGATAGCAAGTTGGGTTTTTTTGTGGTTAATTAACACTAGATCGGGGAGGGGGGTATTATTATCATTGGTTTAAATAGTTTGCAATATATATAAACTGTTGCAAACATTGTATGAGTGTGCAGCAGTTTAAATAAAGTTGTGATCAGCTAGATTTTTTACTGAGGCGATTTTTTTAGAAAACATACTGAAATATATTTATTAAACCCATCCACCACAGTCAGGATGTTACATAAGGTCAATTTTTAAGCGGAGTATAACTGGGTTGAATTCAGAGTTTCCCTCTATTATACTGGTTGCCCAACCAAGGTTAAAGAAATCAGTCTGCCCTACTATTTACCAACGGCTGGGGAGAACAGATGGATTAATGTTGTTCCCCAGAGCATTAGCGCCGAGTCAAATGCAAACACCATTGTCCAGGATTTGAATTCAGGTCACCAATTCCATTTCGTACGACGATAACCGTTATGCTAATCGCGCCTTTTAAGTCCGGAAATATACATATTTACCCAACTCCTCCGAACGAACAGGATGCGACACTAGTTCAATTTTTTGAAGAAGTTCAATAGGTTTTAATACTGAGTTTTCCTTCTCCTATACTGGTTGTTTTACCAAAGTTAAAGAGCCCAGTCTGCCCTTCTATTTACCGATAGCTTGCGGGAGAGTAGTTGAATTTATACTTTTCCCAAAAGTATTAGAAATACAAA
>OY757920.1:54320627-54466103 GCA_963585895.1 Sepioteuthis lessoniana
GAGTTGTGCCGTAAGTTTCCATACTTTTTTCGTCTAACAATTCTTTATATCTTAAAAAGTATAAGATATTATTAAAAAAAAAAAACAACCAAAAAACAAAACAAAACAAAAAGAACAGTTCCCAGTTTCTTGCTTTAAAATGAATTCTTTTTTCGGTTACTAAATATATTCTTAATTTAATAATATATTGAGATTTAGCCTGTGATTAGAGAAAAGTGCCACAAAATCTAATACAAATTTAAGACCCTCCTCCACACATAAACTTTTTAGACAGAACAAATATCGCTACAGAATTATTTCCCAAATAACCTAATAGAAAATTATATTTTTTTATTAAAATCATAGTATTAAAATCTCTCAAATCATTTTTTTAAAGAATATTTTAATATCTAATATTCACATTCAGAGTACTATTTTCCTCTAACAGCTGCTAATTTACACTTTTTCTTTATTTCATGCACGCCTTCAGACCTTTGTCTTTTTATAATCTACAGAAAGTATATTCCATATCATATATCCCAACTACAAATGGGACGGTGGTAAACTTAAGTGACAAAAAAAAATCAACATTTTTTTTGATAAAACAACAAATGCATTATAAAATTCATTCGCTAATGAATGAACACTGAAAATTTCACTAAAATCGGATTAATCCTTAGTTTTTAATGATTTTTTTTTCAAACAGGGTAATGATTTGTTACAGAACTAAAGATCTATTGCTGCCATATTGTTTGTATCTATGAATAACTTACATTCTCAAAGAAGCCTAACACACAAAAGAGTAAGGATATATTATTACGTGTGTCTGCACAAAATATCTATTTTTCATATTGACTAACGATTAATTATATATGTGTGTCACTAAAGTGTTTTGTTTGTTCAAATGAATATGTTACATTAAAATTAACTTGGACTCGTTCATCTTTGGATTTTAGTCGCTTTTTTATTGTAATTCACTCAGGTCGTTATTTCTTCGATAAGAAGCAGTAAAAACCGCATGCAGTAATAAATTTTAAGCTCCCGGTGAGACTCGAAACCATGCACCCGTTTGCTTTAGGGAATACAGGCTATTCGTACCGGTGGTGAGGCCCCTGTTTTGCGGTTCTGGAGAGTGTGGAGTTTTTTTTCTTTGTTGCTGTTACTCCCTGGTTCACTCTGACTTAGCGTGGTAGTACCTGTTAAGATCTCATGTATTAAGCAAATAGATCCGTTTGAAAATTATTTGTATTAGATAGGAATACTTGAAATCATATAACTATGAACAAATTATTTTCATTTGATTGGAATACTTGAAACTATATAACTATGTGCAAACTATTGCATTAAGAATAGTTATTTAAAACTCTGTTTCCAAAAAATTCTTCTTAAATAGGAATAGTTATTTGAAACCAGACAATTGCTTAAAAAAGACTATCTTCGGCAGACGTACCCGAATGGATGACCAAGGGAAAGACCACCTTGATCCAGATATACCCCCCAAAAAGAACCACCAAAACAATTATAGACCTATAACGTGCCTACCTATATATGGCAAATACTAAGGGCACAAATTGAGATTTCCTACTCGATAGTAAGCCGCCAACTGTTCACTGAGGCATGCAAGGGGACAAGAAGAACAGAAGAGCTACTGTATATTGATCCACAAATCCTCAAGAAGAGTAAAATGAGACGCAAAAATCTAACAATGGCGTGGATTGATTTCAAAAAGTCATACGAAATAGTCCCAGAAAGCTGGATATTAGATAGTCTTAAATTGTACAAGATATCCAACTAAGTCATAAAGTTTATCGAGAAAACTATGAAAAACTGGCAAGAGGAACCGAAAGCTGGAAGAACAAACTTAAAGAGGTATCTTCCAAAGAGATGCGCTATCACCATTACTATTTGTGATAGCAATGATGCCACTAAATCGTATACTTACGAAATGCACAGGCAGATTCAAATTAACTAAATCGCAGGAAAGGATCAATCAATATGGACGACATCAAACTGTTTGTCAAAAATGAAAAAGAATTGGAAACCCTGACACAGGCAGTGAGAATATTCAATCAAGACATAGGGATGGAATTCGGCAAAGAAAAATGCGCAATGCTAATAATGAGCAACGGCAAACGGCACATGACGAAAGGAATAAAGCTACCTAACCAAGAAAAGATCAGAATGCTCGGAGAAAAAGAAACTTACAAATACTTGGAAATATTGGAAGTAGACACCATCAAACAAGGAGATGATGAAGGAAAAAATTTAAAAAGTGTATCTCAGGAATACGAGGAAACTACTCAAAACCAAACTATATAGCAGAAATCTCATCAAAGGTATTA
Organism: Sepioteuthis lessoniana; assembly: GCA_963585895.1. Classification (NCBI taxonomy): domain Eukaryota; kingdom Metazoa; phylum Mollusca; class Cephalopoda; order Myopsida; family Loliginidae; genus Sepioteuthis; species Sepioteuthis lessoniana. The sequence goes on from OY757920.1 coordinate 54,322,949, forward strand.
ACGCCGAGGCTGTCCTCTTTCTGAGATTCTAGGGACCATTCTTAGAGTGGACGAGGGAGTAACTTAAACAAATAGACGAGAGAACAAGAAAACGCATGACGATGCATAAGGCCTTACATCACAGAGATGACGTAGACAGACTGTATGTGTCCAGAAAAGAAGGAGGAAGATGACATACCAGTACTGAAGATAGCGTCGACGCTTCGATACAACGACTCGAAGACTACATTACAAAATGCAGAGGAAGACTGATTACAGCCACCATAAGCAATACAAACAACACAACCATCAACGGAACAAAAATAACCAAAAAATAAAAATGGGAAGAAAAATAAGTGTATGGACATTTTAAGCGACAAACAAGCAAAATCCTGAAAATGGCTAAGTAAAAGAAGGGTTAAGAGAGAAACTGAATTTCTTCTGATAACAGCACAGAACAACGCCATAAGGACTAATTGTTTCAAAGTAAAAATAGACAAGACGTTACAGAATATCAGATGTAGGTCATGTGGTGATAGAGATAAGACGATCAATCACGTAATAAGCGAATGCAGTAAGTTAGCGCAAAAAGAGTATAAAACTAGATACGACTGGGTGGGAAAGGTGATCCCCTGGGAATCGCTCAAGAAGTTTAAATTAGACCATACGAACAAATGGTGTATGCACAGCCCAGAATCCGTCCTCGAGAATGAGACACACAAAGTTCTCTGGGATTTTGAGATACAGACGGATCATCTAATCTTGGCCAGACGACCAGATAGTGATAGTCAGCAAAAAAAAAAAAAAAAGAGAACCTGCCGAATATTGGTTTTTGCCGTTCTTGCTGACCTCAAGGTAAAACTGAAACAAAGCGACAAAAGAGATAAGTACCAAGACCTTGCTTGAAAATTATGGAACATGAAACTAACGGTGATACCATTTGTAATTGGTGCGCTCGGTACAGTGACTAAAGGCTTGGTACAGGGACTGAAGGACTTGGAAATAAAAGGACGAGTGGAGACCATCAAAATTACGGCATATTGAGAACGGCCAGAATACGAAGAAGAGTCCGGGAGACTTCAGACTTGCCGTCGTTCAGTCTCTTGTTGAAAACCAGTAATGCTGGCATGGAAAACTCTTAAACAAATAACAACAATAATAATAATAATAATAATAATAATAATAATAATAATAATAATAATAATGTATGTCAAAATTAGGATAAATCCTGTTAATATACAAAAGCTAAATATTATTTTCCCGGCTTGATATAACACGTAATACATCACATAAAATGAATTTAATCTTTCTCTAACGCATTTTTGTATAGGCATGCATGCGTGGAAATATCTTTGTTTCACTTTTACGATAAACATCTTAAATGTGTAATTTTACTATCTACTTTTTATATAGTTTTCAAAAATTTCTCTGAAATCACTAAAAATAAAAAAAGAGAAAAAAAAAGAGAAAAAAAAAACGTTTGCTGATTCGTGCGTACGTGTATTGCTGCACGTTCGACATATGTCACGTGACTAAGGAAAATTCACCCCCCCTCTCTCTTTCGCTCCTGTTACGCGAATGTTTTCCCGCTAGCGTCATTTTTTTTTTTCATCCAATTTGTTTGCCTACTTGAGTCCTCTGAACCCCGCCGACATGGAACCTCGAGGAAAAACCTGAGACGTAAAAGAAGTGGCAGTGCGTGTGTGTGTGGAGAGTCTGGAAATACAACTGACAGTCAAAGTGGCTGGAATAGAAGATGATAGCATGTTCATGTGTGTGTGTGTGAGTGAATTTGTGTGTCTGTGTGTTTGTGTTTGTTTGTTTCCGTGTATATGTATGTATGAGTGTAAAATGTGTTCCAAAGTGAATGATAAACTAACTTTAGCTTAGTATGATATAATAACTCAACCATGATACTCCCAGGAAGAATCGAACTCACTCCATACCAAAGTGGTTTCTTCAGCTGTTACCCGTGTTTGAATCTGAATATTTAATAATGTTAGTTTTATGTGACACAAAGTTACTTCTTTAAGTCGCCCAGTAGGACTTGAACTCGCTACAATCGTAATCTTCTGTAAAACTAGCTTGGAAATTATATATACATCATATGCAATGAATGAATGGGTATTTAATGTCTGAAATATACGTATATATATGCATGTGTATGCATGTTTATGTGTGTGTGTGTGTGTGTGTGTGTGTGTGTGTGTGTGTGTGTGTGTGTGTGTATCTAAGAGATGGTTGGTTGGTGTTTTGTGGCATATCAACCCGTGTGGGGTATTTAATACCACATCTTGTGTTTATATATATATATATATATAAGCGAGTAGTTAGTAAGTAACTTTATTTTTTAATAAGTTGTTAGAGCTCATTTGTTTAGATACATTTAATTGATTGCGAGTAAGGACACTGCTGGAGAAGCAGGGACGAACTCATAAGAGATGTACTCTTATGGACCCCCACACATGGCCGTACAAAAGCAGGACGACCAGCACGAACATACATTCAGCAGCTATGTGAGGATACGGGATGTTGTCCTGAAGACCTGCCTAGTGCGATGAACGATAGGGAGGAGTGGCGAGAGAGAGTCAGGGATATCCGTGCTACCAGCGCGACATGATGATGATGATTGCTCTCTAGCTCAAATAATTCTATTTATCAAGTATTCCTATGTCATAGTAATAAGTAAAAAGTAAAGTTGGCTACCGTAGTCGAAGGCAACCAGAAGGCTCCCTTTTCAATAGTTACTGCACTAAGGTATAGGGGAAGGCGCTACTCCTTTCTCTGGATTGCTCCACTTTACCCTTAATACATACCTTATATTGCTGAGTGTTAAGCAAGGAGGTATCAAGTACCATTTTTAAAGTCTCTGGTGTGACGCGACCTGAGATTGAACCCAAGTCTCCCGGACCATCGGCGAACACTCTACTCACTAGGGCAATAAATTATGTCATAGTAATAATTTGCATAAAGTTGTATGCTTTTAAATAACTAATAATAATAATCCTTAGTAAATGAGTGAACAGTTTTTTTTAACCCATAGATTGGACCCTAACAGGTACTACTAATCTGGTTCAGAGTGGACCTGGGAGTAATGACAATGAAGGGGTACTCCACATTCCCTCAAACTCCAGGAGTGGAACCTCATCATCAGATGCAGTTTAATAACATATCAATGACATTCATGTAGCGAATGGCTTACCCGTCTACTGAGGTGCAGTCAGCGTATTATATAGTCCCAGCTGAAAGGGCGGGGAGAGAGAGAGAGAGATAGAGAGAGAGAGAGAGAGAGTATGACAGTCAATTTGAATGTAGTATTCAGTTCCCTCCAAATTACAGAGCTACGAGAAATAAGATTCCCGAATATTTTATAAATAGACTTGATGTTAAGTGAAACGTACTTTGTATTATTTAGTACGAAGATAACGTAATAATCTTTTAAAAATAATTTTTAAACATTGCCATAAAAGTGATATGCATAAACGCTTATAACTGTGTATGTGTGATTTTGTGTGTCGAATTGAGTGAGTACACAGAGAGAGAGTCCGCGAGTGGAAGGCATTGCTCACGTGGGTCACTGTATTGGCGGATGCAAGTTGTTAGTTTGAAATGTTTTCATTTTCAATTACTTAACAAGAATGCAAAGATAATAAGCGGACATATTCAGCCTCTGTTGACATGTTTTAGCTCTCTCTCTCTCTCTCTCTCTCTCTCTCTCTCTCTCTCTCTCTCTCTCTCTCTCTCACACACACACACACACACACACACACTCAGAGCGCACTTACAAAATTGTTAAAGAATTTTTTTTTTTCGCTTATCAATTCGACTAGGAAATTAATAGTCGAACGCGTGAGTTGTTATCAAGATATAAAGACGTTTCAAAGAGTTGACCGTGAACTTGCTCGGGAAATGGGTCGGTCAACTGTTATTATGTAGTAGTGGGAAGAAAACTTGTCTGGAAGTCAGATTCTATGTATACGAAGTAAGATACTCTTGGTCAGAGTTGTTATCAGCCAAACACACACACACACACATTCACACTCGCATATTTGGTTGCGTGTGTGGATAGATAGATAGATAGATAGATAGATAGATAGATAGATAGATAGATAGATAGGACCAAGTGGATGCTCGAAGTAGGCATCCCCTTATATCCTGCTGTGCGTGGATAGTTAAGTTTGCGGAGTCGTTGATTTTATGTTTACGCTATCCTGCCTTAGATATATACATGCTCTAACACTGCAATAAAGCTCTCTTCATTTCTAAATATAGCAAACTGTACTATATGTATATATAAATATATAAGTTGGCCGCCCATAGTCGGGGGTGACCCGAAAGTTCCCTTTTGAATAACTACTACATCGATTTGTAGGGGAGGGCACTACTCTTTTCTCTGGATTGCTTCACTTTACTCTTTATCTGTAGCTTTAAATGCTGAATTCAAAGCAAGGAGGTATCAAGCACCATATATATATATATATATATATATATATATATATATATATATATATATATATATATATATATATATATAAACTTAAATTTACACGAGAGTATATAGCTGTTACTCTTTGTTTCATTTTACATATGTGTGTGTGTGTGTGTGTGTGTGTGTGTGTGTGTGTGTGTGTGTGTGTGTGTGTGTGTGTGTGCATACGTCATAGACTTTGCAAGATAGATAGATAGATAGATAGATAAGAACTAAACTGTTAAATTTACTCGAGAGTATAAAGCTGTTTCACAAAGTTCCATGTTATGTTTAAGACACAATCAGCAGGCAATGTTTTAACGTTTTTTGTTTTAGTTTGATTTCTTTTATTTTTACGACAAATTAGCATTCATGGGTTAGTTAATGCCGAAGCTATCTTTGTAGGTGAATAGTAGTTGTATTGGAAATGATGGTTATCGGATTTTTATTTCGTATCTCTTAAATAGAAATACTTTTGTTTTAAACCTAGTCAGAGATATCACCGACGCTAACAATTCTCCAAATACAATAAAGCTAATATTTATTTAAAAGAACAAATTAGATTATACAAATCATCAGGCCTTTTATATCCATACAAAACAATTTTTAAAAAACACATAAACAAGCAACAATAAAATAATTTGTAAATATTAATCGTTTTATGTAAAAAATGTAAGTAATTATTTAACAAGGAAATCGTTTGCAGAGGTGAATTGCCATTTTTTTTTTAAATGAGTTTGTTTAGAATTTGTTGTTGTACTCACAAAGTCCATTTAGTGGAATCAAAATCTTGTGGATTTATATTTAGATCAAGCAGGGATGTTTTTCCATTCAAATTTCTTTGTTTTTACTTTCGGGTTTTTCTTGTGTTCACATATTCGGAGTCTAAGCACAACTAACTTTACAAAAGTAGTGTAAAATAAAAGATACAAGAGCCAGTGACAGAGGATCATAAATTAAGATTTCCTTCAGACAATAGTCTGTTCCTTTCAGAAAAAGCAAAGTATTTTGTATGATAGGCATCATACGTGATAAGGGTTTTTCTTTTAATGGTGGTGCGACTGGCGTAGTATTTGACTGGGGTAAGGGTTAAGTGTTTATTTATGGGAGCCGACCATTTCATAGAGGAATGTGACTTAAGATTTATTTGTTGCCTATAGCTCTTTAATTAGTTCTAAGAGTTGTTACACAAGCTATCATCAAATATTTTGCGCTGTCAAAACCTAGTGGCCTTTCCTAGAGAACAAGTGATCGCAAGTTTCTTTATTCAATTTCAGTTCTTGTTTCTATTTATTATAATTATAATTATTATTTTATTTTTATTATTATTACTGTCATTATTTTTATTTTATTTTACACACACACACACACACACACACACACACACACACACATACACACACACACACATATATATATATATATATATATATATATATATATATATATATATATATATATATATATATATATATACATTACAAATTTGGGTCACTTAGTAGTACTATTTAACCTATAGTTAGAAGGATAAGGAGATTCATACCTTTTCCAAAGGTATTAGACAGAAAGTGAGTGTAATTACGCAAGTAGAGTTCGAACTCGCTTACTAAGATGTTGCAGTCCAGCACGTTAGTCACAACGTCACGGGGATTCACCCTGACGTTTTTTGTTTTGTTTGTTTGTTTTGTTTTTTTGTTTTTTTGCAAAAGGAAAAACATGCATGAATATAAAATATTCGTTCTCACAATGCTTAAATTAGTATAATAAAACTACTTTCTCAAATGTTGAACTCAGCAGAAATGCCTAAGTAAAAGATTTCTCTCTCTCTCTCTCTCTCTCTCTCTCTCTCTCTCTCTCTCTCTCTCTCTCTCTCTCTCTCATGCCTAACAAAATTAATAAAATACAAAATGAACTAAAGTTACATAAAGTAATGACGTAATCATCACGTTATCTACTTAATTGACAAAAATAAATTTCCTTTGAGATTTTACTACAAATCTTCTTCTATGTTATTTTATGGATTGAACTTCCCTGGAATTGGAAAAAAAGAAAAGAAAAAAAAATACAGAAAATCAAATTCATATGTTTTGCAATAAAACAACTTCATTAAAAATGAATATTTTATTCTTCCCAAAAAATATACTCTGCACATGATAAGAAGCATTTTTTTGTTTTGTTTTTATTTATTTATTTATTTATTTATTTATTTATTTTTGTTTCTTTTTGTTTCTGAATTACTTTTATGTTCGGCTAGAGCACCTCTAGTGGTGTAATGGTTAGCCAGTTAGACAAGCAAACCTTCGATTCTGATTGGGTGCCCAATTCATGTGGCCTTGAGCCACATCTTAGCAAAAAGCCTACACAATTACTTCTTTAATGTTCGGGTTTTCTTTTCTTCAAATTTCAAATGAATTTTAAAATGAATATCATGGTTAACTAAAGAAACATATATGACCACAACTTTAATTTAATCAATACGTCTTTAATAATAAAAAGGAACAAAATCTCTCTCAGTGAAGATGCATAGAAAGCGTTCAGATACATTAGACTATTACCATCAATTGACGGCTACGTTTCTACAATATATCCCTGTCCTCAGCCAATATATAAGTATGGGATTTGCCAATGAAAAATATGCCATGCTTAAAATGGAAATATTGCCCAAAAAGAAACAACTAAAACTTTATAACTTCCCAATCAGAAAAGCATCAGAGTTTTCGGAGAAAAAGAAAATTCCAAATACCTGAAATTAATTGGTCTTGAGAGCAAACTCCGCAGAAGAAATCTAATCAAAGAAACAAATACCTGAGCAGTTCATTGCTTAGAGGATAAAATAGTGATTTACATTCAGAATATTACCAGTTCTAATTTGCAGATTCATTTGCTAGTTTTAGTCCGTATTTACTTTTCTCAAAGGTGCATATTGGGAAATGTCTACTGGGAAACCGTCGAGAGTAAAATTCCATAGGGAAAACCACAGAGACTCTGCGCTGCTTTTTCTCTATATTTATATGGCCGGTAAAAACTGGACGGGCTCTTGTACACAATGCATTTTAATTATTATTTCATTTTGAATTTTAATACCCAGGAGTGGAATGGATTGTTTTGGCTGACTACTGCACAAAAGCTTTTCTGTATACGAGGTCAGCCAAGAAAGCAGCAATGAAACTGATTATTTTTTAAAGCTGTCTTTTATCTGGGTCCGAACTCAAAAAAGCAGTTATTTTCTTGATCTGCTCTCAGTGGATGAGGTTTTGATAAAAAAATATTTCTATGATAAAACACTGCCCTGTCGGCGAAACTTAAAATATGCCGACTGTATCTTTTGCTAAGGGGTAAGACTATCCAAAAAAAGGGTTCCTGCGTATAACATTAACCTGAATCCAGTGAGGAGGCTCCATTTCCTGAGCTCTTTACTTCCAGGTCTATTCTGATCCAAAGTGGTATTGCCCAGTCGGTTGGGGCTGTAGAATACACCCACTGCACCTCTGCAGAAGGGTAAGACCCCCCTCCCAACGAGTGTCCTGGATATGACACTAAACAATCTGATGGTGAGGTTCCAGTGATGCTGGGACTTTGAGGAATGCAGAGCACCCCTTCATTGCCATTGCTCCCGTGTCCACTCAGGTCCGGAATGGTAGCACCTGATAGGGCCCTATCTATGGGTTAAATAGGACTAAACTGCATACTTATGCTAAACTGAATTGTTGGAATTAGAACTGTTTGACAAAACTGAATAGCTTGAAATAGAATTTTTTTTTACAATTAAACGGTGTACTGACATTTCAACTGTGTAATTATGCTAAACTGAATTGTTTAGAACTGTTTTGACATTGAAACTGTACTTACACTAAACTGAATTGTTTAATATAGAACTGTTTTGACTTTTAACTGTGTGTAAACGAAATCTATACTTATGCTAAACTGAATTGGCTGAATTAGAACCATTTGACTAAACTGAATAGCTTGAAATAGAAATGTTTTTGACAATTAAACTGTGTACTCATGCTAAACTGAATTGTTTTAAATAGAACTGATTATTTGTCTAAAAATGGATTTGGCGTTAAATAACCTGTAAAGGTTGATATGCCATAAAAGCCAAATAACCAACTAACCGATGGGTAGTACCTGTTTGGGTTCCATCTATGGATCAAGTAGAATTCTTAGTATTAGATAGGAATAAGTGAATCTATATAACTATGGAAACAAATCATTACTAAATTACATAAATATTAGATAAGAATACTTGAAACGATTAAGAATAATTACATGACTCTATAAATGTTTGTTGGTGGCTGGGTTGGTTGGTTTTACGGCGTATCAACCCTTTTCGGTTCATTTAACGCCGAATTTAGTCATTTTTGTTTGGTTTGGTTTTATGGCATATCAACCATTGAAGGTTATTTAATGCAAAATCCATTTTTATACATATAAACTGTTCTTTTTCAAACTATTCAGTTTTGGATAAGTATAGTTTTTTCTTTACACACAGTTGAATTTAAAAACAGTTCTATTTAAACAATTCAGTTTAGCATAAGTACACTGTTTAGTTCAATTTAACCCAAAGATAGGACCCTATCAGGTGCTACCACTCCGGCCAAAGTGCACGTAGGAGCGATGGCAATGAAGGAGGACTCTCCATTCTCCAAAGCTCCAGCACTACGAGAGCATCATCATCAGATTGTTTAGTGTCATATCCAGGACACTTGTTGGAGGAGTCTTACCCCTCTGCAGAGATGCAGTCTGTGTATTCTGCAGCCCCAGCCGACTGGGTCATATTTACTAAGGAATATTATTATTAGTTACTTGAAGCTATATAATTGCTTGTAAATTATTGGTTTTATATAGCAATACTTGAAATCATAAACTGTGGAACATATTAAATGGGAATAGTTACTTTAAAACATGTGTATGAATTTCTTTTCAATACTCCTGCATGTATTTTATGTATATATTAAATGTTTCTGCAAGTACAAATACAATTATCTTTCTTTCGGTTGTGTTCAGTGTTAGTATATCACGGATATACTAATGCTAATATTGGTCCTTGGTGAGTGGGGACACGACTAAAGATCTTCCTTAGCACCAGGCATACCATTATTAATATTTTTTTACAATCTCATTACTCAAACCGACTTTTGCCATTAGTGAAACTAAAGTATGGCTACAATTCCAACAATAGTTTCACCACGCCCTAGAATCTAATTGGCCCTTGCCATTTAGGTTCATGCTTAACTGGAACAGGCAACACAGAGCTCCCACTGATGTAAGATTTATGTAAAACGTGCGACCCAAATATAAGATTTTTTTTTCGGATTATTTGAGTTGACCTTCTTTTCTTTTATTCTCTTTTCTTTTCTTTCTTTCTTTCTTTTTTCATCTCAGTGTGAGTCAATTAAATTGGATCAATCCCGTCTTCTACAAAACAAACACTTTTTACCTTTCCAACGATCACTTCTTTGTTGAGGTTTCTGTTCAACCAACCACAAACAATTCGCCCTTCTATCATTGTAAACAAACTGGTTGTTCTCTCAGAATTAGGAACAATTGTTTATTCACGTATCTAGATTAAAAGCCGGCTTTTTTGTTGATTATCCGTTTTTATTTATTTATTTATTTTTATTTTATTTTTTTTTTTTGTATATTTTGGTAGACGTCCAATTAGACATTACACTTGCTCTCTAGATTTTCACAAAGATTTGCACTGCACAAAAGGCTTTTTATTTTTCTTTACTTGATATTGATTTTAACGACTTGTAAACCCTTCTGGGGTTATTACATGCGCATAGGTTAAGGAATTGCGTACATTGCACATTCATATTGACATTTTTTTGTGTAGTTTCTTAAGTTTTTTTGCACTCGGTTGTATAATATCGCTAACAGAAATAATTTGCGAAAAGATCTATTTGACCCATATATAGGACGCTGACAAGTATTACCACTCCGGGTCAAAGTGCGCCTGGGATGAATGGCAATAAAAAGATACTTACAATCCCCAGATCTCCAGGACAGGACACTCCTTTTGTGGAGGGTCTTAGCCCTCTGCAGAGGATACAGTCAATGACAGGGCATATTTGTTTGTTTGTTTGTGTTTTGTTTTCAGTGCACAAATACAAAAAGTAAAGTCACAAACGAATTTATCACAAATTTGTTATAAATATTTGATAGTATATAAAATCTTCATTCCCTCCCAACAAATAGTTCAAAATATATCCCAGGTCTAAAATCACCGAAAAGTATGTATTTATGCAACCCTTACGCTAAGAGGAGGATGCGACACAAAGTCAATTTTTGAGTGAAATACATATAGTTTGAGTAGTGCTTCTCCTAGATGGGTTGCCACACCAAGGTTAAAGAAGCCAGTTTGTCCTACAATCTACCTATAGCTGGGGTGGGGATTGCTGGATTCATACCTTTCCCTAGATAATTAGCGTTATGTGAAATGCAAACAGCACCGTCGATTGGTTTGAACTCGGCATGCCGAGTCTGAATCATACGTTAATCACAGTTACACCAGGGCCACCTCCTAAATTGTCTATAAGTAAAAATTATTTGATAAAAAGTCAATTTACTTTTGAACCAAAGACACCAGGTTTTATTATTTCTTGATGACGATTAGACAATCAAAATTGATATTATTGCATTTTATCTTTTACCAAACTCTACAGCATCGGAACAAAAATGTGAATATATAGCTGTCCAAAAATAAGTACACCCTTCTATATAAAAAGTAAATAAAGTTGGCGACCGTTGTCAAGGGGGACCCAAAGGCCCCCTTTTCATTAGCTACTACACCGATGTGTAAGGGAGAAGGCTACTCCTTTCCCTGGATAGCTCTAATGCTGAGTGTTAAGCAAGACGGCATCAAATACCATTTTTTAATCTTTGGTATGACTTTACCAGGGATTGAACCCCCAGTCTCCTAGGCCATTAGAGAACACTCTACCCACTTAGTTATATAGATATTGCAATTTTATTTTGATCTCAAAGTTTTAATGCAATAGATTTTTTGTAAAAAAAATAACAACTAATAAAATTCTGCCATCTGTGCTTGAGAAGAAAATAAACTTTATAAAAATTTTGGTTGGGGTGTATTTATTTATAGGTGATACTACATACACATTTAAGGTGTCTAGTAAGCAAATGATTTCACAGACGTTGGAGATTACAAGTGGTAGGCCAACATAGTAGGATCAAATGCATTCCTAACCATGTCTTGCAAAACCTCATAAAAATGATGATAATGATGACATGATTTCAAGAAAATGATAGAGAATCTTGAATTTTTCATCTCTTTTTTGTTACTTTCTGCCATGTTCAGTGGTATTTTACTCAACCCTTTCGCAACAAGCAGGATGCGTTACACGGTCAATTTTTAAGCGGAGTTGTCCTTAGTCGAGTGTGACCCGAGGGCTCCCTTTTCAATTGCTACTACACCGAGCTGTAGGGAGGGTGCTACTCCATTCCCAGGATTGCGCCACATTACCCTTGATCCTCACCTTATAGTGCTGAGTGCTAAGCAAGACGGCATCAAGTACCATTTTTTGAGTCTTTGGTATGACTCGACCTTTGTGTCGCAACCTGCCCGTAGCGGAATGGTTTGGTAAATATATATAAGTAAAAATAAGATAGGAACGTGAAATGTAGATTTTACGGTTAGATTTTTTCTGCGACTTCTGTCTTATTGATTATATACAAATAAAATAAAGTCTTTCACTGGAATATGTGATTTTTAACGCTTTGTATTATAGGATTTCATTCAAAGTTAATGATTCAACCGTAAATAAATATCGCGGGATGGAAAGAGGACAATTATTTTTGTACAATATAATTAATAGAAATTGCTTGAAATGCAGGACAATAGTTGATCCATTTGTTTAACAGCCAGAAAGAAAGCGCCTTTGACTATTTACGAAAGACTTGCCGTTACTCATTAATAACGACTGAAAGCGGCTTATTTCTCAGAAAATCTCTTAAATCCAACGAAAAAAATAAGTTGTTCAAAATCCTTATCAAATACACTCCTTTATCGTGGGTGGAATGATTCAGAATAAATTCCAAATTTCATATCTTGATCATCTAAACTTATCATTATTCTTTCTTTCTTTCTTTTGTACTTCCTTGGAAATAGTTTTAAAGAATGTATGCAACTTAACTCTTTCCTGTTTAGGATATAGTATCGTAACAAAAATATGTGTCGATACAAACTGCGTACCAATCTCCTTATATATTTTGTACGAGTTGATATTGTGACGTTGAATTCTACTCTGGCCTCAAGACATCGACTTCTCAGTCATTGTCTTCAATAGAAGGCTGTTGCGTAGAATGTGTATCGCCGAAAGCAGCCGGTCAAGACTCCTATTTCGGGCGTATGAGAAACAAACAAATAATGTGGATGCTGATTCGATGTGAGACTGGTCTCAGACGTCGGTAAGGGGTTGCCGATTCACTTTCACATGCACCACCAAGTCCTTGGTCCCCCTACCCCCTCATATCATGGAGGAACGAAATTCTAGATTAGATAATATTGACTGTAAACAGATTTCCAAATCCTCGTGTAATGTTTAAGGAGGCAATAAGATGTTTAGCGAGAATTAATGAAAGCTGTATGAGGCCGAGACAAAGTACATGTCAAAAGAAGTCAAATCAACAGAGGAAAGAACACAATCAAACATTTCAACCTAAGGGTGCATTAAAAATATAAGAAAATCTTAATATGCGACGATCAAACAAATAATAAGGAGATTTAAGAAACAGTTCTTTTCTTTTCTTTTCTTTTTGAAATACCGGCAATATTAAGCCAACAGGAAAACGTCAAACAAAAATGTCTCTCAACAGTCCTTTTTCTTCTTTCTTTTTTCTCTTTCTTTTTTTCTTACTTGAGTAAAAGTGTCTAAGTTGCCGGACTGAAGCGTGTAGCAATGTTCATTCAATAATTTTAACTATTGGTGAAATAGAACATTTACAGTTTTTTTAATACATACAACTTTCCAATATTTAAGATTTGGAAAAGGAAAATGGTTTGAGCTGTACTTATCTTTGACGGGTTTTAAATTTTCAGATTTTCCCTCTTTTTATGGGTGAGCTATCTTTTCCCGGAGCTGGCTGAAATCAGCATCTTGTTCCGACGCTGGATTTGTCCAAACTAAAGATTCTCCTTCAAATTTCTCTAACGCGTGCCGGCTTTTTTGGCGCGAAGATTCTGTCGACCAATCATTCGACTTTTCCTCTTCCACCACCTCGCCGAATCACACCATCTGATTGACCTTGATTTCTTTCGTTTCAACAGACTAAAGTGCAAAAGGTACAGATAGCTTACCCTTTCTCTCCCCGACCACTTTAACGGTTGGTCCCTGTTATCCGATCTTTCTTAATGCCCGTTGATTCAAATAAAGAGGGGTTAGGGTATTGACCTCCCCTTTACTCTATAGCATACGACGTCACAATATTGTTTGTTACTAAGCTTTGTTTAGATATGGCACACAGACCTCAGGTTTCTTACAGTTCCTCCTGCTGCTTAAGTGATCACTCATCTAAGTGTGGAAGAGGGAAATCGTTGCTTAAGTTCACGTACACTTTTTGTAGTTACTATTTACTAAGCTTTAGATTAGATGTGACTCACAGGTCTCAGGTTGCTTACAGTGCCTGCATTTAAGTGGTCACCCATCTAAATTATGAACAGGCCCATCGCTGCTTAACTTCGATGTTATATATATTGATTCCTACTTATTTACATAGAAATTATAACAGATACAAAGACGCTCGTTACGTAACAGTTATCACTTAAGGGAATGAATTCGAGGAACCGAGTTCAAAACCTTGAAGATTCATGGAAAAGGCATGAATCCATCCATTCCTTTCCTACTTATGGGTAGATAGTAAAGCAGGCCGGGCTCTATACCCTTAGTAGGGACACCGATCTTGGAGAAAGAGAAATTTTGAATTGAAAATCCGAGTGTTGCTCAAAGAATCTGAGGAATTCTGGTGCCCCATTCTTCAATCATCAGTTTAACCAAAAAATGTGGCTGGTCCTACACAAACTTTCACCATGATGAGCAAATCACCTGTGTTGCTTGTTCAAAGGTTCACAACTTTATATTAACTGTTGGGCCCTCATAAGCCGAGATTAACGGTAGGGTCCATTATATATATATATATATATATATATATATATATATATATATATATATATAAATATATATATATATATATATATATATATATATATATGGGGGGTGCTAAAAAAAGTATCGGTGCTAAAGCTGTAATTTACCAAGACAGAAATTAACAAAAAATGAAGCATTAATTTTCTTTTGTCCCATTGGCATTCAATATATCAGCGCGTTTCTTATTAGACGAAGTACCTCTGAGACTCCTCTTTTGATATGATGTGAAGCAGAGCTGTCGTATTTCTTTGGTTCTCAGATCCTATCATTGAGATTTTAAGTTTAAGAAACAAGAATGTCAAATGGAGCTCGGATTGATGAGTATCGAAGCTGCTGCACTCGTATAACTGTCGTTCAAAAAGTATCAGGACTGGTTTTATAATCTATTCTCACATTAGTGCAAAGTTTAGACAGCAGTCTGTAGGTCTATACATCATCACTTTATAATGTATGTTACTTAGCTGCACACGTCTTCGTTTAGATTTTAAGTTTTAAATTTAAGTTTTGAATTCAAAAGTTTTAAAAACGAAAGCTGCAATCTCGATACTTTTTTATTACACCTCATTTATACGAGGGTAGGTCTGAAAATAATTCCCCCTTTTTTACTATTTTAGCATTCAAGTCGTATGTTAGTGATATGGCAGTAAAAGATGAACTTTCCCGCCAATAGCTCATAATGTTTGGCTTCATTCAGATCACAGCAGACGAGACTTGACGTCACCACTAATACCTGGAGCTAAAACGACAGTCTGTGCAATGCTGCGGTTTTTGACGAACTCAGAGTGCATATACTACTTTATTAACAACAAAAATGCATGACAAATGGTTAGCCTTATAGAAAATCGACTCGGCACTCCTGTGATACGACGTACGGTTGAGTACTTAATATGTAAAATTAGAATTTATGAAATATATTCTAATTAATATATATATATATATATATATATATATATATATATATATATATATATATATATCAAAAACAAAAAAAAGATCCTTAAAAGAATAATTTGTTCAAGGCTTTTATTGACCTAAAAAGGTGGTTGATCGTTCCTAAAGGTCAGTTAAGTGCGAGACAATCGTTTTTGATTTTAAAGGTCAGTTAAGTACGAGACAATTGTTTTTGATTTTAAAGGTTAGCAAATTTATTTAATTTTTCGGTTGTCAACTAACTTCATTAATCACAATGATGAAACGGATTATTTCGTAAAATACTTTTTTCTAGTCCTTATCTTGAAGGTCAATGTCAAACGGGAAATTTAATTTTGCTCCAGCCTAAATAAAGGTGAGCTGGGCATGCCTCATCGAGTCAGGTGAGGTTGAGAATTTTTTTTTGTTCATCCCCATTGCTCTAAACCTGTTCCCATTGGTCAAAGCATCTAAAAAGGGATTTCCCTATACCTGTAAGATATAATCCTAAACTTGGCTGACCAATGGGAATATTACTCCTAATTGTTTCTTATGGGACAACCAATCAGAAACCATTTTTAGTCCAGATATTGATCTATAAAAAATGGGATAATTAAACGAATCCTCAAAGAGGATAAGAAAAAGGGACCAAGAAGAAACTTAAGACTGCCAAAGAAGTATCTCTTCCATTCTAGACCAGAAGTACTCCGAACAACCATCAGACGTTACAAAATTTCAAAGGTCAGACACGTTAGTGTTACTCTAACCACACCTCATCGTCACTCTCTCGATATTTTTTTTTTCTTCTGTTTGCCAAGAAAACAAACCTCGTTTTTTTTTTTTGTTTTTTTGTTATTTATTGTCTCACAAACGTGTTTCAATAAAAACGATTTTTTTGTTGTTGTTAAACAACGGGTTTTCTCTATTCTTTGAGTTGCTAGACAATCTAGCCACTCATATTACCTGACGATCAAAAGAAGATCAGGCTGTGCCCCCCCCCCCCGCCCCGTGGATCTTTCAAACACAACGTGGACACGGAAGTTAATGCGGTAGTCACGAACGCAATAGCCACAAGTACTGTGACTAGTAGTCACACCACATTGGGCTCTATGACTAGCATAAAGACCACACTCCCGGTTCAAATCCTGTATGAGGCTGTGTGCGTTTCCTTTCGCACAAATTGAGGAAGGCAACAATCCATCTCTTCCTTCCGCACCGCCAGCTATAAGGAGATAGTTGGGCAAACTGGACTCTTTAGTCTTGGTATAACAACTGATCTAGAAGAAGGAAAACTGAATTCAAACCCAGCTGTACTCCATTTACAAACAGCCCAGTCAAATGAGGCTGTAGAATACGCCGACTACATCTCTGCAGAGGAGTAAAAACCCTCCACCAACGACTGTCTTTATGAAACTATATTACATTTAATTAATTCAAAATGAAACTATATTATATTTAACTTAATTATAAATTTAGTGCAAATGGTCTAGTTTTATTATCTAAATATTTATTTATATTTTAAAATTATTTGATATTAGATAAAAAGAGGTACTTAGACTTTGTACATCGCTATCTGCTTTTTCTTTTGATGTTTTTAATTTGCACAGAATTTATTTCGCAACAGTTATTGTACAGTACCTTAAAATATGAAATTAGGTGATGCTAATTATCTTAACATTATATAAAGAGGAACTTCGACTTTGAAAATTGCTGTCTGATTTTTCTTTTAAATTTATGCAATTTATTTCGCAACAGTCATTGTACACGTATTTACAGTACTTTAAAATATGAAATTAAGTGAAGCTATTTTTTCCAGATAGATTATCGATGACTGTATATATAATAATTTAACTATATTTTTTCTTTTTATTTGTCATTAACGTTGTTGTTGTTTTTAAGTTACTTTACTTAAATAGTAGGAGAAGCGTATCGAATTCTAACGTTCATTTCTACGTTTTTTTTAAATATTTGCATTTTTAATAGTTGTGGTGCTGATGGTAAAAGGTGGTGATAATAATAATAATAATAATAATAATAATAATAATAATAATAATAATAATAATAATAATAAATTTTCTGATTTAATTTGTTGAAATGTAAAAACATCTGATTACATGCATTTTTGATAAATGATTGAAGTAAAATCAATCTTTCCAATATGTAAAAAAGTATTGGCAAGAAAGAAAAAACTCCCCGGCAGCTATGTGGTCGAACTTTTATGCAAATGTAATTATCTCGTCTCTAAAAATAAATGTATGAAATCTATTAAGAAACGCGAAAGACACATAACTAAATTGTCAGTCGTTTGTCTTTTGAATTGGTGGTGCTAGGATTCAAATGCAAAAGGAACTAGTGTGAAAAATGTTTAAAGATTGATAACAGTATTGTGTTACTATAGAGTTTATTCAAAGGTTAACAGCAACAAATAAATGAACTTATACTTCGTTTAATTCTAACAATTTATTAATCAACACGTGAAACAATTAATAATATACAGTCCTCCCTGTGTATAAAGTTGAGTTTGAGGGACTTACCGGCGCTCTGAAGAAGATATCTTGTATCTTAGGGCTGTCTTTCTGAAAGCTTTTAACGTCCCCACCTCACAGAACGTCTGGTGGAATCTGTCTGACTGGATTTGGGATTTTTGCGCCAAGACTTCTGGGCTCATCACGTGATTAGTATATCCAATCACAGAGAGCCTCTCCCTCACTCGCTCCATATACAGGAATTACCATTTTACTAACCCAACAACAGTAAAACACACACACACACACACACACACACACACACACACACACACACACACACACACACACACACACACACACACACACACAGAGTAATAATAGCAGCGGAGATAAGCATGTATCATAAAACCTTACAAACTGATTAGAATAAAAAGGGGATAGTTTGAACTATACTAACTTAAAACTTATAAGTTTCAAAAGCATAAGTATATATAAGGGCAATAATTAAATTGAAGAATAATTGTTAAAGTAAAGAATAAAATCAATCTACAAAGATTGAATAAAATAAAAACCGATTGTTGGAGTTATATTCACTCTTAAACTTACAAATCCTAATTCACGTTATGATTTTCGCTTAAAAGCATATAGTCGGGAATATGATCTTGCGAAGCCGGGACAAAAAAAAACTATAAATCTAATACGCCAACTCTCTCCAGAAAAATATATATATAAGTGTATATCAACGGAAGCCATCGGAAGTAGCATAGTGGATATGAAGTAAGGTGGATAAATCCAAAATTGGATCAACGACGAGCTTCATCAGATACTGAGCGGAAGAACCTCATAAGTTAACGGCCCGAATCATATAGTTCAGTCAAGAAACTACTACTACTCATCTATAAGGGTGGCGTCTGTGGATGAAGAAAAAACAGCCAACGAAATATTAACATGACAAATTCAAACCGATTGTCGAAACCACAACGCAGATAACAAGGAGCGCGTTCTGCTGAAGCTAGAGCTCTAGCTCCACTCTTCGAAAAATCAGCTGCAGAGCTCAAACCAAAATCAAAATTACTTAAATGCAAGTAACAATGTAAACATGGTGACATTTAACGTTAGGACTTTAAACACTGTACACCAGTTACCCGAGCTGACAGCGTATGCAGCCTAGCATAATATAGATATCATATAAATACAAAAACATAGATATTACCCTAGCGAACAAGAAATAAAATACCTGGATACTGGTACTGCGTGGACAGAGAGAATCCAATTGAGAATGGTGTGTGCTTTATTTAATGGTCACCTCTGCACAATAATCGACTGACTACGGCCCACCAATGCCAGTAATGAAACAGACATCACCATCTACAACGAGCTACCTACACTTGTCCGACACATTCCCAAATACATTGCTCTAATCATCGGTGAAGACGTGAATACTCAAATTGTTACATATTGACCTTTTACAGAGCTGTCATGTTCCAGTTGTGTAAACAGGAAGACAGCAAGGTGTGGATGAAAGCAGCTCACGCAGGTTGACAGGCGGAAGCAAGTTACATGGGTTGACAACCCGAAAAGAATAGGCGTTGTGAGATCATATATATACAGGTATCCACAGAGTAACGGTCAGTCTCAGTCTCGGATATACAGTCGCACTCACAAGAGGTCTGGAGAGCGCCAGCGAGTGGCCGGCAATTGGCCCAGTGGGAGGCAGTGGTCTCCTGGTCGGGAAGCTGAAGTGGTACTTAGCACAAGGTGGCCAAGAAGAAATGGTCAATATAGCAGTCCTCCGAGTTTTCCGTCGTGTTCGTTTCCTTGTCTGTCTCTCTCTCTCACTACAGAAGTTTGGACCCAAAGAAAGAATAAAAAGATATTTTTATAACCATGTGTTATGGTTTCATTCCTTCATCATTGTTATTAAACAAAATTGGCAAAGACGAAAATAGCGAATTCTGCTCACATAACTCGTCAAACAGAAATGGGGAATATCTAGCAAATTTTTCCTTTGAGAACAGGCTAGCATGCCTAAATACTAAATTCAAAAAAAAAAAAAGAAAGAAAGAAAAACTATGACTATACACCAAATCAAATACTCGTAACTCTAAAGCATAGCTAGATTATATATTTATTAACAAGAAGTTAATAAGTAGTACTGTGAACTGTAAGGGATATTCCTCTTTTGAATGAGGATCTTCCGATCACAGCAAAGATTCGCCTGAGTCTACATAGAAATAAGACACAAACAAGCTTCACAATATGATTGATCCTCATTCACCAACCATGATATTAAAAATCATTATACGGTAATTGAAAGATACAAGTTTGATACTCTTCAAGAGACATCTGAAAGACGTACTCTGGATGACGAATATGAAAACTTTCTAACACTGAAGCAAAAGCCGAATGCATTCCAACCAAACCAAGAGCCAAATGTAAGGTTTCATGTGAGAATTGTAATTCGAGAAAAACGAACATCCTTACATAATAAAAGAGCCCACAAAAATGCCCATGTTTCAAAACTTAAGAAAACCCAGAGAAAGCTAACAAACACATACCAAAAAGAATAATTGGAATACTTTCAAGGCCAAATCAATAGAACCAGAAACTCGGTAGAAAATGAACAACCACGATTAGCATGGCAGACAGTATATGAAGAGAGCGGAAGGACAAGAACCTCGATAAAAAAAACCCCAAAAGGTGCCAGTCAAGAAAAAGAATACAGAAGTGGAAAGTACATTTCAAGAATCTGCTTGTAGACTCCCCTAAAGTCAGATAAACTTCTCCAAAAAAATTATCAATAACCAACAATTCATCAAACTAGGACGGTTTATGGAGGAAGAACTTGACGTAGCACTGACAAAAATTAACAAAGAAAAGCTGCAGGTTTCGACGAAATACCTCCAAAAGTATGGAAGACATGGAAATTTAATGACTTCTTCGATTATATAACACTGACTATACACAAAATACAATAGAGAAATTAACAAAAGGCTGTATTCTCTCCTTCCTCAACAAAGGTGACTTCGGAATCACTAAGACCTACAGAGCTCTTTTACTGCTATAGCTGATAAGGTTTATAATGCTCTGCTTCTCAACTGTATCAAAACTGAAATCGAGAAAATTCTTTGAAAAAATCAGAACGGCCTCCGGAGAAATCGATCTACATCTTCAGACTTTGATGATTCGTCGAATCATTGCCAGAGTACGTGCAAAAAAACCTCGAGGCAATATTATTGTTCGTAGAGTTCTCCAGGCATTTGATTCCCTACACAGAGAAAAGATGGAGCAAATACTACTAGTATAGGGTATCCTCCAAAAGAAAATGTTACAGCTAAAATGGTGCTTTATAAAAATGCGAAAGAAATGGTTCTCTCACCTGACAGAAATACAGAATTCTTCGATATTGTCGCTCGTGGCTAGTAAGATACATTAGCATCATATCTGTTTATAATTTACCTTGACTACGTACTTGGAACGTCGATAGAGCTGATAAAAGAAAATGGCTTTACCTGACAAAAAAGGAAGAAGCAGACGATATCCTGCAAAAACTATAATAGACGCAGACAACACAGATGATCTAGCGCTTCTTGCAAATGCAGCAGCCCAAGCTTAATCCCTACTATATAGCTTAAAGCAAGCAACAGGAGGCATTGGTCTCCACATGAACGCAAATAAAACAGAGTTCATGTGTTTTAAATGAGAAGGAACCATCTCCACTTTAAATGGCAGGCCTCTAAAGTTAGATTAGTTCACATATCTAGGCAGCAAAATCTCATCTACTGAAAGTGATGTCAACATACGCCTAGCGAAGGTATGGACTTGCCATGTTATCTATCATATGGATGTCTGATATCTTGAATAAAATAAAATGGAATTTTTTCCTGTTGCTGAGTCAATACTACTGTATGGATGCACCACATGGACGCTAACAAAATGTTTGGAGAAAAAGCTAGATGGGAACTATACAAGAATACTACGTGCTGTTTTGAAAAGATCCAGGAAGCATCACCCAACAAACTATATGGCCACTTGTCTCCCATCTCAAAACCCCTCCAAGT
The DNA here is from genome assembly GCA_963585895.1 of Sepioteuthis lessoniana. NCBI lineage: Eukaryota > Metazoa > Mollusca > Cephalopoda > Myopsida > Loliginidae > Sepioteuthis > Sepioteuthis lessoniana. Next base: position 54,345,000 of record OY757920.1, read on the forward strand.
AAAACGAATAAGACATGCGGAACACTGCTAGAGAAGCAAGGACGAATTTATTTGTGTCGTTCTTCTATGGACCCCTATACATGAACACGCCACGGTTGTCCGACCAGCAAGAACTTACAATAGCTCTGTGCGGACACTGGATGTCGTTTTGAGGATCTGACGGGAGTTATGGATGATATGGACGGAAGGAGAGAGAAATTCAGTGAAATCCATGCTATCAGCAGTTCTTGATAATGATGATGACATTTTCATTCTGTCTGATTTACTTCCGGTTTTTCATATATATATATATATATTTAGTGTTGTTTGAAGGCACACAGATGAATTACGAAACTATTCTTTAGTAACACACAACAACGAAAGTTCTTTATTTGCAGCTTTGAATATGGTTTGTTCTTGGTGCTGCAAGACTCGTGGTGCTTAGGCTTGTTGGATGTTTGAGACGAAATGGCTTAGCGGGATATTGAGATGGCAGCGTGTTGTTGGACTTGTGAGGGATGTGTTTAAAGTCACTGTGTAGTTTTGTATCTGGTATTTGGAGGAGAGTATGCGTATCTCCATTAATGTGGCCAGAGGTGAAATGGTAGCTAGTGTGTCGAGAGCGGGTTTACGCTCGAATCGACATAGCCAATTTTTGGGGTGACATGAAGTGGTGCCTGTGGAAGGCATGCTGAATGTTTCTAATTTATGTTCAACTGGGATTCCTCGTAAAGAATCCATAAATTAGATGGTTCCCTCGTTGAGTGTCCATGTTGCTGCTGCTAGTGTTAAAGCCACAGTGAGATGTCCACACTGGGTGACTTGTCTAGCTAAAAAGCGTCGCTAAGGGACGACCAGATGCACGTCTGTTCTGGTCGCCGTCTCACGCTGAAGAGGGAGGATTTGACCGCTCACCCGTTTTGCTAGCCGGAAATGAAGGTCCGGGCTGAATAGGATAAGTCATCCTGATTGGGTGAAATTCAGTGTTGAATTAAATAGCGCGCCAAACCAAAATACGAGATTTTCCTCTTCTCTACATATATATAAGAAATGCAAATAAAAAAAATGTTCTTAAAAAGTGCTAAGCAGGTATTGTTGGGAAAATAACCCAGAAAATTAATTTCAAGTCGGAGAACCAAAAATTCCATCATTGAAATCTGCAACATCACCAAAGCTTTCCACGAACGACACACACACACACACACACACACACAATACCGAGTTCAAAACAAAACTATTTTGTTATGTCGCTCGTGCATTTATTGTGTGGCTGGACTCCGAGAAATTTGCATACGCCTCAACCTAATCTCGTCATTTCTCTTGTCTTCGAGATTATATATCCTAAATTATGGCTTTGAAGCGGCCATGTTTCTTTTTTCCGAGTTTTTCACTCCTCTTGCACGCTAGGCATATGTGAACGCGCTTCGTTTCCGGAGGTAAGCCATCTTCTCTTCTTCAGGTATAAAACCGAAAAAATATTATCATGAGCACTAAAAGTCCGTTACTTGAATTTTTATGTGATGTTCACAATCATCAAACAGAAATGTGAGAAAAATAGTTTATCAACCGTATTTATTGTGTAGTGTATAATCCCGTGGTAAAATTTAAGTTGGTTAGTTAGGTTTGGTTTTATAGCATCTCAACCATTTAAGGTTATTTAACGCCAAATACAGTTTATTAATAAGTCAACAAAGTATTGCCATGTATCAATAACAATTCAATTAAACATCAGTCATTTGTTAACACACAGCTGAATGATCAAATAGTTCGATTTCAAACAATTCAATTTAGTATAAGTCACTTGTTTGCACTTAGTTTAAATGTCAAACAGTTCCATTTGACCCATAGATAGTACCCTTTCAGGTACTACCACTCCGGGCCAGTGGACCTGGGAGTAATGGCATTACTGGGGCCTCACCATCAGATTATTTACTGTCATAATCAGGACACTCATAGGGAGTGTCTTACTCCTCTGCAGAGATGCAATCGGTGTATTCTTCAGCCTCGGCCGACTGAGCTGGAGACTTAAGTACTCGTGACAGTCACACAACGAGATATATATATATATATATATATATATATATATATATATATATATATGTGAGTGTAGTCAAAATAAAAGTGAATAAATGTGCAATCAGTCATGGGCTAAGTGACCAATGAGAAATTTGTCATGTTTTTTGTTGGTTAAGCTGAGGTTGTTTCGTTTTTGGCAGGAGTATATATATATATATATATATATATATATATATATATATAACCCTTCCGGCCTTGATAAGAAAATATAAGAGTTTGTTTTTTTTTTCTTCGTCGGGTCTTTTCAGCAACCCCTCATATATGTATGAGTAACTATACAGGTCAGATGGTCTTTTAGTTCAATGAAAATTTTCTAGAAAGTCTTAATTAATTGGCTGATAAAATCTCGACGAAGGCTTTTTTTTTTTTTTTTTTTTTTTTTTTTTTTTTTTTTTTTTTACAGATAGTTATAATTGTTTCTCAAGTGATGCTTACTGGAGTGGAAAAATAGTAATGACACCAATTGTTTTAATGCATTCTATAAATAGACAAGCACAAGCCTTTTATTAAGTCAGGCTAAGAGCAAATACTTTGGTAAAGTTATTCACACTTCCCTACCGGCCCATTGGTATAATGACAAGTGTTCACCAATAGCCCGGGAGACCAGGGTTCAATCCCAGGTTGAGTCATACCAAAGACACAAAAAATTGTACTTGATACCTCCTTACTTAACACTCAGCACTAGGAGGTTTGGATCAAGGATAGGTGGAGCAATCCAATCAAAAGAATAGCGCCCTCCTCTACAGCTCGGTATAGTAGCTGTTGAAAAGGGAGCCTTTGGTTCGCCCTCGACAACGGTCAGCCAACTTACTTATATATTTAAGAAATCCCTGGTATTTAAGAAATGTAACATCCTGTCAACGATTCTTACAATATGCTGACTGCATCCTCTTCACAGAGGTAATAAGTAAGTAGAGTTGGTGACCGTAGTCGAGGGCGACCAGAAGGCTCCCTTTTCAATAGCTACTACCCCGAGTTGTTGGGGGCGCTGCTCATTTCCCTAGATTGCACTAAAAAAGGTGCCCTGAATATGACATTAAACTGTATCTGATAATGAAGCTCTAGTTCTGGTGATATGGACAAAATGTGGTACCCTTTCATTGATGTTACTCCTAAATCTACGCTGACCTGTTAGGGTTCCATGCCTGAGTCAAATAGATCTCTTTAAAAATCATTCCTGTGCAAGGAAAAACTCTTAAACAACAACACAAAAAAATGTAAATATAAATGTACAATGAAAGCGATTCTCTAACTTCCAGGTTGACGCGCCATTAAAATCAAACAATCACTCAAACCCCAGTCATTGCAACTCGTTGAAAAGCAGTTCTTGAGAAAAAGGAAAAATAGATGTTTCAAAATTATATGTTTGATAGGAATACTTGAAAGAATTTTTCTTGTTTTGTCGCTTTATTTGACCAACCAACTATCTTCCTTCTGTTTTAAACTCTGTACTCAGTCTATTGCAATATGTTGGACCCATTAGCTGTTATGTTCTTGGGTGACCCACCCGGATTTGATCACTTCCCAGCTTTCTTGCCAGCATTAGCTATCCATCGGCTTGCTCTCTTTATGAAAAGCCACCAAGTGGCTTTTTCCTGCTGACTCCCTAACGGTTAGAATGTCTCCGTCTTTTTTGCTGCTCCTGTTATATTAATTCTTGTCAAGGCCCCGAAGAGTGAGCAAAGCCCTGCAAACCCTCAACAACCCATCTTGATTGGATCGCATAAAACTAGCTTGTCCTGACTTATGAATCGTTCTACCTATTAGTATTTGATTAGCTTCCACTCATGAACTTCTAACAGATGTTCCTCCTGGGGCACCTGTTAATTCCTACAGAATCACCAGCTTGGGTTGCATTTGAGAAGATGACCATATTCAAATCATGATGTAGACTTGGATGGTAATTGTTGTTATGCATCTATATACGTACGAAATATACGTACCAACACAACATGTGATTAATATGGTAAAAACTTTAAGATCAAACTGATCAGCCATGGGTAAAAATAGGACAGCTTAGACTCTCTCGCTTTGGTGGGGGCAACTAGTCTAGAAGAAGGAAAACTGAATTCAAATCAGCGATAATTACTCTTAAAAATTGAGTGTGCCACAGCCTGCTCGTGGCGAAGGCGTTTGGTAAATATTTATCATGTAACCCAATACCGTCTGCTCCCGTTTCAAATCATGATGTCGACTTAGATGGTCATTTTTATTACGCATGTATATAAGTACTAAATATACGTACCTACACAACATGTGATTATTATAATAAAAACTTTAAAATCAAACTGAACATTGATATCAACAAAAGTTACACTAAAATATCATCGTCAAAATATTTGCTATTTCTAGTGAACGCACCCACCTATAACCAAATTTTGTAAAGTACATTGTTTGATTTTGACACAGCATTAATTTGATTTTGATGAATTTTATTTTTAAATATTCGGTGATTATTAGATTTTATAATATTTACACATTGTACAAATACAAGTTTTTCTTGTTCTGTTTTTAATATAAAAATCTTTATAAAAACATTCTGTTAATTCCCGCTTGATTACTTGTTTGGGTGCATTCGAGATGACCTTGTCTGGACGGAGTATTGTTTGTATAATAGGATCAGAGAATTTTAACTCGTTTCCAAGATCAACTCTAATTATATTCTTTTAAAACTTTATTTTTCTTTAATTTTGTTTTTTGAATATAGAATAGAATTTAAAAATGAATTCAAAATTATTTGGTGTGTATCCTAAGTGCCTTTTTTATACTCACTTCCCCTAATTTTAGAGCCTGGTTACGTTCCTGTTCAGTAGTTAACTTATTAATGAGGTTCGATATCTCCCTTTTTTTTTTAAAATTTTGACTGCGTGGTTTTAGGCACTTTACTATCAAACATCAAGTTGTTAATATCACTAATCATAAACTGAGCAACAAAAAAGCTTCTTTTTTTTTTCTGTTACACATATAATTTATGCTCTACTAGACTAAATCGAATGTGCTGATTTCAAATCTGAGCTCAGAATACTCCTAACATGTTAAGTTTTAAGTTATATGCATATTCATATATCAATAGTATTTAAGTAATTAACATTTGTATTTGTAGTACATTAGCACTGTATATAGTTTATTTATGATCAAGGCGAATAGTTGTAAAATTGGCGACCGTAGTTGAGGGCGACCAGAAGGCTCCCTTTTCAATAGCTACAACACCGGGATGTAGGGGAGGGCGCTACTCTTTTCCCTGGATTGCTCCACTTTACCCTTGATACGTACCTTATATTGCTGAGTGTTAAGCAAGGCGGTATCAAGTACCATTTTTAAAGTCTTTGGTATGACGCGACCTGGGATTGAACCCAAGTCTTCCAGACCATTGGTGAACACTCTACCCACTGGGCCAATGAGCTGGTTCAAGGCGAATAGTATATTAGTAAATAGTATATTTATATTCAAAGAAGTATAAGTGACGATAGTCAATGATCAAACAAATGTAGGATATTCACTTCATTTCTCGTATGTTCATAATTTATTTTAATACTTGTTCTTGTGTTGAATATTGACCCTTGACCGAGCCGTCAATCAGAGATGAACCTGTGTAAATAAGCGGAAACAGTCACGTGATCTATTTGAAATTGTGGGCGTTATAAAATAATTCATGCCGATACCTGCTTGTCAGTTTGGGTCATTTGGAGACAGTGTGAGTCAGTGCCAACTTACAGTCACGGAGAGCTCTCCGCTGGAGGCAATGGCTCATAGCGGGCCCCCGGCTGAGTACCCCTGACCGAGAAGCAAAAGAAGTGTTAAGTGAGATCTTGAAAATAACACTGCGTGGTATGGTATAGAGAAAAAGTTATGGGTCAATAGAGAAGTTTGTCCCTGTCTCCGTCTGTCTCTCCCACACCACAGAAGCTTTGAGTCCAAAAAGAATAAAGAGTTATATTTTTATAAAGATGTGTTGTTTTTTTCTTCATTCATAATTCATCACACTAAATAACACTTGCATTTGTATATATAGCATATTTTCAATTGCAGGAACTGGCAATAATCATCCATCACGTTTGGGTTGAACTGGTCTTGATACTCTGTTTCTATCTTAAATATATCCTGGAGGAACTTCGCATCATAGGCATTGCTTATAACACCAATACTGTTGGAACAAAAAAACATTCAGATAACAATGCAAGTTATGCTCTTTTCATAAACATTAGGCATCCCATTCTTTAATGCTGATAGCATGTTGTATACCAAATAAGCAGATTTTTTAAAACTTTGCAACCCAAGAAAGTTCTATATAACACGAATAAATCTTAGGCTACAATCAGAGATGGATTCAGTTTACCACTAAACTTGCAGTCAGACACCATGGCCAATGAAAATACCCGCTTTCGGTTTTGTTTCAGTTTTCTCTATGCCAAACTTTATGTACAAGAATCAACCATTGATTTCTTAAATTTTTCATGAATCTGAGTTTGATGTGAAGGGGTGGGAGGAAGACTTTTTGAAGATGGCATATATTGTATGTACACAGTGCGAAATCCTGATGTACTCGAACAATTCTGATTAAATAGTTGATTTTTATGGAATTCCAACTTGTCTAGGGTTATTTGATGCCTAGAGTTTAGGGAATCGCATTCATGTTACATCTATATTTACATTTTTCGTGTAGCTATTTCATAAGAGTTTTTGCTCTCAGTTATGATATAAAGTATTCGTATTAAATATAAATAATTTGCACACAGTTGTATGGTATCAAGTATTCCTATCTTATACAAATAATTCATACACAATTATATGGTTTCAAGTAATCAATTCTATTAGATAATAATCATTTGTTTACGAACAGTTATATGGTTTCATGTAACTACAACTAATAATAATAATCCTTAGTAAACAATTATAGCTTTAAGTAACTATTCTTAATGCAAACAATTTACAGTTATATATTAATTTACACTTACATATCAAGTATTTCTATCGAATACGAATAATTTTCAAACGGATCTATTTGAATCATTAATAGGACCCTCCTTGGTGAGAGTGAACCTGTGAGTAATGGTAATGGAAGGGTACTCCACACTTACCCAAGATCCAGAAGTGGAGCCACACCATCAGATACAGTTCAATGTCATACCCACAACTCAACAATTCTTGCAAAGATTCAGAATAAATAAACTTGATTTAGTCTTAAACACGTGGATTTAGCCCAGTAAAAAAAAATCTTTTTAATCTAATGTAACAAACTGAAGGAAAGAAAAAAGCAAATATACACGAAAACATTGAATAAATTTACCTTTTGACTGCTTTACAGGCAAAAATTGACCTATGAGTTTCTTATTTTTCTCGTTTCTTTTTTTTTCCCCCATTTTTTATTTCTTTTTTAACCGCATTTGTTCGGTATTATGAATCAAGTACGACCTAATGACAAAATAACGAGTTTAAATTCCAAGCCCATTATTAATGGAAAGAGGTTATAATTATTTGCTCAGTTCATATTTAGAACAGTCACATTCTCTCTTTAGAGGCTGCTCTCTTGCTGCATATTGAAATAATCGGGTTTATTGCTTGCTGAAATGTCGGCTTCGGTGACCGCCATTCGATATAAAATTACTTCCTATTTATAGAATTTATATCATAATTAGCAAAGCTCTTGACAAAATAACGAGATTATTTATGTATGGATCAGCGCTTCAACTTTCGATCAGTGTGTAGTATCAGTTGGAGGGTGCGATATATTAAATGGTAATACAGAATAAATTGTAAAAAAAAGGGTTTTAGTTACAGTTAGGTGACAAATAGTTGGTATCATGTCCGTTGTCAATAACGATTACCTAAGTTCAGCATTAAATTCAGAATCGGCACTTGCAGGAAATATATTCAATGGCCAAAATGAGTCAGGCTTTTTTTCATAGTAATAAGAAGATTCATTTTAAACATAATGAAACTTCGATGGCTATATATTTTTGATAGGAAGTTGTTTATGGCTTATACCAAGAAAATCATCCAAAAGTACTTGTGCAAGCTGCTGTACGACCATTTGCCTCCCATCTCAAAAAACCTTTATGTAAGACGAACAAGACATGCTTGACACTGCTGAAGAACCGAGAACTAACTCATAAGCAACGTTCTCCTGTGAACTTGTAAACACATACAAACCAGTGTTAGCCGATCCGCAAAAACCTACTTACATCAGCTCTGTGCGGACACAGGATGCAGACTAGAGGACCTGCCAAGAGGGATGACCGAAAAAGACAGATTGGGAGAGAAAGATGGGGGAGGGCAAGATAATCCGTGACATCAATACGATAATAATTTGTGCACTGTAGATCAAAGTGCTTCTTCTAAGCACATCAGCCTAAAATCAGATCATTCCTCCGCAGTATTAAAAAAAAAACGCCAGAATTTCGAATAGTTATTTTCAAGATAAAACGAGTCAGTTTACATTAAAAACAAATGCCAAACTAAGAATGTTTACCAAGCAAAATTAAGAAGTGATATATATATATATATATATATATATATATATATATATATATATATATATATATATATATATATATGATCGATAAAGCTACTGTACAAGAAACGATACAATAATCACAAAGCTTCTTTCAGAAACGAACGATACGCAAATGGTACAAGACTAAGTAAGTACATCTGAGAATATAAAGTAAAGGCGTAGTACGGAATCTGGGGATAATTGGTCCTTTTTCAAAAGAGCTTATGGATGTAATGAGGGTTCGGGAAATTGTCAATTGTGCCTGAAAGAAAATTATTATAAGTTTTCCGGTTTGCACAGTATATAAAAATGAAGGACTGAAAGAATTCCTGTTTATTCATCCTGGTTTGTCAGTGTTTGAAGATAACTTATTTTTAGGAAGTTCACAATTTCTAGAGACCAACTGCAAAAAAAAAGGCTTTTCGTTTGAGTTTGAAATAGAAAAAAAGAAAGAGGCGGGAAACAGTAGTTTTCCCTCATCTCTTTTAGTCGAGTAAAATATTTGTTGCTAAAACTCGCACACACACACACACACACACACACACACACACACACACACACACATAGATAAATAGATGAATTGAACTTAGTTTGAATAGCATTGACATATAGTTAAGGGTATGTGGTAACTGCCAGTTTCTTTCTAATGGAATCATCAGACCAAGAACAGATAATTCCATTGGCAAGACACTGACAATCACCACGCACTGTTGACACTGTGTCTATGCAATTTAAATTTACATTTAACACTAACAAAAGAATGAACGTTTCCTTGATGTTTTCTTTGGATTAAAACATTCATTTTGTTGTTCATTTGCGTGGTTTATTTCAGTTTGTCGTCCACTCACTAACTTTCTTCCCATTAATCCAAATTTGTCAACGACTACCGTGTCTGAAGTGATGAAAGCTTTCTATAGAAATTAGTTATGTTTGGTTGTGTTTTATTGCATATCAACCCTTATGGGTCATTTACTGCCAAATCCAGTGCATATATACATATATATAAGCGAATAGTTTGTAGGTATCATTTTTAAACAAGCCCGAGCTCATTTATTTAGATGCAGTTAAATGGTTTCAACTATTGCTACCAAATACTGGTCTTTCTATCTGTACATAGTTGAATTATTTCAAGAATTGATATCAAACACTGATGATTATATTTGATATTAACCATTTGTTTGCACATAGTTAAAGGGTTTCAAGCATTGCTATTTATTATTTTCACATAATTAAATGGTTTCAAATATTGTTATTTAATACTGATAATTCTATCTAATATTGATGATAAACCCTAGTGAAATATTTGAAGTATTGCTATCTAACAGTAATAATTCAATTTAACATTAATTATTCGTCTGCACAGTTAAATGGTTTCAAGTACAGTAAATGTTTGATTATTTCTATTTGACCAATAGATGGAACCCGTACAGATATCCCAACTCTGGGTCAAAGTGGACTTGGGAGTAATAGCAATGAAGAAGTACTCTACACTCCCCTGGTTTCTCGGACTGGAGCCTCACCTTAAGATAGTTTAGTGTCCTATCCAGTATACTCATTGAGTGTGGGAGGTCTTACCCCCCAACAGAGATACAGTCGGTGAATTCTATTATCCCAGCCGACGAAGCTGTCAAAAGAAATTGGTTTCTCCGTTATCTTTCTTTGAACGACAAGATTTTAATATTATCAATCATGATCTTAAAGTGGTAGACTTATAATTCATACCTGAAGGGGATTGAAATCGCGATACCATTTGTAGTCTTAACCCTTGGAACCTCGAACGGTTGTTACTTAAACATAGAAGTACATAAAACCGGGCGGTTGGAATTTCGGCTGGTGATTCTCCACTTTTATATCGTTAATGTCGATAAAAATGCTGCGATCTTATATTTTCTACATGATTTTTATCATTTTTTAAAAATATATTTTAGATTGTCTATCGAATATCTTAACCTCTTATTTAACAGCTCGTAAAGCGGTTAAATTGTGGCAATTTTTCGTGGCAACTGGCTCAATTTCGCCTGCTGAACAACTCACCCCCATGTTGTTTAGATTTTATTTTAAGAAAAGATTAGGTGGTCGCGGGTTTTGGTCGAAACTGAACAAGTGACAAAGAAGAAAAAGAAGCAAAAACGAACTCCCATATTACTCACGTATAGCTGTGTCTTTATCTTCTTGTCGAGTTCGCCCTTTTTGAGTTGGGACACATCGCTACGTGGGCCTGGATGCAATTCTCTCGTTATCATGATTATCCCATTCTGTCCAATGGTCAGCTAATTCTCCTGTCTATTTGCTATTCAACCACAGTGGACAAGAAGAGGGGGCAGATGAATAACCTACCTCTGGGCTGAAACTCAGCAGTCAGTTTTCTCTTTACTTCCTTGAATATATGAAACACTTACTTCCGAAAAAGACCCTCACATCCTCATGTGAACCTTCAAAAACTACTGTGCTTTAAAAAATGATATCTTTGTCTACAGAAATATGACTTTACAAGATTCGAAGACTTCTATTTAAGAACAATAAAAAATTAACCCTTCCATCCCCATCAAAAAAGCCTTCTCCACCTATGCTCATACATCCCTATATATACACGCTCGCTCAACATACATATACATATGTGACACACCTATACACATACATACTCATATAGAAATGCTCGTACCAAAATATATGCACCTAAGAACAGAAGAGCTTATAGTATCATTATAGCATTTTACATTTTCAGCGGGTTTTTTTTTTCTAGCCAGGAGCCTTGAGCGAGAGGCATACGGCCGTGGAAGGCTCCTTAGGATTCTGAGAGTTAAAACCGTGTGCGTATAATTCTTTGATTGAACTGAGCTGAAGGAGTGTCCTTGTAGCGTAGTCGCTGAATTGCAACATCATATTAAGCAAGTTCGAACTCCAGTTGCGCTATTACGTTCACTTTTGAACTAATACCCTTGTGAAAGATATGAACCCCCTTATCCTCCCGCTATGTGTTAAATAGTCCCACTACTGCTCTTCTACGAGGATGGTTTTGTTATTAAACTAGCCACGAAGGTTGATATGCCATTAGAAAGAAAGAAAAAAAAAGAAAGGAAGAAAGAACTGGGTTGAGTCCTAATAAAGAAAGACCAGACCAAATTCTCTTCTGAAACTTTATTCATGCATTCAGATTCTTTTTATTTTTTTTATTTTTATTTATTTATTTTATTTATTTATTTTTTTTTGTCATGCCAACTGAAAATAATCGTTTTTTGGTAAAAGTAAAGAAACTATACTAATTATAATTCGAGTCTCATTGGGTGTCCCATTCATACGGCCTTGTGCCTCATCTAAGCAAAAAGCTTAGTAAATTACTATACTAATTACAATGCTTCTTAGAGAAGATTGGATGGGAGGAGTAACGTTTCATTTGATGTTATTTCAGATTCAGTCTTGCTGCAATGTTGTGTTTAAAGAGTTAAGAGACTCGTTTGAATTTACTAATACCTCTACCACACAGAAAAAGAAAACTTTTCTTTCTTTCTTTTTCGTCCAACCACATACGCCTTTCTTACTTCCACCTGTCCTATAATAAAACAACTTAATGTGAACGTGTGTATTCCCACGTATTTACAAGAACCGAGCATTTTTTTGTGCAAAAGAAATACTTGTATATAAATTACTAGACGACCTATGCACCAGTTGAATTCTCGTTGTAACAGAAGTTCCCAAGGATATTGATGCTTCTATTTAGAAAGGAGTGAATGATTCTAATTAACATTTCATTATTATCTCCGTCGTCTACAGAATTTGGATTATTAAAAAACAACGTTCTGTGCAAATGCAGAGCCGATAAAATTATCATTCAGTTTAAAATTGAACTGAAAAATTGTTTCATTGTCTCAGAAAGAGAATTTTTAGTGTATTTCTGCCTTAAAAATCTCTCTATAATGTGTTGCCTTTTCCTATGTTATAGTTACATATGAACATAATCAGAATTTTAGTAATAGATAGATAGATTTGGTTTCTTTGTTTAATGTCATATCAACCTTCGTGGGTTATCGAATGCCAGAGTTATCCTTACAGAAAACGGTAGTGGTACTATTCAACGTATAGCTAGAGAGATAAGGGGGTTCGAACCTTTCCTAAAAGTATTAGTCCAAAAGTAAACGTTATGGGACCATCGGAGCTTGAACTCGCTTACTACAATGTCACAATTCAGTACAATAGCCACTACTCTACGGGGACTCCCACAAACAGATTAAGATAGACAGAAAGACCACAGCCTCATTTCAATCTATATATATATACTCTCTCTCTCTCTCTCTCTCTCTCTCTCAATAAATATATATATACGTTACTAGTCAAAAGTATTTCTTCACCCACAAAATTTTTTTTATTTCTCATCCTATAAGTGTTATTTTTAATGAAACAAGTGTTGCACTACAACCGTTTTATTTATTATACTGAATACAAGTTTTCCTCAGTAACTTTGACCTTACTATAACCAGATATCTTTTGAAAAATTAATTTGAAGACATTTTTCTTCTTTAGTACTAAGTACAAATAAAACGTTTTCCAACATTTACACTATCATCATCATCATCATGTCGTGCCGCCAGCATGGATATCCCTGACCCTTTCTCGCCACTTCTTCCTATCATTCATCGCTTTTGACAGGTCTTCAGGGTTACATCCTGTATCCTCACATAGCTGCTGTATGTATGTTCGAGCTGGTCGTCCTGCTTTTTCTTGGCCATATGCGGGGGTCCATAGGAGTACATCACTGATGAGTTCATCCTTGCTTCTCCAGCAGTGTCCTGCGTGTCTGGTTCGTCTAACTTGTATAGTTTTCGTGATGGGAGGCAAGTGGCCGTATAGTAGATGTCTTGTGGGGTATTGTCGCCAGGACTTGTTCAATATTGCTCTCAACATTCTTGTGTAATTGCCGTCTAGTTTCTTCTTCAGCCGTTTAGTTAGCGTCAAAGCAGTGCATCCATATAGCAGTATCGATACGACCACTGCCTGGAAGAAACTGCGTTTCATTTTATCGGTCAGGTCTGATTTCCATATGATCGAGAGCCTATCGATAGCTGTCCATGCTTTCGTTAGTCGTGTGTCGATGTCTTTTTCGGTTGATGAGACGCTACTTCCTGGGTAGGTAAATTTGTCTACTAGTTTCAGAGAGGCTCCGTCTAGTGTGGTAATGTCGCCTGTTTGGTTGTAACACATATATTCAGTTTTGTTTGCATTGACATAGAGGCCAATGCCTGCGGCCGCTCGTTCGAAACTATGCAGTAGTGTTTCGGCTTGGTTAGGCGTATTCGCCAGTAACGCTATGTCATCGGCGTAGTCGGCGTTGGTAATTCTTTTTGCGGGGTACCTTCTGCTTCTTTTCTTCGTCAGCTCGAAGCCATTTTCTCTGATTTTGTCGATCGAAGTTCTAACCACGTAGTCTAGACAGATAATAAAGAGGTATGGGGCTAGCGTGTCTCCTTGTTGTACTTTGGTGTTTCTGTAGAGAATCGTTATTGCTGCTACGGTTTCTTTTGGTAGGCCGTATGCTAGTAGGATTTGTTCCATCTTCCCTCTGTGTATAGAATCGAAGGCCTTGGTAAAGTCGACAAATAGTAATGTCGCCAGTAGGTTTTTTTGCCGGAACGCCTTCAAGGATTCTACAGATGGTCAATATTTGTGAGGTTGTGGATCTATTTCTTCGGAAGCCATTTTGGTTTTTCCTAAGGATATTGTCTATTTTGGGTTCTATGCGGTTTCGTAGTAGGGCATTGTAGATTTTGGCTGCTATGGATGTAAGTGTTATACCTCAGTAGTTCTTGGCTAATCCGAGGTCGCCCTTTTTAGGGAAAGGAAGGATTCATCCCTTCATCCATCTTTCTATCCTATTTTGATTATAGACTGCGTTGCAGTGTCGGAGCTGTATGTCGTCGAATTGTCTGGTCTTCCATACTTCTGGGGGGATCTCGTCAAGCCCTGCAGCTTTCCTATTTTTAATTTTTCTAAGAACCGAGTCGAGTTCTTCTTTGGTGAACGGGCCTAGTTTAATGTCTAATTGCTTACTGATAATTCTGGTGATCGGTTCATTCGTTACTTTCGGTGGGTTTCCTAGTAGATTTTCGAAATGCTGTTTCCACAGTTTTACTCTTTCTTGTTGGCTTGCAGCTTTCAATTTTGCTTTGGCTGTGCCCTTCCTTCTACTCACTTCGTTTATTGTTTGCAAGGCTATCCTAGATTGCCTATCTTCCACCGAGCCTCTAATCTTATCTATCTGATTTTGTATGTATTCTGTCTGTTCTTTTAGATATATTCCTGCTAATTGATAGTGTGCCTTTTCTAGTTTTTGTGTTTGTTGGGTTCTTCCGATAGCTTTTGGAGGCAGTTTTCACGAGTACACGCTTTTCTCTAACCGCTAACGTTTCCCAAGGGACTCTATATTTAGTTCTAGGTTTTGTTGGTATACACTTTGATGCCGCCTCAAGGTGTGCATCAACAAAATTCTCATATTCGTCATTTGGGGTACCTTTTTCTGTCTTCTCTTGTAGTGTTTCGAATCTGTTTCTAAATTCTAATGCATATTTATCTCTAATATCTTTGTTGTTAAGTCATAGTGCTTAGTTGTCGCTGTTCGTGTGGCGTTTTTTCTTAGGCTTAGTCGTAATTTGGCCGTGACTATTCGATGATCGGAGGACACACCCTCGAAAGAGGAGTATGCCTCGCTATTCATGGCACTATTTTTCCATTTCCTGTTTATAAAGACGTAGTCTATCTGTGCTTTACTATTGTTCGCGTATGTGTAGGTCCATAATTTTCCCTCCCTTTTTTGATAGATTAACATGCCTCAATACAAACTATTTTCTATCATGAAATCAGTTAGATGTTGTCCATTCCTATTTGACGTGTTGTGTAGGCTGTATTTGTTGTTTCTGTTTTTCCCGATTTGTGCATTCATATCTCCACCAATGACTAGCAGGTTGTGTTTCGGAATGCTACGCACTAGGGAGGATAGCTCCTCGTAGAAGGTGACTAGTTCGGTTTCTTCACTAACATTGGTAGGGCCGTAGCAGGAGATGATTGTTGCTTTGGGGTTGCCATTAAACGTTGCGGCCATCATCCTAGGTTGTATTCTCTCAATGCTATTAAGTGTTTTTAACGCTCTTGGTCCTATAAGCATTCCCACCCCTCCTACCGAGGCATTGAGTTTTTCCATGCCGATACAATGACCAGCGTCCATCCATTGCCAGTTTCGTGATATTTGATATCTTCGGTGTGAGTGTATCGGTGTTCTTGTATGCAAATTTTGTCTATCTTATGTTCTACGGCTGATGCAGTTAGCTCTGGTAGTTGACCTATTCTATTTAGGGTTCTAACGTTAAATGTCGCTATCTGTATTGTTTGTTTGCATTTTAGTAGTTTTTGTTTGAGTTTGAGCTCTGGACCTAATTTTTCGAACACTGAGGCCAGGGCTCCAACCTCAGCAGGACGCGCCCCTTTTTTACCCGCGCGAAGAGCGATGCGGTTTATGTATGTGGTTTGAGTGTGGGTCATGGTTATCTTTCGATGGCTGTTTTTATTCTCATCTATAGAATCCACTCTTATAGATGAGCAGCAGTAGTTCCCCGATCGAACTGACAATCCTGAGCGTTAAAACGCAAGACTCACACGTCCAGGAAAATTTAGACATTGAGCATTCGCAAACCTTTACGTCCATCATGCTGCTTCCCATATCACTTAAACTCACATTAAACTATATTGCGCTGAATTACTGCTTGCTAGATACTACCTGTTTTACCTCTGCAGAGAACAATTTCATCAGAGTTACCAGCTTGCATGACAGAAGGCTGACTGCTCCAAACATCACTGCACAACTGAACCAGTGTCGTCAAAAATGTATTAACATCCACTGTGAGTAGAAGATCCTGTGAATCTGGCTTATATAGCAGAACTGCTATCTAGAAACCCCTATTGAGGAAACAAAACAAAGTCAAAAGGTTCCAGTGAGCCAAGACTGGACAATAGTGTAGTGGACTAGTGTCTTTTGGACTGACGAATAAAAATGCGGCGAAGAATTGGTGAAAGGACTGCAACCCCGTGTATCGCACCAACCATAAAGCATGTTGGAGGCTCTCTTATGGTGGTAGTGGTGGTGGTGGTGGGGCTTTTGCCAATTGCAAAGTTGAGGATTTGCACCAGGTGAAGGGCAAATTGAATCAGACCGACTATCACAACATACTAAAGCATCACGCGATCCAATTTGGAATGCGGCCAGTGAATCAAGGATTTGTTCTCATGCAAGATAATAACCCAAAGATTACTTATAAACTCTGCCCGAGGTATATTAAAAACAAAAAAGAACATCACTTCTTCAACTGATGTCTTGGCCAGCGCAATCCGTGGACTTAAATCCTATTGAACTGATGTGAGAATAACTTCAAGTCAGAGGTAAACAACCCACAAATGCTGCTCACCTCTGGTAACTTTTGCAGGATAGCTGGGCAGAACTCTCTTCAGTCTACATCCAGGCTTTGGTGGAAAGAATACAGAGGATCTGTGTGGCAGTGATAGTGGCTAAAGGGGTCAATTTTGATGAATCCAAAATTTAAGAAGTTTTGTGTGTGTGTGTGTGTGTGTGTGTGTGTGTTTAATTTGCATTTAATGTGGCTCAGGGAGACTTTTATTTAGTATGATCAATAAAACTATCATGGTGATTAATTTATTGCATTAAAAATAACACTTGTAAGACGACAAATAAAATTTTTTGAAGGTACCCAAATACTGGCTGAGTGTGTGTGTGTGTGTGTGTGTGTGAATGTGTATATATATATATATATATATATATATATATATACCAGCCTGTTCATATATATATGTATATATATATATATATATATACCAGCCTGTTCATATAAATCCAAGTCTGTTCATATTTATTTATCACTGACACATTTTTAAATTTGTAAGTCTGGAAACTTAAAAATGCAGATTAATCAAACGACGCTTTTCTGATTCTCTAAAAAAAAACACTTTTTTCTTTCTTCGTTTGTTTGTTGAAACTCTGAGTGAGAATTAAAGTGTAAAATATCTCTTGTTCATTTACTTTGTGATAAAGAAGCCTGTGTAACGAGCTAATCTGGGGCGGGGCACTCTGGAAGTAACTCGTTCTGGTAGGTTACACCAAGATAGGTCAATGGATAGAAACCAGATCAACATTTGATCCCTGGACAAGCGAAAGTTGCGCCCTCTGTATTTACTCAGTGATTAAAAAGCCGATATGACAGTTATCACTTTAAACTGGTATCCAGTTAAGATAGATTTATTTCTTTCTTGTATTTCTCTGTTTCATTTACATTAAATTAAATCCTCTACATTAAATTATTTGATTATTTCGTATCTTGCACTTTATTTTCCAGACTTTTTTCGTATGGGCATTTAAAATTGTCGTAGACTCTTGAAAATTTACTATGTTATTGCTATACATCTTATGAGATGACTGACCAATTTTTATGATTTCAGGTTCAAATCAACAGCTACAGCAGCTATTGGAATACACCCTACTAAAGCCAGATTGTCACAGCTGGTGAATTTCAAAAATGCAATCTGACACTTTAGAAGAACGATATGAAATAAAAGTCTGTTTTAAACTTGGAAAAATATCCACAGAAACGCATGGAATGCTTCAGACTGCTTTAGGAGTATCTTGCACTAATCGAGCATCAGTTTTTGAGTGGCATAAGAGATTCAAGGAAGGCACGGAGTCTGTGAGGGATGATGAGAGGTGTGGGAGGATTAAGGAAGTCAATACATCAGAGTTGATTGGCCAAAGGGTTACGGTTAATATGTTGAGGTTTTAAGGGAGTTCAGGAAGAGATTCCTAGGGAAGAGGTCAGCACACTTCAAATCGGGTCAATGGAATTTCCACCAGGACAATACGCCAGTCCACAACTCCATCCTTGTCACAGACTATTTGACCAAGATGGACATCAAGACAGTTCCTCAGCCTCCCTATGGTCCAGACCTTGCTCCCTGTGACTTTTGGTTATTCCCTAAGCTTAGAGGTTGTCGTTATGAGACAATTGAGGAGATGAAAGAGGCTGTGACGAAGGTCATTGACACGCTCACACAAGAGGACTTCCATAGGGCCTTCCAGAAGTTGTTGGAACGATACAACAAGTGTATTGCAGCCAGGGGAGATTACTTCGAAAGGGACTAGAGTTTCATGTGTGTACTATCAATAAAAGTGCCCATACGAAAAAAGTCTGGAAACTTATCGTATGCACCTCGTATATACTTACTTCCGGCGTTGTGCGACACTCAGCTAAGCTTATTAGATAACATATACAGAATAGCTCATGAATTAATATGCCACAAACAATTTTTTAAATCAACTTTCTTCTAAACTAATGGTACTTGAAGTTTATTATTTCTAGCAGAACATTATACGATCAAACGGATATTATTAAATATCATCTATTACCAAACTCTACACCATTGAAATTCCGTAACCAAAAATACATTTGTATGACTATATATAAAGGGTGAACTTATTTTTTGACTGCTACCTTTTCATATTTTTGATGGCAGGATTTCAAATTAAAAAGCCATTCATGCCTACCTCAGAATGCGCGAAGAATTACGGTGTGTGGGTTTTGCGCGTGCGCCGATATTCGTGAATGAATTTTAATATGATAAAATGTCACTTGGTGTGAAATTCTGTGCAAATAGATAAGGAAATCTTACAGCGTTTACGACTGTTGCTGACACAAGAAATTTGAGGAATCTCGAGTGAAAGAAATTTAGACGATGATGGAATTCTAGTTGGCAAAATACGAAAAATTCCTGTCACTATTTCAAGTGAGAAACTTTGAAAGATCCTGTTTTTGTTTGGGTATTATTATCATTATTATTATTTTACTTCTTGTGAGTTAAATCAAACCAATGTTTTATTATTATTATTAGATCTTTCTTCAAGATATTAATGGTATTGGAATAAATGATTTCAGACTAGGTAAACTACACCAGTATCTGAATGGTAACGGTTATTTGGTGCTTGTGAGGATATCTAGTTGTTCCCTACTCACCAGGTTCTAAAATCAGCATTAGTATATCAATGGATACACTAATACCTAATAAACGGAAAGGAAAGACGAACTCATATGAATATATAAGACATTTGGTAGAAGTATTATAATAATAAACAAGCCTACGCGCATTGTTCAAGGAACAAGCAATGTATAAAAAGGGACACAAAATGGTAAAAGTCTTACTTTTCTCTTAGATTTTAATTTCAATAGCGAGGTGAAATAAAGTACCTCCCTGGAGTTAGAGACAAAGGTCTCTATTCTGTTTAATGAATAGAAGTGAAAACCATGTTCACTTCGCTCCACGAGCGTAGACTGAAGAAGGCATCTTTGTCCCATCAAAGACGAGATGCAAAAGGAAAAAGATTTAGTGGTTTCTTATACAGGATACGCTAGTGTTGGCCAACCAGCAAGGGTTTACATACACCAGCTCTGTTAAGATATTATATTCAGTCTAGAAAATCTACCGGGAGCGATGGATGATAGGGCTGGATGTAGATAGAGAGAGAGAGAGTCTGGGAAATCTATGTTGACAACGCGACTTTATGATGACAATGGGAACTTGCACAAATCAATTTATATTATTTAGAGTATTCGAATTACTGTCCTCATCTTTATTGTTGTATACACAACGTTTCGGCCGATGTGCGCTTTGGCCTTCTTTAGGTGTTTCTTGTCGAACTCAGGAATTTTCCTGTCGAATTTCATCTGTTCTAATTCAGTTAACTACGACTCTAACCTACCTATTTTAATTAATGTTTCCCGTATTGTATTCGTCTCTATACTTGGTCTACTCAAGAGGTTACTATAGCCTAATATATGCACTGTTTCTTCAAGTTGTCTTACTCTCAGATGTTCTTCCCTATCTATTATCTTGACTTCATCGCATAAGGGTAAATGGTTTCGCTTTTCCTTCTATATATGATCAACCATATCTAACTTTTCTATTTCACCTCGTACAGCTGTTTTTCGATGTTCCTTTAGATTTACTTTTAGAGGACGGCACAACTCACCTTTATACTTTAACTCAACAGCTAGAGATGGAATATATACGATTCTTAATTATCTTATCTTCTACGGGGAACTCGACTTGGAAGAAATATTTTCAAAGACTTCAGCCACTCCTGAATATTGAACTTTATATTTTTTAAATCTTTTTGGTCAGACTTTTAACATAGGGCAGACCGACTGGGGTAAGTTTTCGTGCATTATTCCTTGTTATTCGATCAAGATTTCTTGGGGCTAATGATTTATTCTCCTGTAGTTATTTCGAAAAGGCAAATAATAGCACAAATCAATGTGCTGGTTTCATTTAGTAACCTTGTTACTCCTCTTTGATAGGGAATAGCGTCACGTTGCGGATTACTGTAATAGTGATATTGGAATGCTTTAGTGATGTAGAAAATATTTTATCGAGTTTCCACTAAATAAAGATCAATATTAGCATTAGTATATTCGTGATTTATTAATATTGAATACGAGAGAAGAAAACACATGATAAACTCATTTACACAAACAAAAAAATAAATTTAAAAAAATAACTCCCAGATCTTAAGATGTAAACTTAAGGTATCTCGGAGATTAATATTTACCCAGTCACTGTAGACAACCGGTGTCACATAACCTTTTACTCTTCTGCTGACTCGGGCTTTTGGGCGCCTCTGGTGGTGTAATGGTTAGCAAGCTAGACTAGCAAACCTACACGAGTGAGTTCGAGTCTCATTGGGTGCCTCATTCACATGGCCTAGTCCCACATCTAAGCAAAAAGCTTAGTAAATTACAATTTGGGCTTATACTTATATCTTCTATATTAATCAATGCCAACATCTTTCGTTTGTCGCCGTGTCTGACTTTTATCGTCGGCTGCCATCTTTGTTGCTGTGGTCGCCTTGTTTCGCATCTCTGTGTCTCTTCTCGTATTTCTGTCCGTTGCTGTCACCTCCAACTGTCTTAGTTCTTCTCTACTGGGACAACAACGCATGCACTATTCATATGTGCACATATTTTATTCCTAAAGATACATCCATTTCACCTGTTGCGACCTTTAATGGGAGTTAGAAGTATGGTGAAAATCAACCGTTTCCTTCGAACAGCCCTTGGCAACTAATGAATCATTCTAACCATTTTCCCCGGTGTCGTCTGATCACGCGACGTCTTAACCAATCACCGTGTTATATACAAGCGTGTAGTTACAAAAAAAAAAGACTGACGAGGAGATTTAGTTTATTGAATAAATAAAATAAACACGCAGATGAAATATCTGGCAGGCTGGCGGTGGGGGGGGGTCTATTCGGCGACAAGCGGTTGCTTTGATCTGGTCGGACGGTGTTGTCGGGTGATGCTCACTGGAGGGCCAGCGTTTCAACTGGCGTGTGACCTCTGTTTGGCCTATTTATGTGTTCCCGATTTTAAACACCGGTTTCAAAAAATACTACTTGTGGAAAAAATATGATTGGCTGAAAAATAGACTTTTTTTTATAACTGAGAATGTTCTGGGGATTTTGGATAGACTATGCGCGGAGCCTATGCGCAGAAGCCATGATTTTCTCAGTTTGACACTGACCGTTGTTGGGTCAACATCCGGTAGCTGTTATTTTCTTCTACAGTGTCAATGTCTGTGGGTCTGTGTTTTGTGTGTTTTAGTAAGCTGTGTGAAGGGTTAAGTGGATAAATCCGAAGAGATTTTATGTATTTTACTATAACAAGTAGTTGTACCAAGTCTGAATCATAATACAGTAATATTAAATGTAAATAAGATGGAGTTTTATATGGCAACATATATGGTGTTAGTATGCTTGTTTATAAGGAAGATATTTAGTCAAGTCTTGACTCACTAATGATCAATATTAACATTAGTATATCCGTGATATAATTTAATGTCTACTGATAAGGCTACCCTCAATAAATCTTCAATATGTTTAACAGCAAAATCCAAGCTTTAAAGTATTAGTTTAATAATTTGGTTTGCTTTGCTTTGGTTTCTTTGTTTAATGGCGTATCAATCTACGTGGGTTACTTAATGCCAAGATCATCCTTGTAAAAGAGCAGCTGTTGTACAATTTAATCCATTGCTGGGGGGATAAAGTGTTCATACACGAAACTGAACGAAATAGTGCGCCTAGAGTTCGAACTCATTTATCTACTATGTCGCAGTCCACCACGTTAACCACTACACCTCTGTTAATCCTCCTTCAATTATCTTGTCCAAATCAATATACAAATATATCACTTAAAAGAAATGAAAAACTTACTAAACTTTTAATTACTTTTTTGAGACCTCCACTTAATAAATGACTATGTGTCGCATCCAGTCCTTGTCGAAGAGGTTAGTAAAATACATTTTTTTTTTTTTTGCAATTGGATATCGGGTTCTAAAGTAGAGCTGTGCAACAATTGTTTCTTCGACAAGATAATGAAAAGCTGCACTTGATGATTTAAAAGACTACACGTTTCCTCTTTTAATAAACTATCCCCTGAATAATTGTTACCTCTACAAATCTCATTTGAAAAAGTGTCACCCTGTCAAACATTCGTGATAATTCTTCAGGTAATCCTGATTATTTTCAAAGCCATTTCATCCCTAGCAATCGTAATCTGGTCATATAATTCGCAGCGAATGATTTTTTACTCAATCACACTGAGTTTAATTTCAAATCCACCGCAATTTTCATTCTTATTTTAAAACCAAAAGAGGTTTTGATTTTGGGGGTGGCGGGGGACCCAGGAAGCTGACAATATAATAGACAGCATTTTTGCCTTAACAGCTTCTTGGCCTAGAAGAGTGTCACCTTATCTTTGCGTGGGGTCTTAAGTCTTGATACAGAATTTGCAAGATTGATCCTCGCAGTGATTGTAAAATTCACACGTTCACACATGTACATTGTCGTAACATTGAGCAACTAATAACCTACTTATATAGGAGGTGCCCGTGGTGTAATGGTTATTGTCATAGGAAAAGGACACGGCTACACGAGTTCAAATCCTGGACGAGACTGATTGCATTTCACATAGCACTAATACCCTTGGGAAGGGTATGAATCCAATTATTCTCCCTCCAGCTATGGATAAATAGTAGAGCAGACTGGGTTCTTCAGCCTTGGTGAGGCAACTAGTCTAGGAGAAGGAAAACTCTGAATTCAAACCTGCTAAACTCCGCTTAAAAAGTGACCTTGTGTCATATCCTGCCCGAGCGGAGGGGTTGGTAAATATAATAATCTACTTATATAGTTATTTAGAAAGCTTAGTTTAGTTGTGGTACAAGACGCAAAATATTCGGGCATCTGGTGGAATCGAACTCACTTTTAATCGCACTGGTTGCTAACTATTAAACAACGTGAAGCGCACAATCTTAATATAAAATGCAGTATATATATATATATATATATATATACTCTTTTATAAATACTCATAAAGTATATAATGCTGTATATATATATATATATATATATATATAAAATGTAGTATATATATATATGTGTGTGTGTGTGTGTGTGTGTGTGTGTGTGTGTGTGTGTGTGTGTGTGTATTTCAGGTAAATAATCAGATAACTGTGACGGCAAATTAAAATAAAAAGATCCCCGGATGAGCAACCATTTAAAAGCGTATGGGAACTGGTGCATTTAAATATTGTTATCACCAAACGGGGAGTTTGTTTTTTTTTTTCGCACATGTGAAGACGGGGCGGTCTGGCACTTGATCCCTCGTAGAATAAGTCCTTGTTCAGAGTCCTTTCTCAGGCATATAGGAACTGGCATATTATGTGGAGGTTAATTTAGGGCTAGACTGACCGCCGCTGGCAAGGGGTTTCCAAATTTCACGTTACACATACACCCACCAGGCAACTAGCTCTTCCACCCCTAGATTTATGGAAGGTATGGACCTCTAGGTTTAGATATAATTATATTGATTATAGTAGTCGACAACTCCGGTTTCCCGTATAATATTTTTAAAGGAATTCATATAGGACAATTTAAGCGAAAATAACATAAGGCGAAAGAAGCTGAAAAAGAAACATGAGATAAACAATTTGATAGTAGACGACACAAATGAACAACTTCAACACATGGGAACATTAAAATATATCAATCTTTTTACTATACACGCGGATGCACATATTCAACGCGTCGGCTATATTATTAACGTATAGCACATAAACATAAATGTCTTTCTTCTTTTCCTTTCTTTCTTCTTTAGTCTTTCTTCAAATTGAGAGAGAGAGAGAGAGAGAGAGGGAGAGTATATAATTGGGTGTAGGGAGAAACAGTCTTAAAGTTTACTTATCTTTGCGACGACTTTCCTTTGGAGAATATTTTCTTTTTTTCGGGTTGACGGAATTTATTTATGCATATCGCTCTGGCTTGAAGGCACTAAGTTCTTCTTGTCCAAAATTTCTTTCCACTTTCTTCACCCGGAGTTTGACCTGAGACTCCGTTCATCACGACCTCTGTTCCAAAAAACTGATTTTCTTATTCCCTATTTCCGCTGACGGAAGAAGGGGGCTATTTCCGCTTTGAGATTCTAGCCAATCATTTGGCTTCTATCTTCTTCCTTCCCCTGTCAGGCGATTCGTTAGGGCTATTATATGTCCCTGTACCCCACTTTTTACCCATCCGGTCACAGAGTACAAACATCTGTTAGTTTCCATTCTGACCTGGATTTGTTACTTGAGGAGTTGACCTAGATTCCTCTTTCAACGGTCAGTCTTTGGCCTGTTAATTCAAATACGGAGGAATAGTAGTAATCCCTTATTTCTCTTCTCTCAGTGGGAGACCACATGACATAATGATAAAACAGGACAAAAATTCATGACGCCAAGTTTCACGTTTTTTATCCCTATGTGATGTAGTATTTAACACGTCTCACTCACTCACTTGAGAAGTGACAAAGTGAAACTCTGTAGCGGGAGTTTTCATCCTGTTTTATTATCATCTTATTTTATACTTGAAATATAACAGTTCCTTCCCATCGCAAAAAAAAGAATACATACTCCTGGAAAGAGAAAAATCTGGATATACATTCTGATACAATACAAATTAAATTGTTAATTTATACAGATTTTTCATTGTTTTTTTTTTTTTCTTCAAGTGTGTATACATTTTTTGGCCGATTCTCTGTTGTGATATTGCTCTGCTTTTTCGTGCATTGAGCACTATAAAAATTTTCTGAATTAAAAATTAAATTCGAATGAGGATCAAACTCCCAACTCAACAGTTATTGTTCCGCAAGATTAGCGTTGGGATACAATATATAAATTATCACCCTTAGAATATCGGAATGTCGGTTGAGAGACTCGTAGGGTGTTACATAACAGTTCCAGAAACCCATTCTCAACCTCTTTTCCCTCTGCTCTTCGAACAGTACAGAGACATTACCGCTGATAGGAAATGATAAAACAACATGACTATATTATCTACACTTGTCAAGTAAACCTTTTTTTCTATTTTGTACCCTTTCCATACAAATGCTGTTGAATCATTGAACAACGTATGCATAATTCTAACTATTGGGGCACGAGTAGATTTATACTGTTAGTATGTATATTGTATATTAAATGTTCTTGAAAGTATGAATGAGTTTTTCTTTTTTCCTATTGTTAAATGTTAGATTGATGAATTGGTTGTGCATTATGGCATATCAACTTTTGCCAAAACCTCTGTGTGTGTGTGTGTGTGTGTGTGTGTGTGTGTGTGTGTGTGTGTGTGTGTGTGTGTGTGTGTGTGTAAAAAAATTATAAACGTAAAAATTTCTTCAATGACGATGGCTCTGGAATAATATATCCAACTGACTTTACGTCAGTCAGGTTTCGATCTTGGTTTGAAACATCTCGCGGGTCTAGTTAAACTGAAGAGTTGTGATACAACAAAACAGTCTGTAGATGACAATATATATATATATATATATATATATATATATATATATAATTTGTAAACAAATAGTTTGTAGGTGACATTTTTAAACTAGCCAGAGCTCATTTATTTGCTCATAGTTCAATGATTTCAAGTATAGTAAATGATTTAATATTTTTATATGGCCCATAGATAGGACCTTAACGGCTACTACCACTCTGGGTCTGGGTAAATCTGAAATTAATTGCAATGAAGGAGTATTCCACACTCCCCAAACTCAAAGACTGAACCATCTCCATCCAGTATAGTTTAATGTCATACCCAGGACGCAAAGTGATTTTAAGTATTGCTATCCAAAACACAGTTGAATGGTTTCAAGTATAGAAAATTATTAAGTAGTTCTATTTGACACATAGCTGGAACCCTAACTGGTACTCATACCGAAGTAGATCTGGGAGTAATGGCAATGAAAAGTTATTCCACATTCTCCAGAGCTCCAAGACTGCAGTCTCACCACCAGATGGTTTAGTGTTATATCCAGGACAGTTGTTGTGCGGGACTCTTGTGCAGAGATACAGTCAGCGAAGTCTACAGCTCCAGCCGACTTAGCTGTGTTTAGTGTTTGTATATCATGGATATACAAATGTTGATATTGGCCCTTGGGAGAAGATTAAATACCTTTCGAAATAACATGCAAACCAATACTCGTTTTAATGGTTACATTCATCATCATCAAGGTGTGGCGACAGCAAGGATCCCTTTGACTCTCTCTCTCTCTCTCTCTCTTATTTTTCGTCCATATTGGCCATTGTACATTGTAAGTCCTCTAGACAGAACTCTGAGTCCGCACAGAGCTGATGAATCATTAGTTTTTGCTGGTTGACCAACACTGGTGTGTCTATAGAACGTCGCTTAGGAGTTCGTCCTTACTTTATTAGCAGTCTCCAGCAATTTCTTAAGTGGTTTCCAAGACGGGAGGTAATTGATTGCACAACTGCTGTTTTATGAGGCGCTGCTTCCAGGATGTGTTCAAAACAGCACGCAGTATTCTTGCTAGTTCTCATAAATGACAAACCTCTGAAATGAATAGATTAGTTCATATATCTCAGTAACAATATCTCATCTACTGAAAGCGATGTCAACATATTCATAGGTAAAGCGTGGACTGTTATTGACGACTGATAGATTAATTTTAATGGCATATCAATTCCTCTAGGATAATTTCATGCTTAAAGTTTTGGGAATCGCATTCATTGTACGTTCATATTTACATTCATTGTGTTATTTTTAAGAGTTTTTTTTTTTTTGCACTCAATTCCATTGAATATTTTTAAACATTTATTTGACATATAAATGGAATCCAGTTCAGAGTGGAGCTTCACCGTCAGATGCAGAACAAGAGTGTTTCCGCAATTTGCTTTGAATCTTTGATTCAGCTTCGAAGTGGTGAACCCAGGTTTCATCTTGGGATATTAATCTACAGTTGAAATTCTTAGGGTCAGTCTGGAAGCAAGTCCAGAAAATGTCAACCCTTTCCAGCTTGTACTCTTTTGCTAGCATTCTAAGGACCCATCTCGTAGACAGCTTGCTTAACCGCTGAACCAGAACTAATACATATGAACTTAACTATCTGCCAGACAGGTCACATACGTTTTTTTTACAGATACTTTATGACTACTCTGGCCTCTGTTTTGTCTTGTGTGATTTCTTTGTTTAATGGCATATCAAACTTCGTGGTTTATTTAATGTCGAAGCCATTCTTGTAGAAAGACAGTAGTTGCATTGTTTAACTGGTGACTGAGGGTAAACGGGATTCATACTTTTCCCAAGAGTATTAGCCTAATAGCGCGATAGGAGTTCGACCTCTCTTACTACGATGTCGCAGTCCAGCATCCTCTGTTTTGTCCATTTTTAGATTTGTCGAACACCTCTTAGTTCTGTATGAGCCTCACCTTCATAGAAATCAAATCAGAAATTTAAATTAGTTTGTCTTGTTTTATAAGAAGTGTGTGTTGCCAGTTATGACTCTTCTTTCTGGGTGAGACTTAAAACTTTTTGAATGCCCCTCGTAAATAATTAAAAGTGACAGATGATCGCACTTGCAGGCGTAAGCAATCTGAAAGAAAAATAACATTTCAACAGGTTCAGGTTAGTTGTCTGATAAAGTATCCCACATGGCAAAGATTATTTCAAGATTTGAAAACAGTTAAATGGCCGACCTCGGACTTAAATACGAAACAAAATAGTAAGTGAAAACTTTGCTTAGCAACGGATTGGAGTTTTTACTAAAAAGAAAACGGTGGCATTTGAATCAAGACTCGCTGTACAATACTACGCTTTTAAAAGCAAATATATTTCACAACAGCCTGACTGACTAAATATAAACAAAATTATCCTTTCAATGAAATATATAAATTAGTGGCTATAAATAAATCAAAATAGGTTCTTTTGTCTCGGTGGCTTGCATTGCATCGACTTATTTTCATTATATATATATATATATATATATATATACACACACACACACACACACATATATATATATATATATATCATCACCATATTCGTCAAACAACACGGATTTCTTTGTCTATCTTGCCATCCGTGCTTATAAGTCACGGCCACTGATAGTTCTTCTAGATGGTATACCGTATTCGCACAGAGCTAGTCAATATAACTTTTTGCTGGTCGCCTAACACTGGTGTGTCCATGTGTAGTATTCCATAAGATGATATTGCTTACGATTCTTCCTAACTTCACCAGAAGTGCTCAACATTTCTTGATCGTCCTACCTAAATGGTTTTTGAGATGAGAGGTGAGTAACTATAAAGCTGCTGTTTTGTAAAGTCCTGCTTTTAGGATTTATTCAAAATAGCATACAGCATCCATGTGTAATTCCTATCTAGTTTTTACTTCAAGCGTTTTCTCAAAGTCCAAGATTTTCAACCATGTAGTAGTACACATATAGTCAACTAATTTAAGTTTTTTTTTTATCTTAATCTAGATGATGCCATCTCCTTGGACAAATAATAAAATGCAAAAATAAAATATCCCGCAAATCCACTGCCATCGAATGTTTAATGGTTGGCGCTTATAGTAGGAAACAGTCCCTTCGGGTCTTGCCTGTCCACTAGATAACACGTAAGTTTGCAGCCTCTCGCAACGAGCAGTCCATACTCCATAAGTTTTATAATGATGATTCATAGGCTTAATAAAATTCAACTAAATTTCTGCGAGAGAAGCCCATAAAAGTACGTGCCGCGACCGGCCTACAAACATAAACAGATCGGATTACTAGTTCGCCCTAGAAAAAATACATCCGGGTACGGCCGGAAATGACAAAGTCCTTTTTCAACTCTAACCTGCCGTTACAGCTAAGAAAGGAATAAATTAACATTTATCAACATTTGCAAAATACTTCTGCCAGAAATAATTCTATAAATATGGAATTAATTATCTTCGCTAGCCTATACCAGGCTAAAGAAGTACTTATTTTCTAAGTCCATTTTTTTTTTATAGAAGAACTTTCTATTTACGTGGCGCGACAGAAGTGGTGTTGCTTTTCTTTCATATGAAAAAGGCTTCGGCGGCGAAAAATTCAGAGGTCCACGTACTACGCTCTGCTACCATCCTCCGGCCTCAGGGGGCCATCCCCCCAGGCTTATACCCCCTTCGGGGAGGTTGGGTTTATTGCCTGGCGCCTGAGGCGCCCCAAAAAGGGGAATACCGACGGGGCCGAAGGTATTTTTGGCCTTGCCGGACGCGTGTGGGCTTCGGCCCTGCGACCGGGTCCACCTTAAAAACGGCCTTGTGCCATATTTGTGCGTTGGTGGGACGCTTCGATAAATACAGAGGTCCACGCGGACGCTCTAAGGGGCCACTCAGCTCCACGAGGTCGAATCCTACGTTATCGTAGTTGCATTCACCTCACCGCCACTTCTAGTGGTAGATTCACCCTTCTTTTTTTTTTTTTCAACAAATCGCCTTGCTACAAGGCTGAATCCCACTTCTAGTGGTAGATTCACTCCTTTTTTATCGCATTGATATGCACTAAAGGTTCTGCTCGTCCATTTGTCTGCGCAGCGCTAAAGGCACGGGTTAGCCTTTAGCTACCGCATCGCTACCTGCGCAGCGCTAAGATAACGCCAATCTTAGCCGCGGCCTCCTGGCCTGTTCGCTCGATAGTGCAGAGCTTTGGCGCGCCACAGCCTTAGCTACCGCCTGATACGTCCGCACAGCTTTGGCGCGCTACAGCCATTGCTACCGTCAACGATACGCCCGTACAGTTTTGGCGCGACACAACCATAGCTACCGTCCTGACTCGTCCACACGGCTTTGGTACGGCAAAGCCATAGCTACCGTCAACGATACGCCCGCACAGCAAGGCCCTCGCTCGACTTCGTATGTGTTAGGGCTTGGCAAACCTTAGCCACGGTTTCCCTGTCCGTTCACTTGGTCCGTAGTACTAAGACACCAACTCGCTCGACTCTACACAACCAAGCTGCCAACACCGACTTCGACCACGACGCTCCAGCAATGCAGCATCCGGTCCACGTAACGATTCGCTGTTACGGACTGCCCTAGCATTGCAACATCCGGCCCACGTAAGAATCGCTGTACGGGCTAGCAACCAGATCGACACCCCCTCCTCGGTTAACCCAATGTTCTGTAAAAACTGGGACATCGATTTACCAACGACTCGACCGACCTCGGCTTCCCGCAACGATCGTCCAGCTGCATTCAACGACTCGACCGACTTCAGCTTACCTGCATCAAACATCTACCTGTATCTCCACGACTCGATCATACCAGCTATTGACATCACCCATCTAGCTAAAGATCAAATACAACCGCCACGGACTTTACACACACGTTTGTAATTCCGACAATAAATCGTCACTTTTGTTGTATCTGTTATCTCACCTTTGTTCCCTTCATTGTCTTTGTCACTACTCGCACGCATTAAACTCAATTCATTTGCGGAGTCGACATGCTTATCGGCTCCGCAACATACGCAATGCCTACCCAATAAAAAGTATTCATTACAAAAGTGATTTTTTATTTATTTATTACAACGTACCATTTATTTCAATTCGATCATACTGCACTTTAGGGAGATTCATTGAATTTACACTTATTGTAATGGACACTTGAAACTTGTAAACAGGTATTCCCTTTTGAAAATCTGTACTTCTTTCAATTGAATTCATTACTTATTATCATAGTTTTTGACAATACTAACCTACAATAGATTGCGACGTACTAGTCAAGCTGGCATTTAAGTTGACCAAGATTTTTAGCTGAAAATTCTGGGTTTGAATTATACCTGCTGTATTGGTCGACCTCAAAACGCACAATAGGCTACTGTGACTTCCCGGTTAGTGCTTACGAGCTGTGCATCAGTTGTTGAAAACGATGAATGATATAACTTTAATATAATACTTAATTTGTATTACAGTTTTATTCTATTTTAATCTGTGTTTAAGTGTCGAATTTTTTTTTCAGTGATGGAGGTTTGTATTAACGGGACTTTTTTCGCCTTCACCGGAGGAAGTGGATTAGTAAAGTGACGAGAATTAACACCGTTTTTGACGTTGAAGCGGAAAATAGGAAACTCGGTCTTATTGGGGGGTGGGGAGAAGACTTTGATGGGAATGGACCGCTCAAAATGGAGTCCGCGATTGACCGCTAAGAACCATGTGGTATGAAGAAATTTTCTTCTGAATAGGAAAATTTCTAATGGCTGACTGAGAGCCTTATGGAGTTCTATACGGTATCTTTTATCAATTGCTGAATCTCCTATTCGAAAAGAGATATTTTAATTGCTGACCCGAGGAAATTCTATCGAGTTTCAATTTCAATTGCTGAGTCTCCTATTCGAAAGGAGATATCTATAATTGCTGAACGGAGGAAATTCTTTCAAGTTTTCTCCCGTTGAATTGCTATGCCGTGAACACAAAAAATATGAATGCTGAACACAAGGCTGGAAGGAGTTTTTCCCTTCAAGACTCTTCATAAAGGAACTCTCTAAGAAACAATTTGCTGGAATCTGTCTCAATACATTTTTTTCTTAGTTACAATTGCTGCTGCTGCTGTTCAACAGAAGATTTTACTGTCATGAAGACTTCCATTTTTTAAAGGACTTTTTGAACCTGTAAGACTGTTTTAATTTTGAATTCTAACGAATTCTATTATTTCTTTGAATCCGTACCTCTGCTTCGTTCGTTGTTTTCGGCCTAAATCTTTTTCAGAGACTACTGTCTAGAGTTAAACGTTCGGTCATTCGACTGAACGCTAAAGTGAAATAATTTTAGCAGTATTTGCTTTCTTTTTAAGTGAATTTAATATGCATGTTTTTTATACATACATATATATATATTATCTGTAAATAAATAGACAGTTTATTGGACGCACATGTTACTTTTATTCCTGGTTTAATATTGGACTTTAAATTGACACGCGTTAGGGTGGTTATCTTGTAGTTGAAGAAGGCCGTGAGTTATTACCCTTACAGTCTGTGTGTTTTTTTTACGTTAAAGGACTTGCTTTTTGTGTTATGATTTTATAAGAAACATAATCTTTTAATTATTTGTTAAAGATGTTCAACAAAAACTAGTTTACGTTGGAAATATATGTAGCAGTCTGCTGGAGTTACGATAAATGGTGTATATTGATTATTAGGAGTGCTTTTCCAATGGTTAACTATTCCATTTGGATTTTAGCTCTTGCGTATAAGTTGACTCCTAGTTTCGTCGAGTTTTTCATGCTTAAAAAGTCCACTTGTTCGCCGCAATTTACAGTAAAAAAAAAATTAAATATGCAAATAAAAATCATTATAATTCAATGGTATAAGTTTTTTTTTTTTTGTTTTTTTTTAACTATTAAATTTTGAAGGTTAATCATTGTTAGCATTAATACTTCTTATTTATATGTTAAATGTTATTTTTATTCAATTTTTCATATTTGTCTAAAATCATAACAATGTTGTTATTCACTCACCCCAACTTTATGTCAATTTTAAAATGGTGGAACTTGGGTCCTAAGAGTTTTCTCTGAGTTTCAATATTATAGATTTTCCTCCGGTTTATATCGACAAAAAATAAAAATTTACATAGTTATGTTTCGAAACATAAGATTTACATAGTATTTAGAGCAAAGACAAAAATATGTTCACACGAAAATGTAACAAACTTTCGGCGAAAATAAGTTCACTATAGAATAGATAAATTATAAACAAACACACATTCCAGTAGCTATTTCTTTGTTGCGGTATAAAACAAAAGTGTTTGTGGTACATTAAGCTAGTTTGGACTAAAGATATAACTTACCCTCTGTTATACCGTTCAGAATATAGTGACGAACGTGACTAAAAAGGAGGGGGGGTAATATTTTACTTTTAGACTTAAAATCTGGAAAAGGGTATGTAATATACTCGAATAGTTAAGGTAAATAAAAAAGATACTTTAAAGAGTAGTGACGGCGCCAGAAACATTAGGAGTGACCCTGGTCAGATATCTACCATTGTCAACCAGCATCTAAACACTAATCTTTGTGCGTAGGCTGTAAATGCATTTTCTCCTATTCATAATGCTTTAAAAATGCTTGAGTTAATCTCTCAAGCCAAAGGGAGCGAGTCTGTTTCTATCGGTGTGACCTTGACCCCAAACTGCCTAAGCTCAATAAATATATTTTGCTGCTCTGTCCAGCGTTTTGACAGCTCAAGATAGGAACTTTGATATTATAAGCTGATAAGACATATTTATAAATCCAGAATATCTAAACTTATTAATTGTTTAATCGATTAAACTAATCGAAATAAGGTTTGTAGATTAACATTTTGAGGTCAAAACCCACCAGATAGTGTTTCTTTGATTGTTACCTCAACAATTCATGGGTTGAAATAGTTTTGTTTGAATGACATCAAGATTACAGCAAATCATAGGCTAAAATAGTTTTGTATGAATGATGCGATGGATTTCGCTTGTTAATTTTTTTTTTCTTTATTGTTAAGCCCATGAATTATAATAGTAAAAGTTGTAGTGTTTGAATAAGGGGTCACTTTTACGTGCTCCGTGATTGGCTGAAAAACAACCAATCACAGGCCGCTATCATCACATCTGCCGTACCACCACATGTGCACATGTTCTTCAAATTAACATCCCTTTTTTTTCCTTTGACGCCAACGATGTAACATGGAATTTTGACTGCTGACGAAGCAGGCGACAAGTAGCGAGGTGCATACGAGGACAGTTATCCCATGAGAGACTCTACGCACATGGGGACCCAGAATTCTCCTTCTCCAAGCCTTTGAATCTGTACGGACCAGCCACCAAAACTACATGGAACTGAAAGAACAGTTACCAAGACGAATGCTATTGTTAAGTCTGCAGAAAACACCCCTTTTTGCAATTTTTCTTCTTTCTTTATCTATTTCTCTAAATATAAACCTTTTTTCAACCGAATTGTTGTCTTGTTCCTTTTCTCTTGTCATGTGTCGTGATACAATAAGCCTTATTTATCTTTACACTGCAGACGTTGATTTTGTCTTATTTTCAGCGGGTAAAATCCCAACAAAAGAGCAATTTTGTTTCGGGAGGACGCAAAGTAGACGTTTGTTCAGAGAGTAGGCAAGGAATGAAGAGTGTCCTTTTATTCTTTTACTGCTTGCAGATTTTTCGCACCAGCGTTAGCTGATGGTCTTTCACTAGAGTCTGAGTGATAGCAAGTCACCTCGGGTCTCATGGATTTTTCTCAATACTCTGGCTGATCTCTTAAAATTCTGTAATCTGGATGATCTCGATTCGTTCTTTGATTTCCAACTCTTCCAGACCTTTTCTAAGCCTTTGAAGACCCTTCCAAGCGCACCAATTACAAATGGTATCATCGTCATTCTCATTTTCCACAGCTTTCTTGGTTCTCCAGCTTGGTCTAAGTCTCTTTTCGCTTTCTCTGATATTTACTTTGTGGTCCACTCGGACGGTAAAGTTCTATACAGCAAGTTTTTTTTTATTATCACTATGTCTTTTTTCTGGTCAGGATTAGGTGGTTCAGAGAATTTTCTGCGTCTCATTCTCCAGGATGGATTCTAGTTTGTGCATGTGCCATTTGGTAATATGGTCAAATATCAATTTCTTGCATAATTCCCAGGGGATCATCTTCCCCACTGGGAATGTGTCTTGTCTTATTTTTCTTTTGCGCTAGCGAGTAACATTTTCTATTTAAATGATTAATGGTTTCGTCTATCTACACTTGCAATTCTGTTGCGTACTGTCATCAAAAATCAAACTCTTGGCGGAAGTAGAATCGTAGGATATTTTATTTCATTTTTGTATTTTATAATTTGTTTTATTTTCGTGTTTTGTTTTGTTATATTTGTTTTCTTTAAACCTTATTTTACTGGAAGAGAAGATATTTTTTTTAGCTTGCCGCTTCTCGTTCCATTTATTTGATATAAACCTTCTTTTCAATCAGGAACATTAATAGATTAGGCAAGTCACTCCAGCAGTCTAATAAAATGTATAAAAACTTAACCATGACCAAAATTCAATGACTTTTGAATTATCTCCCTTAGATCGGTCAGTTTATTCGAATAACTGTCGTATCTCCTTTTCTTCCCCTCTATTCTGATATACGTTTTTACTCTGCCTTTCTTCCGACTCGCAGTCAAGTCGTGTTGAAAGCAATGATTTCCTTCAGATCATCGAGGTAACTATAATGAGCCTGTTCAGTTCTGAAAGGAATTATTGTAAAAATTGTTCGACTAACATGTGCAGGTTAACAAAAAGGTTTATACATGCTAGACTTTGATTCATATACAATTTTTACCAAATTACAAAGTGTTCTAAACATATGTTGTGGAAACTAACTCGGATTTTGTGATTAACAGAGATAGTAGTCAATTAAGTTTAGTAGTGTAGGGGGAAGAAAGTAAGGTAGGAAAAAAAGGTTTAGAAAAAAGGGAAGGGAAGTACTTTATATAATTTTAAAAAAAAAAAAGCAACGACTATATTCCTAAAAACAAATTTTTTTCCCACAAATATGAATCTATTCCCGAAGAAATAAATTTGACAAAATAGTTCTACCACTCGCATTGCATAAGTTTCTCTATGCAGGTTGAGCTTCACATTCAACTCATTTAGAACACAAAAATAAATGATAAACGTTACATGAAACAATACAAACGAGTGTTACAAAACAAAATAAAAGTAAGGAGAATCATTGGAATAAACAAAGACTTACAAAAACAGTTTATAAGCGAAATACCCTCATTCAGTATTTAAATTCAAAGTTCTTTTTCACTTTCTTTTCTGGTTCGCTAATCAGCCTGGAAAACACCCTGTATCGAGAGTAGATTATTTCCCTTTTCTCTGTAGCTTGTCTCGACAATTCTGTACGCTGGCACTCGCTAGAATTCAAACTTCGCATAGAGTTTCTTCCATATTCCTTTAGCTTCAAAATGTCTTCTAAAACTTACTCTCTCTGTGCAAGCAGCTGGTACGGAACCGTTCATTTCTTGGTTGAGAATACTCACGCTCGGTTTCTCTACAACTTTCAACTCCTTTTTTGGGTGGGGGGACTTGGTGGTCTAACGAAAAGCTAGTGTAGATTCTCGACCCGACTAGACAGCTTCCTTTCGTCGGCTGAATGGTCGAATTCGCAGTCTGGCAAATTGGCCAAATAGACACATTCTAGACAACTACCGGCTAAGACCAAACTGCCCTTAAGTCAAAAGGAGGCTTGAGGCAAAAGTCTAAAAGTAAAAAGAGGCTAAATGCTCCAGGCAGCCTGTTTTTATAGCTGCAAGGCGTTAGTAACGGTTCAACTTTGAAATAAGCCATTGGCATTCGTGCTGTTATTAACTGCTGAATTTACAAATTCTAACAGAATGAACACTTCGAACTAGCAAGTAGTATAAGCAACCTGAGACCTGTATGCCAAACTAAAAGCTTAGTTTTTAAGGAAGCCTTAAAGATTACCGCTGTAAGAAATGGACTGGCAAGCCAAGTTCAAATCCTGGACGAAACTGATTGAGCTAATACCCTTGGAAAAGGTATGGATCCAACTCTTCGATGGGCCAATGAGTAAATAGTTGGGTCGACTAAACTTTTTAGCTTTGGTACAAGAAGGAAAACTCTGAATACAAACCAACTCTAATCCGCTTAATTATGAGTACTCTAACTTCACACCATGGGATTTTGTTATTCTAGTGAATTTATATCTTGATTTCCTTAAAGATCCCAAAGGTTAGATATTGTTCACATAAAACATCTGAACAACAAAGTTTCAGCCATAAAAAACAGATTTTTTTTAATTGTTTAGCATATCGAAAACACACATAGGCATAACGGTTATCGACGAACAAAATGGAATCGGCAACACGATTTCAGATTTTGGATGAGGCTGTTTGCATTTCACTTTCGTGTTAATGCCCTTCGGAAAGGCACGAATCTATCTCTTCTCTCCCCAGATATGAGTAAATAGCAGGGCACACTGGGTTCTTTAGCCTTGGTTAAGCAATCAGTCAGGGAGAAGAAAAAACTCTTACTTAAAAGTAGATTCACTCCGCTTTAAAATTGACCTTGTGTCATATATTGCCCGTGAGGAAGGGATTTGGTTAATAAATTCTTTTTATTTCCATGCAGAATTTTTATTCTTTTATTTTAATATTACTAGACAAAAAATACGAACAATTAAATGAATTAACCTTAATTTATCCAATGGCAAACTTATCCTTGTGATATTTTAATTTGTCAATTTCATTGCTGCAAAATTCTCAGCATTTTAACTTTAGAGTATTAAAACATTGCGATCAAAATCTACGATGTCTGTATGATCTATTCATTTCATATGAATGAAAAATGAATGGTCCAGTAGTGACTCTTCAAAATTCTTCTTTGTCGACCTCAGACACTTTGTCATCTTTTAACAACACTGCATAATTTTCTGTAAAAATTGGCATCAGCTGCATCATCTACGGTGTAAAATATTCCCCCATCCTGTCAACGGCGATTTTAGTTGCAAGGAGCCAAATCTGAATGGAAGGGGCGAAAGGTGGGACTGTCTGACCTCGGTGATTTGATGTCATGCTGTTCTTTAGTGGTCACTCATTTAAGTACTGAATAGGCTCATTGTGGCTTACCTTTTTCCTTTCTTTTTACTAAGCTTTGCTTAGTCTATCACAAGTTATTTTCAGTACATGCCGTTCTTAAGTGGTCACCCACTTCAGTAATAAACGGGCTTATTGCTTCTTAGCTTCGGTGATCGGGCGGGGGCTGGGAACTTCGTATGTTGCTTGTATCACCTGTTCTGTGATAATACATTTGAAGTTGGTTTTAATTTGTATAGACAACTTCAAGAAGTCACATAAAGCTGAAACTACACATCCACATTTACAGGTATATCAACGAGTTGATTCTTTGGATTTTTTTTCTCACTTATCAAACTCATGAACAAAAACCAGTTTAATACACAGCGTGATTCACTTTACCGATAAAATAAATGTAAAGGGATGATTCCATCAAGTTGCAGACTTTCGGATAGAATAGTTTACTCACATATGTTAAATATTAAGAAAATTAAACAAGCGTATATTCAGAGCCATTCATAAAGGTTCTTTTAACCGGATATATATATGTTTACAACTAAGAACGATATATTTGCAGTAATGTACCCACTCTGTGTTACAGCTCATGGACAAAACAATAATTTAATATCCAATGAAATCTGCATAACCAATGGAGTAAATGTCAAAGTGTGATTCCGCCTAATTTCCCGCCCTATTGGTGGGGCTTAGAGTATGCTGACTCTATTCCCTGCAGAGGGTAAGACTCTTTTCCAAATGGGGTGTTTTGTGTATGACATTAAACTGCATCTGATGATGAGGCTCTAATTTTGGAGATCTGGAGAGTGTGGAGTCACCTCTTCATTGGCATTATTACCCCCAGTTTCCCTCTGATCCTAAATGGTAGTATCGGTTAGGATCCCATCAAATATATCTGTTTAAAAATTATTTGTAATCGATAGGAATACTGATGTCATATAACTGTAAATTATTTGTATTAAGAGAAGTTACTTAAACCTACAATTGTTTACTAAGGATTATTATTAGCTACTTGAAACCACATAACTTTGCAAAATCAAATGTCTATAATTAATAAAATAGTTACTTGGAACCTTATAATTATTGGAATTAGATTGGAATACTTGAAACAATATAACTGTGAAAATAATTTGTATTAGATTAGAATACTTGATATCATATAACTGTGTGCAAAAAACTCTTTATAAACAAGTATACCAAGAATATAAATATAAATGTACAATCAATACGGTTCTCTAACCCCAAGATAAATTATATGCCGTAAAAATCAATTAATCAATAAATCAATAAATCCAAAAACTCCTCTGCCACGTGCTGTATGTGACACAAAGCCAATTTTTACATGCGGTACAGCTGGTTTGAATTCAGAGTTTCCCTCCTCTTAGATCAAGTTACATGCCAAGGCTAAAAAGCATAGTTTGATTATTTTTTCTCGTAGTTGGAGAGGAGATTGGTTCATGCCTTTTCCAAAAGCATAAGTTCGAAGTGAAACAGTCTCGTCCAGGTTTTGAACTTTGATCGCCATATCTATTTCCCAAGTTGATGACAGTTACGACACGCACCTCCACGAATAAAAACGAATGTCTCTGCCCCGTCACAGGTCACCGATTTAAGCTTGTTTGGTTTAGTCTGGTTTAACGGCACATCGACCGTTGTAGGTCATTAATGCCAAATCCATTTTCATACATATAAACAGTTTAATTTCAAACAATTCTGTTTAGTATAAGTATAGTTTTTGGTTTACACAGAGTTGAATGTCAAAACAGTTCTATTTCAAACAATTCAGTTTAACATAAGTACACTGTTTAGTTCTATTTGATCCATAGATAGGACCCTATCAGGTGCTACCACTCCAGAGTGGACCAGGGAGCGATGGCAATAAAGGGGTACTCCGCATTCCCCAAATCTCCTGCATTACTGGAACCTCACCATCAGATTGTTTAGTGTCATACCCAGAACACTTGTTGTTGGGAGGAGGTCTTACCCCTCTGCTGAGAAGCAGTTGGTGTATTCTACAGCCCCAGCCGACGGAGCAATTAAGCTTGTAGGACCAGGCATAAATCAAGACAGACAATTAATTTAATATACAATTAGCATAAAATCCGATGTTCAATTGATGTAGACGTCTGCTAAACAACTTTATCTTGCAGATTGTAACGGTTCCCAACCCACGTGTGTCACTAAATCTAAAAATAGAAAAAGATCCACGTGTGTCATGGTTTCCAGGAATAACTTTTCTCTATATTTCCGCCAAAAAGCTAGTGAATATATACAGACGAAATTCCCAGTAATAGTCAGCTGCAGCCCAACAGTCACAAAGTACAGAGGTTAGATTCTTCATACTGAACGATAAATAACAGTAACAAAATTTCACGATAGTAAATAAATTTTATCCTCAAAGGAATTTAAGGACTGACATGCAAGTAAGCATTTAAAAAGAATATTAAAGCTTTTACGCACACTTACACAACATATATTTTGTAAACTATAGCCTATAACCAAAAATAATGCATAAAAAAGACACCGCCTGTTTCAACTCAACCTCCTATTATTTGTTTAATGTTGTTTGTTTTATACATAATTCTTTTTTATCACAGTACCTGAAAAACTCCTCAGCTACAATATTTAGCTACATTTCGTTACGAATTCGTTGCACATAATTTGCTGCAACATTCACGCTACCGTCTCAACACAGACTATCACTGCTGTAGTGAGTACGATCAGCACTGAGTGCTTCACACTTATGACTTTTTGTTGTATTAATTTTGATTTTGGTAAACACTAAATTGTCTTTGCTAAAAGACAAGTATTTCATGTTTCTTGCTGATCGTGTATGACTTTCAGTTTTACAGGTATTCATCGTGGGTGTGGGAATTCGAGTTCTAGAGATAACCATTTCTCTTTTTAACGAAAGACTTGTCTATTTCTGACTTTCTCGACATAATCAACTTTAAAAGATTGAGAAGAAGAAGAAGAAAAAAAGCGGAAATGACAAGAAGTAGGAATTAGTTGTAAGAATTTTGACCTTTTCATAAGCACCCACGCCTATTTAAGCAGTTAAAAGCCGATGAAACACTGAGTTAAGAACCGTTAGATATTACCATTATTTTTTTTTAATAATATAAAACTAAGTAAGTAAGATTTTACCAAGGATTGCAATTACAAAATACTCAAGAAAATATTTTCGTCTCCGTTTGAGTCAAGAACAAAATATTTTTTATCTTAATTTATTCTTGATCTTTTAAAGCTCACACGTTGAATCTAGATTATAATTAATTGCAAATAATACGGAGAAGTACTCAACAAATTGAACTTTATTGTTATCTACCTTGTAAAAGTAAATCAACGGAGTGAGCGCGAACACAAAAGTATTTAATTTCAAATTGAATTGGAAATAGTTTTTTCTTTTACCTCGAGCTTTTTAGCGTTATTGCGCTCGCAAAAATCACTCTACGAAGTAATGATTGATTGATGAATTTTAATGACGTGTCAGCCTGTCTATGGTTACTTTATGTCTACATGTTAGAGAATAATATTCATTGTACGTTCATATTTGTATTTTCGTACTGTTGCTTTTAGGAGATTTTTTAAAAATTTTATTCATTTTTTATTCTTTTTTTTTTTTTTTTTTTTTTTTTACACACGACCCTATCGAATACGACTAATTTTTAAACAGATCTGTTTGACCTAGAGATGGGATCATAAAAAGTACTATCACTTCCTGACTGAGTGGACCTGGGAGTAATGAACTGGAGCCTCATTACCAGAATCAGATTAATACACAGCGTGATTCACTTTACCGATAAAATAAATGTAAAGGGATGATTCCATCAAGTTGCAGACTTTCGGATAGAATAGTTTACTCACAGGACACACTATGCGATTTCCCAGTCGGCTGGGGCTGCAGAATACACCAACTGCTTTTCTGCAGAGGGGTAAGACCCCCCGCTACAACGTACGTCTTGGATATGACACTAATCAATCTGATGGTGAGGTTCTAGTAATGCTGGAGATTTTGGGAATGCAGGGTACCACTTTATTGCTATCGTTCCCTGGTCCACTCTGACCCGGATGGGTAGCACCTGATAGGGCCCTATCTATGGATCAAATAGAACTAAACAGTGTACTTATGTTAAACTGAATTGTTTGAAATAGATCTGTTTATATGTGTAAAAATGGATTTGGCATTAAATAACCCACAATGGTTGATGTATCATAAAACCAAACCAAACCAAACCAAACCAAACTACGATGCGACATTTTTGTTGTATTATGTTAATATACTTACAAAAATACCCTCATCATGATAATATTACTCGTGGTAAAAAAAAATCTTATGGATATATTTGAAACTCTGGGAGATAATTTTAAAAAAGAGTTAAAAGATATTAAATTGATACTTTTTATTTTTTTTAAATCTTTTCAATCCATCGAAAAATTGATTTTTTTTTTTGCTTTTTGCTTTATTACCCCCCCCTCCCCCCCCTCTCTCTCTCTCTTTCTCTCAAAATTCCAAATATCACAATTTTACTGTCCTTTATTTTTCATTTCTTTTTAAACTCTACTCTGTATGTAACTTTACAGCATCTTTTTTAACGTTTTTACTTGTTTTGCCTCATAAAACTTTAAACTACCTACTTATACACTCTTCTTTTTTTACTTATTAACTCGCTCACTCACGTACTTAATGACTCTTTCGTCCTTTCCGTTACTCGTAATCTCACATTTTATTTCACTCACTTTTAAAACGTACAACATTTCTATGACTCAATTTTAGTCTATTCCTCATTACTATCCTTTTTTTATTTACATTTTTCTAAATTGTCTTAAATTTTCTCACAGAGGTCAATCCACAATGACTTTTAGGTTATGACAGGAATACGGCTATACAAGCAAACATACAATCATACGTAAGAATTATTTAACCGAATACTATAGATTAACATGAATGGAATATCAACGTGATTTTTAAGTAAAAATTCAGGATGACAAAGTTTCAAAATAAGTATTCGTTTTCTAAATA
Organism: Sepioteuthis lessoniana; assembly: GCA_963585895.1. Taxonomy (NCBI): domain Eukaryota; kingdom Metazoa; phylum Mollusca; class Cephalopoda; order Myopsida; family Loliginidae; genus Sepioteuthis; species Sepioteuthis lessoniana. Next base: position 54,388,573 of record OY757920.1, read on the forward strand.
TTTGGAATAAACACGTTCCCACTTAATTTTTAGAATAAGGATCCCCTGCCCTCATCTTTTTTTTTTTTAATTTTATTTTTGATTAAATTTTGTTTTGATATATTTTTTTAAATTTCTTAGGGTTTTTATTTTTTTAAGCTGCAGTAATTTAGACCATAAAAAAATGTTCGCGTCCCCATGATATATAGTGGTTAACGTACTGGACTGTGAGATAATAAGTAGTGAGTTCGAACTCGAGTGGCGCTATTACGTTCACTTTTGAACTAATGCCCTTGGTCAAGGTATGAACCCCTTTATCTCCTTATGACTTAAATAGTACCATTACTGTTTTTTTTTTTTTTTTTACAAAGCTGGCTTTGGTATCAAATAACCTACGAATGTTGATATGCCCTTAAATAAAGAAATCAAAGGAAAAAATGTTCGAAAAGAATAGAGATGGAAAGTATTTGAAAAGAAATACTATAGTCTGATTCTGGACAAAAATTCAGAAGCCGATTTAGCATGAAAGTAGATTACAAATAAAACCTCCCTCTTAAAACTTAATAACTTTTTGAAAAAAAAAGATGTTTTGTATAATCTGAAACGTGGTTCATTATCTAATTACAGGAAGACACATTTGCAAAAAGCAATAATACAAAATTTATAAGTAGGTACTGATTCCAAAACTCTGCTTTAAATATTGTTTAGATTGAAAGTTTAGCGAAAGTTTATAATTATTATGCGTATTGGTTAAGTTGTCTATTTCCTCGCTAAGTTTTAAAGGTAAATAAATGAGTGAGAGAAGACGAAGATGCCGTCAGGTTTTATATGAAGGTTTTAATGGCAGCATGGAAAAGGGTTTATGCTGGTATACTGCAAGTCTCGTAGGGAGGAAAAAAGTAAGGAAGGAAATTAAGTTATTATAGTAATGAAGGCATTTTAGCAGCTAAATGCCCGAACGAAAAGTGCGTTGTTAAGTTAAGGAATTGTTGAATGTGTGAGGGAGATATGTTCGCGATAATGTAACAAAAGTCGTGTTTGCTGGTTGAAGACAGGAACGTTGTCGTCGCCCATGAAAGTGTGGTCCTGGTCGTTTGGGGAGAGAAGTGTGAAGGTCTCCAGAAAATGTTGCCAATGGATGAAATGGTTGGCTGTCGGAGCGGTATTTTGCGTCGCAGTCGACATAGCCAAAGTTAAAGACAACTTAGAGCTGTTCCTGTGTGAGGCGGATTTAATTCATCTAATTTATATTCAACTGAGAACCCTTGGTATAAGAGAATAGACTCAAGATGTCCATAAATTAGATAGCTTTCCTCATGGTAGTGTGATGCTGCTGCTAAAATGAGAGCGGACAGTAATTACGTCTGCCCAGTTTGAAAAGTTCTAAGAAAGAGAGCATTTGGCGGGCTTTCCCCAATTTGGTGCTGCCCGGAAAAATGATGCGGGCTGAATAGGATAAATTATCCTGATTGGGTGAAAATATGCGTCGACCCAAACGGTCAAATTAATTAACGCGCCAAACAAAAATACTAAGTTCTTTCTGCTACAAAAGCGTTTATTATGTTTCTGTTCTGTAACCACTAAGAGTCAACTGATTAAATATTTTGGCCAAGTCGGCTGGAGCTGCAGAATACACCAACTGCTTCTTAGCAGAGGGGTAAGACACCCCCCCACCGACAACGAGTGTTCTGAATATGACACTAAACAATCAGATTGTAATGCTCCAGTCATGCTGGAGCTTTGGGGAATGCGGAGTACCCCTTTATTGCCTTCGATCCTAAGTCCACTTTGGCCTGGGTGGTAGCACCTGATAGGGCCCTATGTATGGGTCAAATAGAACTAAACAGTGTACTTATGCTAAAATGAATTGTTTAAAATAGAACTGTTTGTATGTCGGTTGGGCTAAAAAAATTTTGCATAGTCCACGATGGATGACTATGCTCTTTTAAAAGATTGAATTTGGTTTGTTCTAGCACAAAGCATCAAGTGTAGAGCACTCAGTGAGGATCGAAATCTATAATGGTCAACAATAATAACTTATCAATTATTGTGCTACAGTTCATCGCTCCCTGTTGATTCAATATAAAATCCGTAATTGCTTATAATACCTTGTAATATGTTATATCAAGCGTATGGTTACAAAGAAATGACAAAAACACAGAGTTGCAATTCAAATAAGAAGACATGTGAAAAACTTATGAATTGTATTAGCAAACAAGAAACACAATTGTGTTCATGAATGTGAAAATGTGTGTGAAATTGAGAAGAAAAATGTTCGTCGTTGTATTGACAAGAATGAGTTAATTTTAGGAAATTTTATGCGTTGACTGGGAGTGGAATCGGGAAATAAAATGTTCCAGTATTTGTGTTGGTAGGGGTGAGTCAAAGACTTCCGCGGTCAACCAAAGTTTATGTCGACAGGGAAGAAGCACTGGTGTTGAAGAAATAGAATGAAAGTAGGGTGGTGATTCTCGGGTCACGTGGTTTTTATCAAAAGCCGCATTTGGGAGTTTAAGATGGGTATTGTGTGAAGTTGAATGTTGTAGGCGACCGGCTGATGTCGAGCGTCTGGCTGTGCGTTCTTCTCTGTCAGGATCTTGAAAGAATCTCGTCATATAGTTTTCTCTTCCTGAAATAGGATCAACTTAGGTAATTTTTTTACGAGGAAGGTCATAGATTTGTTGAAAAATTACTTTTAATTTTATTTTTTGTGTGAAATTCTATCAACATTTCACTGTACGTGGAGCCTATGCGCAGAGACGCATTTTTTTCATTTTGAAAAAGATCTCGGCCCCGGCAACATCCAGAGAATGCTCTCCTGTCCTGTTAATTGGAATTGCCATAATTTTGTTTATACGATGAATCAGAAGAGATCTCTATCAGTCATATAACATGTATAATAGAGCTGAGTGTACCTTGTTTTCATATCGACTACTATCAGCAGTCAGTTCATTCTTATATTTTCAAAATTAATTCTGCGATATCAACGTTGTATGAAGGTCGCCATCGCTTGGAAATGCTGGGCACAATTAAAAGATTGTGAGTTATCTACCAAAAAAAAAAAAATCATTCCACAGTCAATGGTTTGTGTGATGTCAATTTCTATAGATAGGATCGCCAAATTATTTAGTCCCTCCAGCGAAATTGTTGACCGTAGGTATGTTTTAATCAGTTTTAATTTGAAAAACTTATTTCACGGCTGTGGGGGGCCTAATTTGAACAAATCCTTTTGATTGTTGTAAAACCGGCCCTGGGTATGAGTAACAAAATAGTAATGCAAATTTGTTCAGCTATTTTTTTAAAATGCTTGTTTGGAATTTGGTTCAATCTTCCTATTATATCAGAAATATTTAAAATAAAAAAAGTTAGGTTTGTTTTGATTTGGTTGAGTTTTATAATATATTAACCATTGTAGGTTATTTAATGCCAAATTCTGTTTATACATATATGTCAAATATATGATTTGTAAACACATTTTGTAGATAACATTTCTAAACGAGCCTGAGCTTTTTTTTTTTCTTTTTTGCACACAGTTAAATGGTTTCAAGAATTTCTATTAAACACGAATAATTTGATTCACTATTAATGGTAAATAGTTGGAGAAAATGTTAGGATCGTTAAGCATTCATATCTTGTCTACTATATTCACCTAACGTAATTTGAATAAAAAAATGATAAATAAGGACTTAGTTTGAATATATATATGAGGATCGTTCAATAAAGGGGATTTTGCCTTAGGAGTTGGCAATAGGGAAAACTGTTTACAGTTTTACCCTTTTCGAGGAAATCAATAGTGGTGGGCCCTTTTATGTCCCAGAACACTATCAGCATGACTTTCTTTACTGACCGCTGCGGTCGGACCTTTTTCTTTACCAGAGAGTCAGTGTGTTTTCACTCCATGTATTGTCTTTTCGACCTAGTCTCATTGTCGCAAACCCTAGCTTAACCCACTTGTAAACTTTTTTTTCTAAAACATGCTTCTCCGTACATATCATACATTCTTCTGTAAAATTCCCAAGGTTTCCCCTTCTCAGTTGCCAAAAGATTCAAACCTAGAGTACCTTGTTTGATTTGCTGCCATTTTGAATAACCTCAAAACAAATATTTTTGTGCAATTAAAACAATTTTTGCTTTAAACGATATCCAAACAATGCAGTGTTTATATTTATGGAAAAAAATCTTTTAGAAATTTTTGCTTTGAAAGAAAAATTCCTTTTTATTGAATTATATATATATATATATATATATATATATATATATATATATGTAAGGAAAAAAGGGTCGGAACTCCTTCCCGCCGACTATCAGAATAACACGACTTCGCAACTCACGCCAACTCTTCTTAACTCAATGTCTGTTCTCCGCTTTCAGAATAACATTACTTCGCAACTCACGCCAACTCCTCTTAACTCAACGTCTGCTCTCTGCTTTCAGAATAACATTTATTTCCATTTAATATAAAATGGTAGTCACAAGGCCTTGCGGTTTTGAGGGGATGGGAAAGGAGCGGTCATGCTATTCTATATTTTCTAAGGGAACCTAGCTAGCCACATTGGCCGACCCATTCAACAGTACAATATATAACCATTCATCCATCGTCATATGCGCAGCAACCACCAAAATACCACATTTGCTCTATGAAGAAGTTCTACTTAAAACCCGAAAGTGATGTATGATTTTATTTTACAATATATGATTTATTTACAATGAATATGATGGGAATTTTTTTGTTTGCTTGCATTTTAGTAGTTTTGATTGAATAGGACAACTCCCAGAGCTAATCGCATCGGCCGAAGAACATAATATAGAAATAATATGCATACAAGAACACAGATACACGCACACAGAAGATATCAAATATCACGAAACTGGCAATGGATGGTCGCTCGCCACTATATCCGCATGGAAAAACTCTGTCAACGCCGCAGTAGGAGGGGTAGGATTGCTTATAGGACCTAGAGCACTAAAAACGCTTAATAGCATAGAGAAAATACAACCTAGAATGATGGTAGCTACATTTAACGGAAACCCCAGAGCAACAATCGTCTCATGCTACAGCCCCACCAATGTTAGTGAAGAAAATGAAATAGTCACCTTCTACGATGAGTTATCCTCATTAGTGCGTAGCATCCCGAAACACAACATGTTAGTCATTGGCGGAGACATGAATGCACAAATCGGGAAAAACGGAAACAACAAATACAGCCTCCACAACACGTCAAATAGGAATGGGCAACATCTAACAGATTTCATGATAGAAAATAGATTAGCATGCCTCAATACAAACTACCAAAAAAGAGAGGGCAAACTATGGACATACACGTACGCAAACAATACTAAAGCTCAGATAGACTACGTCCTTATAAACAAGAAATGGAAGAATAGTGCATTGAATTGCGAGGCATACTCCTCTTTTGAGGGTGTGTCCACCGATCACCGAATAGTCACGGCGAAAATACGGTTAAGCCTACGAAAAAACGACAAACGAACAGCGACCACCAAACAATATGACTGGGCCCTATTAAACAACAAAGATGTAAGAGATAAATACGTATTAGAATTAAGAAACAGATTCGAAACACTACAAGAAAAGACGGAAAAAAGTACACCAAATGACGAATACGAAAATTTCGTCAATGCACACCTTGAGGCAGCAGCAAAATACATTCCAACAAAAATTAAAACTAAATATAGAGTCCCATGGGAAACTATAGCGGTGAGAGAAAAACGTGCACTAGTGAAAACAGCCTCCAAAAACTATCGAAAAAACCCAACAAACACAAATGCCTTAAAACTAAAAACGGCACAATATCAATTAGCAGGCATATATATAAAGGAACAGACAGAATACATTCAAAATCAGATAGATAAGATTAGAGACTCGGCGGAAGATAGACAATCTAGAATTGCCTGGCAAACAATAAACGAAGTGAGCAGAAGAAAGAACACAGCCAAAGCAAAACTTAAAGCAGCAAACCAACAAGAAAGAATAAAACTGTGGAAACAGCACTTCGAAAACTTACTTGGAAACCCACCAAAAATAACGCCTGAACCAATCACCAGAATAATTAGCAAACAATTAGACATTAAACTTGGACCGTTCACACAAGAAGAACTCGACTCGGTTCTCAGAAAAATTAAAAATAGGAAAGCTGCAGGACTGGACGAAATTCCCCCGGAAGTATGGAAGACCAGACAATTCGACGACATACTGCTCCGACACTGCAACGCAGTATACAATCAAAATCCGATAGATAGATGGACGAAGGGATGCATACTCCCCTTCCCTAAAAAGGGGGACCTCGGATTAGCCAAAAACTACCGAGGCATAACACTTACATCCATAGCTGCCAAAATCTACAATGCCCTACTACGAAACCGAATAGAACCCAAAATCGACATCATACTTAGAAAAAACCAAAATGGCTTCCGAAGAAATAGATCCACGACCTCACAAATATTAACCATCCGCAGAATCCTAGAAGGTGTACGGGCAAAGAACCTACAGGCGACATTAATATTTGTCGACTTTACCAAGGCTTTCGACTCCATTCACAGAGGAAAGATGGAACAAATCCTACTAGCGTACGGCATACCTAAAGAAACCGTAGCGGCAATAACGATTCTCTATAGAAACACTAAAGTAAAAGTACGATCACCAGATGGAGACACAGAATACTTCGACATAGTAGCAGGAGTACTACAAGGAGACACGCTGGCTCCGTATCTCTTTATCATTTGTCTAGACTACGTACTTAGAACATCGATTGACAAAATCAAAGAGAATGGCTTCGAACTGACGAAGAAAAGAAGCAGAAGATACCCCGCAACAACAATTACCGACGCCGACTACGCCGATGACATAGCGATACTGGCAAATACACCTGACCAAGCCGAAACACTTCTGCATAGTTTGGAACGAGCAGCAGCAAGTATAGGCCTCCATGTTAATGCACACAAAACGGAATATATGTGCTATAACCAAACGGGGGACATCTCCACTCTAGAAGGAACCCCTCTTAAACTAGTAGACAAATTCACGTACCTAGGAAGCAGCGTCGAATCAACCGAAAAGGACATCGAAACGAGGTTAACGAAAGCATGGACAGCTATCAATAGGCTATCGACTATATGGAAATCAGACCTAACCGATAAAATGAAACGCAGTTTCTTCCAGGCAGCGGTCACATCGATACTGCTATATGGATGCACTACATGGACGCTAACAAAACGGCTGGAGAAGAAACTAGATGGCAATTACACAAGAATGCTGCGTGCAATCCTCAACAAGTCCTGGCAGCAACACCCCACAAGACACCAACTGTACGGCTACCTGCCCCCTATCACGAAAACTATTCAAGTTAGGCGAACCAGACATGCAGGACATTGCTGGAGAAGCAGAGATGAACTCATAAGAGATGTACTCTTATGGATCCCCACACACGGCCGCGCAAAAGCAGGACGACCAGCACGAACGTACATTCAGCAGCTATGTGAGGATACAGGTTGTTGTCCTGAAGACCTGCCTAGGGCGATGAACGATAGGGAGGAGTGGCGAGAGAGGGTCAGGGATATCCGTGCTGCCAGCACGATGATGATGATGATGATGATGGGAATGGGAGAAAAAACCCGAAATATATACAAGCGAAAAACAAGGAAAAAATCCCCGTTTGGTTGCCCTCCCATCCCCCCGTCTATCTGCTTTCAGAATAACACTCTGCCTCGCCAATTTGGTCTTTTTATAACCTCTTCTCCTTATATGCAAATTACCTCTACTCGCATATAAGGAGTCCACAAACTCACATTCCTCTTTTTCCTTCTCCCGACGGTTAAACGCAGACGCGATGTGAGTAATCTGTTCCATTACTTTTATACAACACACACACACACACACACACACACACACATATATATATATATATATATAAGTTATATTCTTCTTTAATACGTATTTTCTTTCTTTTTTAATAATATATTTTTCGAGGGTTTAAAATGTGAAAGACCATATCTTAGGTACAGAGACAAGATAAAAAAAAAAAAACAATCTTATAGCTCTCGGTATACCAGTTGTGTTGAAATTTGTAAATTCGGCAGATAATGTCTGCTCGAATCTGATTGGCTATTTTGAACTTGTGCTGTTTGCCCCTGCCTCTACTGTTATTTAAGTGAGACCCACAAGGGTCTGCTTTCTTTCTTTCTTTTTTCAGCACGGGCAGAAGCCTCTGTCTGGCTCCCTCCTTTTGCTTTGTGAGCTCTTGTTTATTAGCCTTCGACTTTAGGCAGTTTTTTCTTAAGCAAGGTAGCTTAAGCAAAATAGTACCTTTAGTCTTAGGCTAAGCCTCTTTTCCTTACAGGGTTATTATTGTTACTTGTTAAAACAATAAGCCTACTAGTGATTTTGGTATGCTGTCTCCTTCAAAAGAAAGTTGAGTCTGAGGTCTGGAGGCAGTATTATTGGACTTTTTGCCGACAAAAGAAGCTGTTGGCTGGTCAGAAAATGTGGCAACAGAGGAAAATTCGAGTTGAAAAAAAAAAGATATTTATCTAAGAGGAAGAAGCGGTGGTCTTCTTGAAGTTCACTGAAGGAAATAGTAAACTTCGTTTTCAACAAGTCTACACAGGAAACTAGGAAAATGCGGTTGTCCTGGTTGATTCTATTCAAGAAGGAGACGCTGAGAAGAAGAATAAACCCTAAAAATTGGCATCTAAATGAATTTTGACATAAAATACCGAAGAAAAGTATTTTCTCGTTAACAACAGTTAAACTGATGGTAGGTGGTTGAGAGAACATAGCTTCGAGCAAGTCAATCGTTATATTTCTTTATACCCTTTTTTTTTTCTTTTTTGTCATAATATTGTCGTTACTTGAATGTTTGTAATTTTTGTTAACTTAAATTCAATGTTTCCGACAAACATAGGGAAAAATATGAAAAGCTAGATTTTGTAAAGTTTATTTCTCTTGAAATAAATTACTTTGTGAGAACTCGTTGTTTTTGTTTTTAAGAAATATAGACACGCCTTTCTTTCAGGTAACAAAAGTTAGCTTTCTCACCCACCCCTTTTTTATCTCCTTTATTTTTTGTACATTTCTCTATCCTTTTGCTTAGCCCGATAGTTTCTGCTAGATTTCTAGGGCTACGCAAAGATAAAGCCCCGCATATTTTTTTGGAACTGAGCACAATTTCTCATAGTTGATACACGCGAGCAAGTTGCTTCAGTTTGCACCAAGCCATCAAGAAGTTTAACAAAATCCATCTCCAACATCTCAGAGTATTGGAGAAAAAAATGAATACTAGGTCAGTCATGCCAGCTACTTCATCTACAAACTCACTTGCATGCACTATCTACGGACTTGTATCCAAATGCGGCTGGTACAGCTGAGAAAAGGGGCTGTGGATAAAAATTCACGTTGTGAAATAACAGATTTAATCCATCTTATATCCTCACTCTGAAACAACAAGGCAATCACGAAGTCTACAAAAATACCTTTAATATTGTAATCTGCCAGAACAACCCAAACAGAATTGTTCAACTCGACAGCAACCACTCGTATAGCTAAGATGGGCCGAAATTTAATCAGTTTTACACATTTACTTTCTGGACAAATATGAGTGGAAAGTAAAGGGTCATAAAAAACATTTTCCGACTTAGTAGAAAGCTAACAATATGACCCTCAGAAATGCCTATCTGAGCCGCTCATGCACTATAAAAAAAAACGATTTAGCCCAAGCAGCAAAGAAAAAACACGTCCAACAAGCGGCTCAGCCAGTCTTGACAATCGGCACAACAAGCCGCCGGAAGCTAGATTTCCTTCATGGTCTTTCTCAACTGCAACTCAGGTATATGACACATTTCCGAACGAACGTCCCGAGCGACCATAAATGAGAAATTATATTTTTTCTTTTTTTAAACATATCTCAGTATACATTGTTGCGTTACATCTCACTCTTTTTTTACTTAGCTCGAGTTATGGTACCCCAAGACGGTTACATACGTACTAAGTCTATCCTCAGTCATCACTACTATGGCCCCCGCTACGATTCCTCGTGTTAATTGTATGAGATCCCAGGTAGGATATAACAAAACGTCATTTTTAAGCATAAGAAAGCTGGTTTGATTTCAGTTTTTCTTCCAGATTTGCCGCCTAAAGAACCCGTCTGCCTCACTATTTTCCCATGGAGGGAGTACGATTCCATTTCCTACGAAGATAACTGTCACAGTAGTAGTAGTAGTAGTAGTAGTAGTAGTAGTAGTAGTAGTTGTTGTGTTTTACGTAGACTGATAAAGGACCACAAAGCAAATAGGTGTGTAGCAGCCACAGATCTATTTCCTTTCGCGAATCAATGCCCCTGCTAAGAGAGTCGGTCACTCACTGACCAATCAACTGGCAGAGCGCATTAATTCCTTCTCCCTCTCAGGAACTATTTTTCTAGTTCCTTTTTGGTAGAACGGACAAAATCAGAGAGCCCTGAGCCAGCAGAAGAAACATATCTCTCTCACATGACTGCCACTGATTCCACTTGGAACTCTTCGCTCGCTGCTAGCTTCAAATACGCTACCTACAAACCCTGTACCAGCATACTGACCAGCAACACAAAAGAGACACTTTCTCACGCTCACGTCTTTACGCCTGCTACTATAATAAACCTTACTTTGTTGTGTTGTTAAAAAGAAATTTCGTTATTCATTTGTGTTGCCTAAAATATATAGTGTTAGAGAAATGAACCATTTCTCAAAACTCTAAAGGTGTATATTGCGATGTGAGTACAAATATGCAGAAACAGTTTCTTTTGTTTCTTTTAAATTTTAACCAGCAATTGAATATCAACCACTGTGAGTAGTGGGAAGTATACAACTACCTCAGCCTCCAAACACTACCAAATGAATATTTTCGAAAATATTTGTTTTGAAAATTCAGACGAATCATTATAAAAGTTAAAGTTAGTTACTTCCCTTGTCTTCTAAAAATACTGATCGTGAGTTATCTTCCATGCATCATGTTACCAAATTAAAAACAATAACAAAAATAAAAGCAATTCGTTGACCCAGCCGAAATATCCTCTATTTCCTTTTCCTGGAAATCTATTTTTCATGCTGCTCTTCCTATTATAATAAGAGAGTAATTTCTAAACTTTCTAATGTGCTGCAGTCCGTGGTTTCTCATTAAACTGATCATTAAATTGTATATTCCTTCACAAGGAGGCAAACAAGACTTTAATAAATCTAGGGTCAGTCTTGCGGAGAAAGGATTAGTACTCCCTATATTTTACAGGCATTGTGGAACTTCTGAGTTCTGCAGGTAAGAGAGAATATTGTGTTATATATATATATATATATATATATATATATATATATATATATATATATATATATATATATATATATATATCTCAGATTGACATGTTTCAATTCTATCTCTTGAAATTAAAATTGCCAGCTAAATTGATAATTAACCATTATGAAAGGGAGGCTTTGAACAGAAAGTGTCAATCTTTATTGTAAAGGGGAAATTATCTAAAGTAATTGCTTACACAATTTTATTAAGACAAGAAATAAAAATTATTTAAAAGAACCCAAATACACGATACGACGAGACTAATTCTTTATTTCTAATCCATGATGCTTATTTAACGTTTTTAGAATATAGAAACGACCTGAACAGTCCAATAAAGAAATAAATAAAATTATTTTTTAAGTAGCAATAATGAGATGAAAAAACTAATCTCATATGAAGAATTCAAAATGTCTGCATCTTTGCTACAAACTTAGTTATTTCCCTTGCAACATATCCAAGGTAGATAATTTGGCTAAACTATTTATGCAATAATTTTATAAATTTAATTATTAGTTTATTTGTCAGATTTAGCAGCTTTTGTTTTTAACTGAGAAATTCTTTACCAGATTCAATATTTATATCTTTGATTTGATTGGAAAGGAATTTTCTAATTTGTTAGTTACTTTCAGTTTGGACGCAATTTTACAATGATTCTAGTAGCAACTACATATTTTGAACAGCAGAGAAAATGGAAACAAAAAATTTATTTCTATTTACAGTACGTGCAGATATTGTTCTGGTACAGAATATTATGGTAACACCCTCGAGTTCTAAAGTGTCCTTAAAGACCTTTTACTAAAAAGCATGAAAGAAATGATGAGCTGTTCAATGATTCAAAGAAAATAGGTCACTGGCTAATTTCTTTCATTTCTACTAAAATGGTGCAAAGAAAAAATGTCTTACCTCAAAAAAGAATCAATGCTTGTGTGTTGGAAAAAAAGAAAATCTCTTCTGAGAATTAAGTAAGTGTATCCACTGCAAAGGGGTGGGAACCCTCCAAAAATAGGTATTCTGGATATGACACTAAACTGTATCAGAGAGTGAGACTCCAGTTCTAGAGATGTGGTGATTGAAGAGTATTCCTTCATTGCTATTACTCCCAGATCCACTCTTACTCAAAGTGGTAGTACCTGTTAGGACTCCATCTATGGGTCAAATAGATCTCTTTAAACATTATTTGTATTTGATAGGACCATGTGCAAAAAGAAATTCTTAAGAAACAACACTGATACTATAGACTTTTGGTGTAGTAGTGTATTGAGTTAGACATATTTGCATACATATGTAATGTGTATATGCATATTATGGTAGACATATGAGTGGGAAAGACTACATGTATATATGTACATGTGTGTTTGTACATATGTGTATGGTTGTGAATTTCCTATATATGTATATATGTGTGTGTGTGTGTGTGAATATCCATATAGAGGCTTGGACATATCTGAGTGAGTGTGTTGAGTGTGCATGTGGCTGTATGTATTTTGTGTGTGAACCACTCATCCACTTCTCCCAGTCTAAATGGAGATGATCAGATAAAGCTGAGTAGTGACTTAAAAGTTTCCAATTTTATTGTCACACTTTTTAGGATATTCTGGAGACATAAAGTCTAGCAATATTTTCATGTCCAGTCTATGGGTGGCACAAAACTAGAAGTAGGAAATATTCACCACTACATATATGCAAGTGTAAACAGAGATACGAAAGAAGCAGTGAAAGCCCAAGTATAGTATTTAGTCAGAGAAAGCAACTGGAGCCAGAGATGCACCCAGAGTCTGCTGATGCCTCTAGAGCTAAAGGTGATCCACAAAGATCTGGCATGGGGGGGGGGGGTAAACAGAGTCAAGGGAAGATCTGAACGAACACATACTCCTCCGTGTGAGCAAGTCCAGTCCGTCAAACTTTGTGTTCAACTTTTTTTTTCTTTGTCTTTTGTAATACTACCTCAGGCTCTGTGCAATAAACACAGTGTGGGGTTATACAATGCAGTGAGCAGATGCACTTCAGAGCTGAGGCATTCCTTCACAATACAACAAATGTAAGTATAAATATACAGTAAATGCAATTCCCTAACCTCTAGCCATAAAATATCCCTTATATCATTAAAATCAATCAATCAATCAGTCACAACTAATCACAGTTTCCCTTTAATTATAAAAAAATTGCTTTTTGACAAAGTGAACTAACAACTTGACTTTTTGAGGAATTTTTATCAAAAGAGTACTTTGCTGTTACAGATTGGATTTTTCTGCCTTTTGCTACAGGCTTTAACTTTTGAATTTAAACTCATTCAAATTTTTTTTTGACCAGTGATACCGATTCCTGAAACTTGCACACACCTGGATTTTTTACTAAGAACTGCAGCCACTTTCACTGATATTTTATAACAAATGAAAAGTAAATCTTTAAGTTCTAATTTACAATACTTAGCATAAATTGGTTCTAAACATTTTTTAAAAAACTCATAGGTACACATGCAGATTTTTATTAAAGTTCTATGACATTATTTTTACTTATGATATAATCTTTTTTTCTTAATAGGAACATATACAGAATTTTATTAAAGTTCTATGATATCATTTGTACTTATGATAACATTTTTTTTTTGTTTTGATTGGAACATATACAGAATTTTATTAAAGTTCTATGACATCATTTGTACTTATGATATCTTTTTTTCTTAATAGGAACATATACAGAATTTTATTAAAGTTCTATGATATCATTTGTACTTATGATAACATTTTTTTTTTGTTTTGATTGGAACATATACAGAATTTTATTAAAGTTCTATGACATCATTTGTACTTATGATATCTTTTTTTCTTAATAGGAACATATACAGAATTTTATTAAAGTTCTATGACATTATTTGTACTTATGATAACATTTTTTTTTTGTTTTGATTGGAACATATACAGAATTTTATTAAAGTTCTATGACATCATTTGTACTTATGATATCTTTTTTTCTTAATAGGAACATATACAGAATTTTATTAAAGTTCTATGACATCATTTGTACTTATGATATCTTTTTTTCTTAATAGGAACATATACAGAATTTTATTAAAGTTTTATGACATCATTTGTACTTATGATATCTTTTTTTCTTAATAGGAACATATACAGAATTTTATTGAAGTTCTATGATATCATTTGTACTTATGATAACATTTTTTGTTTTGTTTTGATTGGAACATATACAGAATTTTATTAAAGTTTTATGACATCATTTGTACTTATGATAGCTTTTTTTCTTAATAGGAACATATACAGAATTTTATTAAAGTTCTATGATATCATTTGTACTTATGATATCTTTTTTTCTTAATAGGAACATATACAGAATTTTATTAAAGTTCTATGATATCATTTGTACTTATGATATCTTTTTTTCTTAATAGGAACATATACAGAATTTTATTAAAGTTCTATGATATCATTTGTACTAATGATATCTTTTTTTCTTAATAGGAACATATACAGAATTTTATTAAAGTTCTATGATATCATTTGTACTTATATCTTTTTTTCTTAATAGGAACATATACAGAATTTTATTAAAGTTCTATGACATCATTTGTACTTATGATATCTTTTTTTCTTAATAGGAACATATACAGAATTTTATTAAAGTTCTATGACATCATTTGTACTTATGATATCTTTTTTTCTTAATAGGAACATATACAGAATTTTATTAAAGTTCTATGATATCATTTGTACTTATGATATCTTTTTTTCTTAATAGGAACATATACAGAATTTTATTAAAGTTCTATGATATCATTTGTACTTATGATATTATTTCTGCATGATAATTTTCAATGAGTACTAAATTGTTTGTCATTATATTTTTCTATCTTGTGACATGATGACGTAACAAAAGAAGTTGTTCTAATGACATAGTAAAAAAATTGTTATATATAAAGCATAATAAAAATTAAAAATGTCATAAATATAAAAACAAAAAATAATTTTAAAAATTCATTTGTTGTTAACAAAACAATATTCTTCAAGCTTGCTGCAATACAATTTTATAAAATATCTTTAAATATAATTTTTTTTTAAATCTAAATTAGTTCATTTTATTTAGTAACAAAATAAGGATATAATTTTTTTTGAATAAGGAAAGGCAATCATTTCCAATTCAGGTTGAAAAATTTAAAACACAGTGGCCCACAGAATAACAAAAGAAACTCTTTGAAACAGTCATTCAACCCCTCAGGACTTGTTTCTAGGAATCCAGCAATCCTTGAAACTATTTAGCAGAGTTGGGAGGCTGTTCATAAGTCTAGGTCACAGTTTCAATATAATATATTATTCAGTGCTTTACCAAAAAAAAGAGCATAATTCTCATAGTAATTAATATATACTCATTAATATTTTCACTGGTCATAATTATTACTATTATAATTCACCAAATATCTTTTTTATCATTGTGTAACTCAAGAACAGCTTGATCTATATTCACCAAATTTACTAAAATGGAACCTAAAAACATAACTTTTAGCCTATCAGTTTTTGAACATTCCAAAGCTGTTTAAGTTATTAGCAAGAGGCTTAATTTTTAATAAAAAGACCAGGGTGAGTCCAAGTTTGATTTGATTTGGTTTCTTTGTTTATTGGCATATCAACCTTAATAGGTTATTTAATACTAAAGCCATTCTTTTAGAAAAATAATAGTGGTACTATTTCACCAATAGCTGGGGGTATTAGGGGGTTCATACCTCTCCCAAGGGTATTAATCTGAAAGTGAACTTAATAGCATGACTCTAGGGTGAGTCAAAATTTTTGAAGTACTTTGGTAACATGAGGCTAAATTTGGCAACTTCCAATGATTTTGCCAAGGTCTTGAAGATGATGAACCTCACTGGACTGCGAGATGCTGAGCTCGCCTGATACTCTCCCAGTGCTACTCACCAAATTTACCTCTATGGTTTAGAATACAGGCTCAGAATCCATGGTTTTAAGCCTACTTGACTTTGCCTGATCATCAAGGTTTTTAGAACCCAAGCAAAATTTCTTGAACCATCTGGTTACAGTTCTCTGATCAACCACACTTTCACCTTTTGCTCAACAAATCTTTTTGGTTTTGCTTCCACTGCATTATGGTTCAGTTCAGGAACTCATAAAGAATAAGTTTCTGAATTGAACTATGTTGCACATTTATCTGTGCAGCTTTCAAATCACACACAGTGAAGCAATGCCCAACATGTCAGCACACTAACTACAGCAATACTACCAAACACAATGGGTACTTTAAGCTACTTAGTCATGTGATATACATGCTGCAAACTAGTATGTGCTACCAAAATATTGCAAAACTTTTTACTCACTCTAGTATGATGCTAAACTGTATCTTTAGATCATCAACTAAACCAATACGTTATCTTTTTGTGCAAACATATGAAGGATACATCTTGTTGAAAATTTCTGAGCCAGAAACCAAAATTAAACCTTTTTTCCATGATTATTTCCTAAGATTCTTTTCTTTTTTTCTTTTTTTCATCACTGTAAAATCAAGATTAAAAAACTATGTGGTATGAACAGCCCATAAACATTAATCAAAATACACTGATAGCATATATTAATTTATATGTCCTTACAAAATCACAGATAAGTTTCATGTCTGTTTTATGCTGCAGTAAAAAGTGAGACAGAAAAGTAGCACTAATTGATTTTTGTAAGTCATGTAAATAAAAAGCAATATAATAAGTTATTTGTTTTGGAAGGAATTTGTTTGTATCCATTAATGTTTAACTTATTTGATAGTTGACCTGTTTTCTTAAATGAGAAATCTCTTTCTCTCTCTCTCTCTCTCTCTCTATATATATATATATATATATATATATATATATATACTGACTGTGTCTAGACAAGTTCACCTACCTAGGAAGCAGTGTCTTAGCAACCAAAACAGACATCAACATGGGACTAGCAATAGCATGGACAGCTATCGGTCATATGGAAGTCAGACCTGACCAATAAAATAAAATAAAACGCAGTTTTGTTCAAGCAGTAGTCGTGTCAATGCTGCTGCATGGATACACTACATTGACGATCACAAAACATATGGAGAAAAAGCTTAACAGCAACTACACAAAAACACTGTGAGCAACACTGAACAAATCCTGGAGGCAGCACCCCACAAAGCAGCAAATGTACGGCCACCTTCCATCCATCATGAAATCTATCAAAGTTAGACAAACCAGACATGCAGGACACTGCTGGAGAAGTAAGGATGAACTCATAAGTGATGTACTCCTGTGGACCCCTTCATTACTCAATATTGACTGGCAAAGTGGAATAAACCTAAAATAAATGTAGTTCACATTATCTGCCAGTTTCTTGCACTCTTTTTTGAGGGAGTAAGAAAAAAATTGTTATATTCAGATATATATACATATATATATATATATATATATATATATATATATATATATATATACATGTGTGTGTGTGTATAAACCAGTGTTTGTTACTTGATAATGCATAAAATATGTCACTGTATGTTTTTGTTTGTATCTAAGAATGTAGATCAAACATTTCATATTTGGTATTTATAACCAGAAAATCAGTTAAAATAAAATGAAACAATTTACCTTAAAAAGGTAATAATTTACTAAGCTTTAAATGTGGCACAAGGTCGTATGAATGGAGCACCCACTGAGACTCAAACTCATTTGTCAAGATTAGCTTGTCTAGCTTACTAACCATTACACCACCTGAGGTTCTCTAATATGAATGTTATAATGCGGCCGGAATTCAAACTTGCTGTCTACGATTCTACATTCAAACACTATAATCCTTATGCCACTGGAACTCAAAGAAGTAGGTACCAAAACGATTACAAATTCCAGCAATGTTCAAGGACTTTTTCGAAAAACTACAAAGTATATTACAACATCTTTTACATTTTAATTTAATTTTAATTGTAAGAAAATAACATGAAGTTTGTGAAAAAACATTAAAAAATTTATTTTTTTTAATATTTAAAACAGATTTTAAATTGTTTTTAATGTTAATTTTTATCATCTAAAGTTACCATAGACAATCTTTTTTTTAGAAAAGTGGGCTACATAAGACATGATTCATCACCAGGCAGGCCACATTACTAAAAAAATTCAAGGTAATGTTACATTGAAGGTACCACAACCAGTTTCACTACAGAAGACCATACACATAAAAATCAGCCTTAGAAATAGAGAAAAATTGAGTTTTTTTTTATCATCAGTTAAAAGATGGGTCACTATTTGCTTGTGGGCTGCAGTTTGCTCATGAGCCAGAGTTTGTTCATGGACTACAGTTTGACCAAGGGCTGCTGTTTGCCCATGCATCAAATTATGAACAACTGAAGTATGGATGACCACAAATTACAAAAGGTTCAATAGAAACACGGAAAAATATAATAATTTGAGAAAATGAAGAGTTGAAAAGGAATAACAAAATGGTGATAAATTCAGTGGAGAGAGATGAAAAGAAAATGTGTCAAAAAAAAAAGAATGAGGAAAAAAGAGAACGAATGAGTGATAGAGATTGGGAAATAATTCAAGGGAAAGAAAGAAGGAAAGAAAAAAGGAGAAAGAGAGAAATATTAAAAAAAGAAAAAATGAAATTTGAAAAAATGAAAAAAGATGGAAAGACAAAAGAGAAAAATAATAAAAATGTTAAAAGTCAGAGTATTAAAGAAAGAGGGAGGAGAGAGACAGAGAATGAAAGATGGGGATGGAGAGATAAAGAGAATGGGGATATTCTTTCTTGGTTTGGTTTCTTTGTTTTTAATGGCATATCAACCTTTGAAGGTTATTTAATGCCAAAGATATTCTCCTAGAAGAGCAGTAGTGGTACTATTTAACCCATAGCTGGGAGGATAAGGGGGTTCTATACCTTTCCCCAGGGTATTTGCCCGAAAGTGAACGTAATAGTGCGACTGGAGTTCGAACTCGCTTACTATGATTCCGCAATTCATCGCTTTAACCATTACACCACAAGGACACCCCCAAGAATGGGGAGAGAAAAAAAGAATAAAAAAGAGGGGAAGAGAATGAAAGAGTGGTGTGGAAACAGAAATATGACGACGAACACAATGGAGAGAAAATTAAAGAAAGAGGGGAAAAAGATAATGAAAGAAAGTGGGAGGTAATGAAAAACAGAAGAGTAGAGGAGGAGTAAGAAAGCCAATGCTTAATCACAAGGAAGAACAAAATGCATAAATGGAAAGTTTATTCTATATGTGTGGTTAGAGTTCTGTGTTGATCTAAATGTGACACCTGCTAACTATAGCAACTGTTACAGAGGAAGTATTTTGACAAAAGGCCATTTTTTTCTTATTCATTTACAAATGACTGTTTAATTATTCTTGTCCCTTACAAAAACTAACACCTGTGCATTTGAATTTAACAAACAGTATCAGTTCTGCTTAGAGATTCAACATAGAAAAACTTGAAATACAAAATTTCAAATATTTTACAATGGTCGAACCATTTATAGAAAGAAAAACAATTGTATGGATACTTATATATGTATGCATATATATATATATTTTTTTTTCATCATACAACATGTGAAAGCACATGCGATAGCCTGTCCACATCAGCCACCAACCAGGGTGATAATTCAGTTTTGGTAGCTCAAGGCGGTACTGCCACTCCTGGCGCCACCAAGTGGCTTTTGCCACTGGACAGGGTATTTAAAAGAAATATATATCTATATATACGCCAGATCAATTAAAAGCAGACACTACATTGGACGTTCATTCATCTTCATTTTAGTGCAGTTTGTGATTTAAAAATGCATTTACTTTCGGCCATTGATGTCATAGCAACCGTTTCTTGATTTTGCGTAATCACATGAGAATGATGGTTCCACGTGCATTTCATTCATGTTGAAACCCCTTCTATATCTGTCATCTATTCAGTTCATTTTCCTTCAGTTTTATCTTTTTTTTTATGCGTTACTGCTCAAAAGCACTCGAGACAAATGTCATATATATTCTGCTGAAAGATGTTATTTGTTGATCAATGGGGCCCTTAAGATGGGTGGTGAGTAAAAAGAAAGCTCCTGGTCTAAGTTTGTCCAGATAGCAATCTGATTACCCTTGGGCCACTAAATTCTTGGCTTGCTGGGAATGTCTCCAGGACACTGACGCTCAGCAATGGGCTCGTGAATACTGTGGGGGTAATCCTGATTGATAAGCCCATCATTCGATTTACATTCTCCGGTAGGAGAATTACGATGTTTGCACCAGCGCGCCTTGTGGATTCGTGACCCTCGCAAGCTGTTGAATTTTCTGCCGCAATCACACGTTGTAGCTGGGTACATATCTAAATCGTTACCGTATGAGCAAGTATGATACTTATATATGTATGCATATATATATATATATATATATATATATACATTACCAATCAAAAGTATTTGGCCACCCTCAAAAATGTTTATTTCTCATTCTAAAAGTGTTATTTTTAATGAAACATTGCTGTTATTGGCAGATGTAATAAGACTTTCTTAGGAAGAAAAAGACTGTATGGATACTTCAAGTGATAAACTGGGGAGATTGCACATGAGAAAAACCTGAAAATGGCTAAGAAAAGGAAACCTTGAGAGGAACTGAATCTTTTTTAAAAACAGGACAAAAGAACGTCACTGGGACCAATTATATCAAAACAAACACTGATAATATACAACAGAATGACAAATGAAGGTTTTGTGGAAACAGGGATGAAATAGTTAATTACATAATAAGCAAACATGGCAAAACTATCACTAAAAGAGTATAAGACTAGACATGACTCAATGATTCACCAGGAATTGTGCAAGAGATTAAAATTCTAACAAATGGACAATGTACAAACCAGGATCCATTCAGATGCATAAAATTCTCAGAGATTTTGAGAGACAAACAACTCAATTAATCTTGATTAGAAGACCAGACTTAGAGTTAATTAACAAGAAAAAAGAAAAACTTGCTCTCAAGTTGATTTTACTAATTTAGCAGATAACAGAATGAAATTAAAAGAAAGCAAAAAGATACTTGGACCATGCCAGAGAACTAGAAAAAACTAGGGAACATGATGGTGACAGTGATACCAATAGTAGTTGGTGCACTTGGAACAAAAACTGACAGAATTGGAAATTAATGGAAGCATTGAAAACATTTAGAACACAATATTATTGAGATCAACCAGGATACTCAGTAGAATCCTGGAGACCTGTGAAGACTTACTGTCACCCAGACTCCAGTGAAAAACCATCAGCTTATTCTGGTATAAAGAAACTCACAAGGAATGATATAATGATAATAAACATAACAGAGTAAATAAATAAATTACAGATTAATATAATATAGTCATGTAAATAACCATGACCCTACTTTCCAGAATGCCACATAAACTAGATCACTCCTCCCATCACACATCTCAAAACAGTATATAAAGGGATACCCACCACATGGAAACCTTTGGTCTGATAATTGTATAGGCAAAAAACTGACAATCACCAAGTGCTGTTGACTCTGTCTATGTTATCTTCACACACACACACACATACGCACACACACACACACACACACATATATATACATATACATATATATATACATATATATACACACACACACACACAGATATACATACATGTATTTATGTGAGTATATATGTATAGAATATTTTTTAAAATAAATAAGTATTGTATATATATATATATATATATATATATATATATATATATATATATATATATATTTAAATATTCTATATTTCTTTATAATATTCTATTTCCCTTGATAGCATTCTGGTTTTTAAATTTGTCAGCATTTGTTTTATCTAACTCTGCATTTACGTAATTTTGTAATGTTATGAAAAACCTAAAAAACTCTTTCAAAAACACTCTTTATACATGCAAGCAACCCCTGATGATAGTCGATGAAAGGTCCGAAAACACTTAAGACAATTTTGGTAAATTCATCCACCAGTTCCAACCTGAAACCAAGACTCTTATCAGGAAACTTGAAAGGATCTGAATAAAATTATATAGACAAAATGTGGCAGCAGTCTTTCATTTAAGCATGTTTGATTAAATAAATCAAACATGCTTAAAAGAAAGACTGCTGCCCAACCACACATGCACACACACACACACACACACACACACACACATATATATATACTTTGGGAGAGAGAAAGAGAGAGAGAGAGAGAGAGAGAGAGAATGAGAACAGCTACTTGAACTTTTTTGTGTCCATATACAATAATCAATAATCTCTGGTTGATAATGGCAAACAGTTAGTTGAAAAATGATCCAGCTGAACGAATTGAAATTCTTCCTTGTATTGAATATTTATGAATTGCTTAGAAGGATGATTTAAATGTCTCTAAAAATTTTCTTCTTACATGCATAGTCCTTAACATTAAGGTCCAAAATGACCAACTGATGGAATGATAAGCAGATACCTAGTGTACATAAAATACTTTACAAGAGACATTTTGAAAATACACTTTTGTAGATAAAAAAAATAATCACATACATAAACACACACATTCATACATATATAAAATTTCTCAAGTATTGAAACAATCATCTTGTTTGAAAATTTTAAAACATAAAACCAACTGTTAAAAACAAAACAGTAAAAGATAATTTAGATTATATTATAAAACACAATATATATAATAAATGCTCTATCACATACTAAGCACTCATAAATACATATGGTAAAAAACAAAAACAAAAACAAAAAACCAAAATAAAGTAGAATATATATATATATATATATATATATATATATGTACTCTTCTGTTATGAAGAGGATGTAACACATGGTCAATTTCTAAGTAGAGTAAAGCTGGTTTGAATTCACACTTTTCCTTCTCCAAGACTGGTTGAATAAAAAAGGATAAAGAACCCAATCAGTGGAGTAGCTATTAAAAAAGAAGCCTTCAGGTTGCCCTCGACTATGGTCAGCCAATTTACTTGTGTGTGTGTGTGTGTGTGTGTGTGTGTGTGTGTGTATGGATATATGAATATATATATGTTTTGATCCCAGCTTCAAGCATTCTGTGGGTCTAGCGACACTGAAGAGTTGTGATACAACGAAACAGTCTGTCTGTGGATAACAATATATATATATATATATATATATATATTTAGAAAATTATACAAAACCCTAATTATTGAAGTGGCTACTTTTAATTATTTCATTGAAAAAAACCTACCCGATGCACCACTCTATAAATATGGTTGATGAGCCAATTTTCTCACATTTCTGTCTGACAGTTATGCACACCACATAAAACCCTATCTGTGGGTTAAGTTGTTGTGATACTGTTTTTCTTGAAGGATGGCTTTGGTATTAAATAATCCATGAAGGTTGATATGCCATTTGGCAAAAAAAAAAAACCAAACCAAACCATATTTATATTTTTTTAGATTTTATACTAACTCTGCAATGATAGTGTTAGGTATCACCTACCTTTTCAGCATAATGAGCTGTTCCATCCATCATATATGGCAGTAGCGGAGATCAGTCTGGGAATAAGCCTCCTCGCCAGTTTTGGATTGCGTTTTTTTTCTCTATCGAAAAGTAAGTTACTGTTGAAAATTGTTATTTGTTATCTGTAAATTTTATATCATTGTTATTGCTTTGTGACCCCCCTCAAACAATTGTTACTGTTGTTTGTTTGTGAGGAGGGTCAAACCTTGACTCGAATTGTTGTTTTAACTCTTTTTAAAAAAAACGACCACCATTTCTCATACCGGATTTTTCATTGTTTTTCATCGTTCTTGATCTTAACCACATCATTCGGATTCATCTCCTCCTAGCTGTGTTTCACAGCCATGGAGGAGGCTAACTCACCCGAGGATATATTTACAACGAGACCCTCCCCAATGCCGGAAGAAGCACCTTTTGACTTGTCGTCATCAGCAAGCACTATTCCACCGGCCCAGAAACCAAAAGAAACAACAGTCTCTTGGTCGTCACACTGCGTGAACCAAAAAACCCCCAGTGACTACGCAAGAGACAGGGCAGAAAAATATGCCAACTACTTTAAGGAAGGCGAAATCCTTCCTATACCGGAACTTGTTAAAGAAGTGGAACCAAAGACCCTGTCCTTCGTAGTCACTGATCTTAAGACCAAGAGACTAGCAGGACTTAAAAAAGAGACTTTTGAAGACCTACTAAAAAGCGCAAACATCCCAGGTAAGTATTTCTGCCGCAGGAGCTTTGCTACCTGGGATGTTCTACTCCCTTCAGAGGAAGTAGCCAAGAAACTGGCCGGTGGTAACATTACAACACGCTTCTTCCAGCTGCAACCTGAATATCGAGGCAAGCGAAGAATAAAAGTCACCGTATGTAATGTCTCAATGCAATTGAGTGGGGACGTTCTCGCTGCCTACTTAAGCATATATGGCAGCGTTGAACTGCATACGGTGATTATGTCTTTATCATGTGCCTCGATAGGGGAGGGTTTAACAACGTACCTCATAAAATCAAATATCGAGATCAAACGATGACGGTGGTCATTGAGGGCAGGAAACCCTTATGTTGGGCCTGTAACAAAATCGGACATTTTTCTAAAAACTGCCCTCAAAAAACAACGACCACCGCAACAACGACTACTACCACTACCACCACTTCAGAGATCATAACAACCAAGACACCCACCAAAAACATCGAAAATCATCAAGAAAACCCCAACAAAAAAGATGAGGAGGGGTGGACTTAAGTGACCAAAAAAAAAAGGGGGGAAAAAAACTCCCATAAAAAAGTCAATAGCACCTACAGAAAACCAAACAACTACTACAAAAGACTCAACAACTGCAATCATTGCTACTCCTAATGATACTACTACTAAAACACAATCATCAACATCGACCACTGCAACAAAACAATCATCAACATCATCACCAGAGACCACATCAATAGAACCCAGGGACATGAGCATCAACTTAAAAAGAAGAGGGAATAGCGAAGACTCGCCAACAAAAGAGGGGGAAAAAAGAAATCCCCAAAAAACAACACAACAACAAACACCTTCCCTACCTCAACCTAAGGGGGAGGGGAAAAAGAAAATAGCAAAGTCACCAGCCACAAATGAGCGACCAGCTCAAATAATTCCTCCCCTCCCACAAAAACAAAAAACCACTCCAGTAAACCCAATTGAAATCCCACTACCCCCCTCACTTTCCCCAATCACAACTCCGAAAATTTTCACACGGTCACACTCAGTGACAAGACTCTCACCTGAGCCACAAACAGCATCAACATCATCATCAAATCAAAAACCAAGAGCACGCTCGGCTTCAACCGAAGCCCGCCATGCAATGACCGCTTTTCTCTTCTGCAAAGACATTTTAGAAAACCCAAATCACGACCACATTTTAAAAACCTCATTAAAGCCATTGCGCTCATTTAAAAAAATAAACAACAAAGACATCACTAATCCCTACATATTCAAGGACGCTTCAATGTTGACCACATTCGTCCGTTCGGCTGGCAATCGGACTAAAGAGCTATGGAACTTTATTGACGAAGCCAGCTGGGCGGACGTAATGCTGGCCAACACAAAAAATGCAATGTTAAAAAAAATGCTTCCTTTTTGTTCGGGCAGGGTCCCGATTTTAGTTCACCCATCATTTTATAGGTCCCTAAAGCTGAGGTACCCCATGGATGTCGGGGAATTACCAGGGACGACCGAGTTAGCACTGAGCTCGGCACCGGTTCCCTGCGTCAGGCCGTCGGCATCCTCACCCCGAAGGATTTCCGGCCCGTAGTCGACACTGAGTAAGGTAAGTCGGATTGATGGCTTTAAACCTTGCCAGTTTGAATGTGAGGGGACTGAGGGATTCAAGCAAGTGTACGCGCTTGCTTGCTGAACTCAAGAACCTCGGAGTGGATGTTGCTGCAGTGCAGGAGACTCACTTCACTTGTGGTGCCGACTGTCGGGTGCTGGAAAGCGATTTTAACGTTTTCTCAGCATACGGTAGCCGCACCAGCGCTGGGGTCTCTTTGCTGATGTTGACTTTGTTTTTGCAGGTGACGGGGGCCGGTTGGTTGTGGCCGATGTTGCCGTGAAAAGTTTCAAGTTTCGTCTGGTTGCGGTTTATGCGTCCAATATCGCTGCGGAGAGGGTTTCCTTTTTTCGTCGGTTGGCACCGTTCCTGGACGATACGAAGTGGCTTGTCTTAATGGGTGATTGGAATGCGATCCTTGATCCCAAGATAGATAAGGTCGGGCGGGGAGCTAACAGATTTGGAAGGTGTGAAAGTAGCCTTGTCGGCTTCGTGACTCGTCATGGTCTCATCGACAGGTTTCGTCTGGATCACCCAAGGCGGGAGATGTGGACGTGGCTAGATAGATCGCCCTCTGCCAAAGTAGGTTCCTACTTGGACAGAGTGTTAGTGAGAAGAGCTGATATTGATTTTGTTAGTTGTCCCACGTTCCACTTGATAGCGTGGACTGACCATAAACTCATTAGAGTCAGTCTGCGGTTAGCAAATAGGCCTAGTCTATCCGGCTACTGGAAGTTCAATACCTCCTTACTGGAGATACGGGACTTCCGGGATCGGCTAGAATCCCTAATTCAGCGGGCGTTAGTGGGGGCGGTTACCGGGAATAGGTGGTGGGTTTCTCTTAAGCATAGGAGGCGAAATCTATAGATGATAGACTCTCCCGGGCAGTGGCTGAGGGGGACTCCCTAGGTGTAGAGCTAGCTAGGAGGGACCTTGAGCATGAGAGTAGCGAGCGCTACAAGGGATCAGTAGTTAGATCTAGGCTAAAAAGAGTTCTCAACGAAGCTGTGAAATCGAACGCGACTGCGCGTGAAGAAGAAGTGCGAAGGTTCCCCGATCGGTACATCGCATCTGTCAAGACCCCGGACGGGCATCTGCTGTGATCGGGTCGTGAGATACGTGACGCCTTTCGGGCGCACTTTCGGGATCGCTTTGCCCGCTGCACTGATCTCCCGCTCCGGGAGTTTCGTAGCTATCTCACCGACTTCCCCCGCCTTGGGGCGGCTGAAGCGGCTAGCTGCGAGGGTGTGGTTACTGAATGCGAAGTCCGTGACGCGTTGAAGCAGGTCGGCCTCAACAAGTCGCCGGGACTAGATGGTTTGCCCTACGAAGTGTACTTAAGGATGTCGCACATGTTTTTACCTATTCTGACGGATATGTTCAACCATTGGTTTGCCCAGGGAGCCATCCCTGGTAGCGTTACCAAGGGCGTGATCACATTGCTGAAGAAAGGTGGCAGGCATGTTTGGGAGGGTTTAGACGATTACAGGCCCATAACTCTGCTTAACACAGAGTTAAAGATTTTGGCCCGGGTCTTAGCGAATCATTTACAGCTTGTCATTAGCGATCTGATCAGCCCCGAACAGACCTTTGCTGTGAAGGGAAGATCGATCCAGGACAACCTGCACTTGATTCGCGAGGTCCTAGAGGGGATAAAAGACGACACCGAATCCGCGCTGATCATTTTAGATCAGT
The DNA here is from genome assembly GCA_963585895.1 of Sepioteuthis lessoniana. Lineage (NCBI taxonomy): Eukaryota > Metazoa > Mollusca > Cephalopoda > Myopsida > Loliginidae > Sepioteuthis > Sepioteuthis lessoniana. The sequence goes on from OY757920.1 coordinate 54,416,377, forward strand.
CCAAGGCCTTCGATAGGGTTGACCATCGGTTCTTGGCGTCTGTTTTGGAGACTGCCGGATTCAAACCGGAGTTCCGCAGATGGATTAGCATGATGTACCACAACCCTCAGGCAGTGGTGCAGGTGAATGGAAGGCGTTCGGGGGTGATCGCGATCGAGCGTTCGGTCCGGCAAGGCTGCCCTCTGTCTCCTCTTCTCTATGTCCTCGCGTTGGAGCCCCTCCTGTGCAGGCTTAGGGATGAGGGGACAAGTCCGGCACTGCGTGGTATCCCATTCGTTGGCCGCCTTGCGGCCAGGGTTTCCGCATTCGCTGATGACGTCACAGTCTTTGCATCCCGCCGCCAGGATATAGAGGCTGTGAAAGAGGCGGTTGTCGAGTATGAGCGGATTGCAGGGGCCAAGGTCAATTTTGACAAAAGCGAAGGTTTGCGACTCGGAGCTTGGAGGGGTAGCAATACTCTTCCGGGGCCCTTCCGCTGGAGTGACGGACCCATCCGCATCCTCGGGGTGTGGTTTAGGCCCGACCTCCAACTGGAGCGAAATTGGTCGGAGGTACATGCTAAGGTGAATGCTCAGGTGGGAATCTGGCTTTCAAGGAGGTTGTCCTTAAAGGGCAGGGCGGAGGCGTGCGCCGCGTACGTCTTCCCCTTGATCCTTTACCGATTGGCTGTACTTCCTCTGCCTAAGGCACATCGGTTGGCACTGCAACGATCCCTCTCCAGATTGCTCTGGGGAGGTGCAAGGCTGATGGTCCGTAGGCAGGTCTGTATCCAACGTACTCGCAACGGGGGTCTGGGTATGCCTGATCTGGAGAGCCACTGGCTTGCTGAAAGACTTGCATATCTGGGCCGTGTCTTGACGGGGGACTCAGTGTGGAGACGAAAGGCGAGTCGGACTTTTCCGCGCCTCAACTCAGACCCAAAGGCTGAAGGTCGACGTAGGCCTTTGGGCGAAGCACTGTTTGTCCACGAGTGCCGAAAGGCCCTTCGTAACCTTCTTGGGTCCAGTGACCTTTCATGGCCTCGGAAGGAACTGTATCGGGAATTAGTGGTGGGTTCCGCTTCTGATCCTCTCAGCGAGCGGCACGGCTGGACGGCGGAGGAGATCTGCTCTCACTGGAATTGGGCGCCAGGATCGAGCTTCTTGAACAACTCCGAGTTCTCGCTCACCTGGTGACTTGCACGGAATGCGTTACCCCTTCGCGACTTGAACTACAAGGCGGGTCTGGCAGACATGCCTGATTGCCCTCGCTGCAGCAGTGGGTTGGAAGAAACGGCTGAGCACGCCTTCTACTACTGCGAGCGAGTCCGCCCATTTTGGGATCACGTCGGGGAGTGGACAGCTCGCATCGAACCCAAAAAGCTTGTGCTGCTCGACCTTGGTTACGTCGTAGACAACGTTCTTCCTCCGTTTCACGGTGAGAAGCGTGTGGTGTTTCTCGCGATCCTAGCTGTAGCCCGAATGGTGATTTGGACGACGCGAAACAAGGGATTGTATGACGATGCAAACTTTTCTCATCGTGATCTGGTTTTGTATTTTCGGCATCAGCTGAAGGTCAAAATCAGATGCGATAGAAAACGCTTGGATCGCATAACATTCAGCAAAAGGTGGGTGACTGCAGCAGGCCTGGTCGTACGAAAGGGGGCAATGTTGGAGTCATCCTTCCCTCCTCTGCCGGCCCATGGCGTCTACGGTACGGGTCCTTAGGGACCCCACCCCTAGTAAGTAGAATTGTTTTTTCCCCTTGTAACCTAGTTAGCAGTATGTTGTATGTCATTGTCCCCGTCATCTAGTCATTAGTTTCTCAAGATCTTCCCCCTCCCTATTATTTTTGTACCTCAACCCGAATCCCAGCCCGCTTTTATTGAAGATCTTGAACATTCATATGTAAAAAATCATATTATCTGCATCTATCGACCCATACCGCGCCCGACCTTTTATTTGTTTTATCACTGTAGATTAGGATTCCTGTCCCACCTAGGGTAGGTCCAGCTTGTTTCCGGTTTCTTTCGAACTGGAAAACAGTCGGCCTCCAATTTTATAGACGGGGGGATGGGAGGGAAACCAAATGGGGAATTTTTCCTTGTTTTCTTTCTTGTATATATATATTTTTCGGGGTTTTTTCTCCCATTCCCATCACTTCATTGTACATAAATCATATTTTGTAAATAAAAATCATATACCACTTACGGCTTTTAAGTAGGCTTTATCATAGAGCAAATGTGGTATTTTGGTGTCTGCTGCGCACATGATGAGGGATGAATGGTTATATATTGTATTGTTGAATGGGTCGGCGAATGTGGCTAGCTAGGTCCCCTTAGAATATATAGAAAAGCATGACCGCTCCCTTCCCCGCTCCCAAAACCTCAAGGTCTTGTGCCTACGTTGTATTTCCTACAACGAAATAAAATAAGCCTACAAGTCAGACCAGAAGAGCCGTTCCTATTGTTGAAGTATATCATTACTCTATCACTAATCCTATGTTCTTATTACTAACAGTCTCTCTCTTGTAATTACTCTTTCCTGTAAATATAACTATTTTCCTCACATATCGTGGTTTGTCTTATTATTACTACTACTTGTGTTCACAAACCAGAACACAACAGATAGCATCAATCAATTTAAGCAAACTTTTCTTATTTGCATTTCTTTTTTATTATAATTCTTTTTTCTTTATTATTTATATTCTATTTTTTGTTTTATTTATAGCATCAGTCATGCTGAGATTGAAAGAACAGCAGTTATCTGAAATATTTTTTAATGACTTCAGTAAACTGAAGAAAGAAAGAAGTTGGAAGGAAAGTAAAATTAAAAAATAGAGAAAGAGCACATGTTGACATTAGGGGAGGCAAAAATTGAAGTAAATAAAATTATTGTGAGAGAGTAAAAAAAAAAAAGAGATTGACTGATTGATTTTAATGACATGTCAACTCATCTAGGATTAATTAATGCCAAGAGGTTTGGGAATTGTGCTTATTGCATATTTATATTTACATTATTTGTGTAGTTGTTTTGTAAGAGTTTTTGTGCCAACTGTTACATATCAAGTATTCCTATCTAAATTCTTTGAACCTAGTTGTTTGGTTCCATTCAAGAATTGCTAGGTAATACTAAAAATTATATGGTTTTAGGAATTGATATAAAAGTTTTCAAGTAATCATTTCCATTTTAATAAGTTATTTATTTACACACAGTTATATAGTTTCAAATGATTTATTTTTATTTAATGATCATTTGTTTGCACACAGTTATATAGTTTTGTATATTTCAAAGAGATCTATTAGACTCATAAATGGGACCTTAACCTGAGAGTAATGACAATGAAGGGGTACCCCACACTTCCTAGAACTTCAAAATTGGAGCTTCATATGCAGTTTAGTGTCATATCTAGGACACACCTTATTTTGAGGAGTACCCTTCTGTAGAAGGTAAAGTCAGCAATTTCAAGGTCTTACCAACAGAATAGCAAAGAGAAGGAAAGAAGAAGGAGAGAGAGTGAGAGAGAGAGAGAGAGAGAGAGAGAGAGAGAGAGTTGGGTAATCTACCTAATTGTTATCCATGAAAAAATCAAAGACATTTTGATTTTTATGAGATGATGTTTTCTAGGAAAAAGAAAACATACTCACATGCATTTACTAAAGTCCATTAAATGCCTTATGCTGACATAACTAAGTCATTTCATTTCTCATTACTCTGTACCAAGACCATCATAACTTTATGACAATGATGATGATGATGATGATGATGACTTCTTTTATGTTAAATTGAGAAAAATTATTCATGATCATTTTAGATCATGACCGTGTTATTTGATTACCTCAACATATTCTTCAAAACAAGCCACTGATAGATAGATAGATAGATAGATACTGTAAATTATGATGTATAAGTTGGCTTTTATTGACTAAAAAAGTCACTACAAAAGTAGGAGTTGACTAGTACAGCAGGGCAAAAATCAAAACCTTTGCCACAGAGTGGTCAACCAGTGAAACACTTCTCCTAATGATCAATATATACCACTTATGGTAACTCCAGTAAACTTCCACAAACATTTCCAACTTAAACTTGTGTTTGGTGAACATTTCTAAAAATTTAACACTGAGATTAATATGAAATAATAAAACTTTTATACAAATTAGTATTATATTAACACTATATCACACATCATTTCCCACAGTATATTATATTTATAAACATTTTAATTTTAACAGAGATAACCCATTGAGTAGAATGTTTAATAGAAATACAGTGAAAATTAGCTACTCTTGCACCAAGATAATGTACAACATACTAAGCAACCATATTAAGAGGCTACTCAATGAACTAATCATGAGGGATAGGAACCCAGACGTGGGGTTTTGTAATTGTAGGAATAAAGAAGAATGCCCCTTGGGCGGACGCTGCAATTCGAGAAATGTCATATACCAGGCATGCATTTCTCCAATGAAACAGCAAAGGGATGGGAGGAGAGTCTATATAGGAATCTCCACGGGAAAACAACCACAAACATTCATTTTCCAACCCAAAACTTAGATACCAGACTGCTCTGTCAAAATATTTTTGGGGCCTTAAGGATCAGGGGCTATCTCCACAAATTAAGTGGAAAATAATCAGGTACTCATCTGCGAATAGCTTCAATGGTAGATGTAACTTATGCTTAGATGAAAAAATTAGCATTATTAATTTCAAAAATAGAAAAGTATTGTTGAACGAGAGAAATGAGCTCGTCTTTAAGTACAGACATAGAGGAAAGTTTAAATTATCCTGATGGAGAACCACTGGAACACCAGTCCCTAAATAATCGCTAGGCCAATGATAAAGATGTATTAGAAACTAATAGAGATCAGCCCAATAACAGGTATCACAAAAACAAGGAAAGATAAAGATAGATAAGGGCCAGATGAACATAGAATATTAATCAAAAAATTAGGGCCTGTGATTCTGGAGTGGTTAATTCCCCTTGACCATTTTTAGGGTAAATTAAAAATCACTTGACGACTATATAAAATGTCTCCACCTTATCTGGTTTAACTATCTCGGTCCTAATTGGAACAAAAGGAATATCTAGGATGGCAACAGCTGAGTTAATTAGCAGACATATTAAGAATAAATGTAAATCATGTATGAGATAGCCATTAGTTAAACGATCTTAGTCTGTTTAGAAAATCAAACCTGCTAAGGAGAAGTAACTACTACAAGAACACAAAATTAGAAGGGATTGACCAGTAGACTAATTCCACTCCTGTTTCTTAATTGTTCTAACACATAACATGTTAACCCCCTCTGCTCAAGCCTATGAATGAAATAATTTGTAATTTGATTTCCACCTTATTCTTATTTTCATTTTTATTTTTTTATTGTTTTTTTTAATTTTTTAATTTTTATTTTCTAATTTTTATTTTTTTGAGAGAAACATGTAAAGGGTCATCTGAAGAGACGGAGAGTATGGTAATAATATTCTCTGCCAAAATAAATTTATTATGACAACTTAAACAAGTTTGAGTCTCCATTAAATTGTACTTTATATAAATATATATATTTTTTTCATCATACATGTGAAAGCTCATGCAATACCCTGCCCTCATCAGCTGCAAACCAGGGATGATAACACTGTTTTGGTACCTCAAGGCAGTACAGCCACTCCTGGCACTACCAAACAGCTTTTGCCACTGGACAGAGAATTTAAAAGAATATATATATATGTATATACGCGAGGTGCTTATGATAAGTTTCCAGACTTTTTTCGTATGGGCACTTTCATTGATAGTACACACATGAAACTCTAGTCCGCTTTGAAGTAATCTCCTCCAGCTGCAATGCAGTTGTTGTACCATTCCAACAACTTCTGGAAGGCACCATGGAAGTCCTCTTGTGTGAGCGTGTCAATGACCTTCATCACAGCCTCTTTCATCTCCTCAATTGTCTCATAACAACAGCCTCTGAGTTTAGGGTATAACCAAAAGTCACAGGGAACAAGGCCTGGACTATAGGGACGGTGAGGAACTGTCTTGATGCCCATCTTGGTCAAATAGTCTGTGACAAGGAGGGAGTTGTGGACTGGTGCATTGTCCTGGAGGAAATGCCACTGACCAGATTTGAAGAGTGCTGGTCTCTTCCCTAGGAATCTCTTCTTGAACTCCCTTAAAACCTCAACATAGTAACCCTAACCCTAACCCTTTGGCCAATCAACTCTGGTGTACAGACTTGCTTACTCCTCCCATACCTCTCATCATCCTTCACAGACTCCCTGGCTTCCTTGAATCTCTTATGCCACTCAAAAACTGATGCTCGATTCATGCAAGATGCTCCAAAAGCAGTCTGAAGCATTCCATACGTTTCTGTGGCATTTTTTTCAAGTTTAAAACACAATTTTATTGCATATTGTTCTTCTAAAGTGTCAGATTGCATTTTTGAAATTCACCAGCTGTGACAATCAGGCTTTAGTAGGGTGTATTCCAATTTCTGCTGTAGCTATTCATTTGAACTTGGAATCATAAAAATTGGTCTGTCATCTCATAAGATGCATAGCAATAAGATACTGAATTTTAAAGAGTCTACGACAATATTAAATGCCTGTACAAAAAAAGTCTGGAAACTTATTGTATGCACCTCGTATATATATATATATATATATATATATATATATATATAATTCTTTTAAATACTCTTTTAAATAGTATATATCTGGTGTGTATATATATATATATATATATATAAAGGTTACCCAACTAATGACCAAGTTCTACAAAAGTCTATTGTATTAGTGACCCATAAAGTAATGAAAGTTAAAGGTTTAAGTCCAGTGATGTTTTTTCTTTTTAATATAGTATTTGCTCTATATAATTCTTGCATCAAGTACAGTTTTATTTTTTACTGTTATTACTCTCACTTTAGTTTTTAAACTGATATTCAAACTCCATTGTTTTTTAAGCTGACAATCTAATTCTATAGTTTTTAAACTAACATTCAAACTCCATAGTTTTTAAACTGACATTCTAACTTCATATTTTTTAAACTGACCATCTAATTCCATAGTTTTTAAATTGGCATTTTAACTCCATAGTTTTTAAACTGACATTCTAATTCCAGTTTTTAAATGAATAGTGTTAAGACTATTTACCTTAGAAATTGATTGATTTTAACAGCATGTCAACCCATCTGAGATCATTTTATGCCTAAAGGTTAGGGAATCACATTCACGGTATATTCATATTTACATTTTTGTGTACTTGTTTTTGAAAAGTTTTTCTTATATATAGATATGGATATAATTTCTGAATGCCTATTTGGCCTGTAGATGATTTACTTAGCTTAATTGTTATTGTCAGAAAATGGAATCGGTAACCCATGTTTTAAATCCTGGTTAAGGCTGTTTGCCTTTCGCGTCATGCTAATGCCATAGGGAAATGTATGAATCCTTCTCTTCTCCTTCAGGCTATGGATAAATAGTAGAACAAACTGAGTTCTTTAGCCATCATAAAGCAACCAGTCTAAGAGAAGGAAAACTGTATTCAAACCAGCTATACTCTGCTTTAAAAAATTGAGTATATGTCACATTCCGCTCATAGCAGAAGGGTGGGGTAAATACATAGATTATTTACTTTAAGTAATATAAAAATATATATATATATGTGTGTGTGTGTGTGTGTGTGTGTGTGTGTGTATATATATATATATATATATATATATGGATATGTGAATATATATATGTATAACAGATTAAAAATGTTGATAATAATACCAATTCATTAAAAAACTAATTGAGTGCTCATTACAAAATATACTGAGTAAATATTCAAATATTAAAACAAACACACACACCCACACACACACACACACACACACACACACACACACACACACACACACACACACATATATATATATGTATATATATATATATATATAATTTTTAATCAACTAATGGGTATGTTACATCACCAGTTTCTTTTCATCTCTTCTCTTATAACATATTAACTCTTTGAAAAGATTGTTATAAAAACTTTCTTAAAAACCAAAATTTTTCTTAAAAACCAAAACTTTCTTAAAAACCAAAATTTTTCTTCTGATGATGACCTAGGGTTGAAATTAGTTGAGAACAATCAAAAAATGAATAACAAAAAAATATCCCTACTTGTCTTATCACTTTTGTTCATATATGATATGAAAAATATAAAATGACAAATTATAGTCATTTTATGATAGTCAATATCCAAGAAAGAGCTAATTGTAAGGTAAAATTACTTTAAAATTGAATTTAAAACCAAATTTATAATTAATATCAGATGTCCTGGATTAAATAATAAAACTAACCTAGTTTTATATTCTCCCACCAGTTCAATTATTTTCTTCAAATATGGCTACTTTTAGTCCCATACATGCGTAAACATTAGGTTTAATTAATATCATTCAAATATTGGAGTTGTAGTTACTTTCAGGTTCCCATGTATGGATCAAAGCTGGTTGTTTATGTTTTATGGTATATCAACCCTTGTAGGTTATTGAATGTCAAATCCAGTTCATATATCAAATATATAATTCTGTTAACTAATAGTTTGTTGGTAATATTTTTAAATGAGCCAAAAATCAATTGTTTGCACATGGTAAAATAGTTCCATGACTTGTTATGCAATTATGATAATTCAATTTAATATCTGTAATTTGTTTGTGCTCAGTTAAATACGAGGATCATTAAATAAGTTTCCAGACATTTTTCGTATGGGCACTTTTATTGATAGTACACACATGAGACTCTAGTCCCCTTCGAAGTAATCTCCTCTGGCTGCAATGCACTTGTTGTACCGTTCCAACAACTTCTGGAAGGCTCCATGGAAGTCCTCTTGTGTAAGCGTGTCAATGACCTTCATCACAGCCTCTTTCATCTCCTTAATTGTCTCATAACAACAGCCTCTGAGCTTAGGGAATAACCAAAAGTCATAGGGACCAAGGTCTGGACTATAGGGACGGTGAGGAACTGTCTTGATGCCCATCTTGGTCAAATAGTCTGTGACAAGGATGGAGTTGTGGACTGGTGTATTGTCCTGCAGGAAATGCCACTGACCAGATTTGAAGAGTGCTGGTCTCTTCCCTAGGAATCTCTTCCTGAACTCCCTTAAAACCTCAACATAGTAACCTAACCCTTTGGCCAATCAACTCTGGTGTATTGACTTGCTTACTCCTTCCACACTCCTCATCATCCTTCACAGACTCCGTGCCTTCCTTGAATCTCTTATGCCACTCAAAAACTGATGCTCGATTCATGCAAGATGCTCCAAAAGCAGTCTGAAGCATTCCATACGTTTCTGTGGCATCTTTTACAAGTTTAAAACACAATTTTATTGCATATCATTTTTCTAAAGTGTCCTCACATCCAGATTGCATTTTTGAAATTGCCCAGCTGTGACAATCAGGGTGTATTCCAATTGCTGCTGTAGCTGTTCATTTGAACCTGAAATTATGAACATTGGTCAGTCATCTCATAAAATGTATAGCAATAAGATACTGAATTTTAAAGAGTCTACGACAATATTAAATGCCTGTACAAAAAAAGTCTGGAAACTTATTGAAGGCACCACATAGTTTCAGGTCTTAGAAATTGATTACATATTTCTATTTGACCAACAGATAGAATCCTAACAGGTACTACCACTATGGTTCAGAGTGGACCTGTGAGTCACAGCAATGAAAGGGTACTCCACATTCCCCAAAGCTCGAAGACTGGAGCCTCATCACCAGATGCAGTTTAGTGCCTTATCCAGGACACTCATTGGGTTAAGGAGGGGTCTTATCCTTCTGCAGAGAAGCAGTCATTGTATTCTACAGCCACAGCCAACTGGGCTATTTATGAATCAAATGAAATAATGAAATGTTTACATGTTTTGGTTTGGTTTGGTTTTATGGCATATCAAATATTGTTGGTTATTTAATACCAAATCCATTTTTATACATATAAACAGTTCCATTTAGTATAAGTACAGTTTTTTGTTTAAACAGAGTTAAATGTAAAAACAATTCTATTTCAAATAATTCAGTTTAGCATAAGTTCACAGTTTAAATGTTAAAACAGTTCTATACCAAACTATTCAGTTTAACATAAGTAATAAGTACACAGTTTAAATGTCAAAAACAGTTCTATTTCAAACAATTCAGTTTAGCATAAATACACAGTTTAGTTCTATTTGACCCATTGATAGGACCCTATCAGATGCTGCCACTCTGGAGTAGAGTGGACCTGGGAACAATGACAATAAAAGAGTACTCATTTCTCAAAGCTCCAGCATAACCAGAGCCTCACCATCAGGTTGTTTAGTGTCATATCTAGGATATTCATTGGGGGAATCTTACCCCTCTGCAGAGATGTAGTCGGTGTATTCTGCAGCCCCAGCTGACGAGACCAGTTTACATATTTAAAATGATTATGAAGATGCATTTTTGAACCATATATTCTGATGACTTAATTTTCAGTTTCGGTTTCTTACCATCCTTCACTGGGTCTTTATCCAAGACCTAGCATGAAGGAAGGTAATGATTATATGCATTCTTGCTGCCTCTTTTGGGTGATATTTTTCAGTCACATTGATAACACTCTCCTAAGGAGATGAGTCATTCTGCAAAGTACAATTTTTGTATTTTATGTCAGCTGTGATTGCCAGGTTAATGTGTATCTTTCTTGATCATACCCAGGACTCCCACTTTTACTGGCACAGTGGTGATTTTAAGTTGCCACATTTTCTCAATTTCTATTCCCAAATCTTTTGTATTTACCTGTTTTATTATAGTCTTTGACTGATATGTTATTATCTCATGGCACTGCCATATCAATTTTATAGTAAAGTAAAAGTAAGTAAAGTTGGCAACTGTAATTGAGGGTGACCCAAAGGCTTCCTTTTCAATAGCTACTACAATGAGGTGTTGGGGAGGGTACTACTCATTTCCCTGGATTGCTCCACTTTATCCTGGATATGAACCTTATAATGCTGAATGTTGAGCAAGGAGGTATCAAGTACCATTTTTTAAGTCTTTGGTATGACTTAAACTGAGATTGAACCCAGGTCTTTTATAGTTCTTAACCACTAAATCTGGTCTGTTGCTCTTTATTTTTCAGTCACTTTGGTTTGCAAATTCCTTGAGAATAGTTGCTCCTTCTACTTCTGTTATTGGTTATGGTTGGTGTTGATACCATTTTTTATAATCCAATATTCCATAATATTTACACCAATGTAATGTCCTATTTTATTATGCCTTTTTTATATTCTATTTAGGATTGGGCAACCAGACACAGTGTTTAATTGATACAGTTTTTTGTTTGCACAATCTACATATTTGGTTTGATCCATTTTTATAATGTTTGCTTGATTGTTACTCGTTGGTAGGTCCTGGTCCTGTGCTGCTGTTATTAATCTCTCTGTCTTCGCCTTCTGTCCAGCACTTTTTAGTCATTGATTAGTCTTTATTATATCTATATCAGCATTTCTAATTCTTTGTACATCATCCATAGAGTGGTTTTTATTCTCAGGTGTTTTTTAATGGATTTAGTCCTTATGTTTTTGCCTCTTTTTTATATTTTTGCTACCTCTATTGTTTTATCTTTTATATGTATTTCTTTTGGTGAGAAGTCAAATTTATTTAGCAAATTTATTACTTTCTCTACTAAGTGAATATTTTTTCTTTCACTTCTTATGTGTGTTTACTAACTGTAACATCCAATCTAATGTAGTGTCTAAGTATTTCTTCAATCTTATAGTGGTTGTTTTGTTGGTCATTTCTGGTTGGATTAATCCTCTTCCACCATTTTTTCTTTTGATATAGAGACCATTCTACATCTACTTTTGGGTGATGCATTCTATGGTAGGTTAATAGTTTCCCTACCTTTAGTATCCATCTTTTTTATTTCAGCTATGTCCAGTTTATAATATTGTTACAGGGCCAATAAGAATGTCAACCCCGCTAATTATTTTTTTTGTTAAGCGTGTGAGTAAATTGACAGCCAGAAGAAATGGAATGAACAAAGGTGAGATAATAGTATAACAAATGACAATTTATTTCATTGTAGGTTACAGAATTATGGTCTTACTGATGATAGAAATAGTAGAGACGACTGGTGGAACAGTCATCAAAGGTAGAGAGAGCTGATGGTTGTAGTTGTTAATAGGGTCAGCTGGTGGTTGTCAATGTTGGTAGAGACAGCTGGTGTAGTAGTTGTTGTTGGTAGAAATAGCTGGTGATTGTCGATAGCAGAGATAGCTGGTGATCATTGTTGTTTGTAGAGTCAGCAGGTGATTGTCATTGTTGATAGAGACAGCTGGATGATCAATGTCCTGGTTGTTCAGTACTTTGATTTAACTGAGGATGTGTCGAGATGGTCTCAAGTGTTGATGCTAGTCTGAGCAGTGAGTCATTCGTGGACTAGATGCTGCAATGCTGGAGCTGATCTGTGATTGGTGCTGGTAGCTTGGTCATGCAAGATCAAACGAGTGGGCTAAGACTGCCATGTCTTAGCTCCATGTAGGCAAGGAACAAATAAGTAACTAAGACTATCATGCAGTACCGAAGAACCGGTATGGTATGAGTAAGACTACCGTGCCTTAGCATTGTATAGCCAGGGGACAATCAGATGAGTGTTGTGGCTAAGACTATCAGGTTTTAGTGTTGCAAAGCCAAGAAATGGGCAAGTGAACAAGTGTTGTGGCTAAGACTACTGTGTCTTAGCACTGTGGACCCAAGGAACGAGTATCATGGTTAAGACTACCACATCTTAGCACTGCGAAGTTAAGCGAATGGATGGGAAAACCATGGCTAAGACTACCATGCCTTAGCACTGCATAAGCAAGGAACAGACAGGGAAACCGTGACTAAGACTACTGTGCCTTAGCGCTACGCGAGCGGGAACCAACTGAAATGTTTAAGACCAGGTGGTCTTATTATCCTCTTCGGGTGTGCCTCCTGGCCATCTGTTTCGACAAGTTCATGAGAACTGTCTGAGATACCCAAACACTAGGGATGGAGACCTCTAATGGCCCTTAAAGGACCTTTTCACATATCTATGTAGGTGTAAGGCGGATGCGACCACTAGATGTAGGATCACGCCTCAAGAGCTTCACTTACATGTCAAGATTTTAAAGAATCATACCAATGGGTTAGCAGTATAAGTTGACTGTCCCACTAACTGGACGAGTGTGGCACAAGGCCTTTTTTTAGGTGGGTCCAGGTGCAGGGCTGTAGCCCAGATGTGCCTGGCAGCTCCAAAAATGCCTTGGACCCCAATGGCATTCTCTTAAAGAGGAGGGTTAGAGTCTGGGAGGACAGCCTCCTGAGACTCAAGAATGCCAGTCAAGGCACCCCCCCCGACCAACTGCCACTGGAAACCAGGACATACCCAACCAAATCCGTGAAGCCCAAACACAGCTGATTGAAGTGTGCCCCAATAAATGGTGTCACTTAGTCTGTAAAAAAACAACAGGCTAGCCAATATTTGTCACTGCCTTCCACCAGACAGGACTTGACACAAGGTCAATGAGTCAAAGTTTGATTAAAGTGGGGATTAGGGGAAGGGGAGGTTAGGCACAAGTAGACCGGCACAATGTGGATACTGTGGCAGACAACACCCTCATGGAGAATGCCCTGCAAGAAGGAAAACATGCATTATATGCAATAAAAAAAGGACTCTTCACAAACGTTTGCTATTCAAAGAAGCAAGAAAAAAAAATAAATGAGCAACAAAACTACAGTGAATCAAAAACAGGAGAATCCACACAGCAATATAAAATGAAAGCAGCAGTGACTTGAATAAAGAGTTCTGCTTTCATTTGGTCTGAAATTTACCACCAAGCGCCACAGAAGCATACGCCAAATTAAAAATCGGCAATAGGGGGAAATATTTAAAAATGCAAAAATAAACTCAGGAGCAGGGAGCAACCTTCTACCAAAGGCAATATTTAAAAAGCTCACTGGCATACAACTCAAAAAGACTCCAATATGATTAATTGCTTTCAGTGGAGCAATGATTGATCAGGAAGGAACATGTCGTCTTGGGGTAAGGTTCCATGACAGATACATTTGCACAACATTCCATGTGGTAAATTCTAAGGGACCAATGTTTCTAGGATTGCAATCATTGCGAGATTTGGAGTTAGTGACCCTAAATTTAGCACTAAAGAACATATCACAAGCACCTCCAAGACTTGTGAGAATGCTACTGAAAGTTAAAGGATATGACTTCACAGTGAAATGCACCCCAGGAAGGGCAGTACCGATTGCAGACTGCCTATCACAAGTATCACCAAGACCCAGCAAGCACCTTGAAGGAATTGATCTCAATGTTCACACTACAAAGGAATGTTTTAATTTTTCACAAACCAGGATAGAGAATACTAGGGTTGAGACATTACAGGGCCCATTGCAGATAGAACTTGCACATATGGTGATGTCAGGCTGGCCAGCTAATTGATCTAGCTGTCCAAAATGCGTCCTACCCTTCTGGAACTTCAGAGATGAGATAGGAATTGAGGATGAAATTTTGCTCAAGAGTAGCCCAATCATTATACCAGAATCTCTGCAAAAAGGCATACTGGAAAAACTCCATACAGCACATCAAGAGATTGAAAAAACAAGATTGAGAGCCCATCCAGTAATATACAGGGAAGGGATGAATGAAGACATCGAAGACTTTATTACTAATTTCAAAACCTACCAAAAATATCAGACAATTATTCCAGCTGAAACTATGCATCAGCATGAAATCCCTACTTACCTTTGGCAAAATGTTAATGCAGATTTATACAAAATGGCAGGGAATGAGTACTTGTTAGTAGCAGATCAGTACAGCCAAAGCCCATTCATATATCAACTCTGCTCCACCTCATCAGTAGCTGTTATCAAACATATAAAGGCAATATTTGAGGGGCAAGATGTACTGGAAATCTTATACATGGATAACGGCACGCAATTCACAAGCAAGGAATTTGTAAACTTCTCCACAACTTACAGTTTCCTACACAAGATATCTTCACCACACTATCCGAAGTCTAATGGCTTTGCAGAAAGGATGGTTGGAGTGTGCAAGAGAATACTGCTGAAGGCACAGGAGACTGGACAAGACAGCTATTTAGCAATGATGGTATATAGAGCCACACCAATGTCATCAAACCTTAGCTCTCCAATAGAATTGCTGAATGGTCAACAAATACGGACCTGACTCATATCATAACAACAGCTTGGTAATGAACAGACAAGAATGACAATACAAGAACAGAAAAAAAAATCAATGGATTACTATAACGAGCATAATAGCAGACAACATTCACATTTGCACGCTGGACAGAAAGTTTATGTCCAGCATAAGAAAACAAGGCTATGGGAGCCTGAAATTATCTGTCATTCTGATACCAGTCCAAGGTCATACATACATAGTAGAGTCTGAAAGTGGTAGCATTCATAGAAGAAATAGACAATTCATAAGACCAGCTAAAAGAGATAATACTTAAGAAAGATATGACCAACTGCTTGTAACCAATGCAAACACATCACCAAAAGAACTACACACCAGTGTCAGTGTTTCATTGCTTCATCATACTCTTCAGAGTGAGTCATTGACAGACCCCAGCCAGAGAATGATACCGGTGGAACGAACACCGCCCGTATTGGTAAAACAGCCAATCACTGAATCCCGCATCAGCAGGCCCTATAGACCCATTCCAGAACTGAGACGATCCATGCGGTGTATAAAGACTCCTCAGAGGCTTGACCTCTAAAGTCTCCCTTTATAAATAAATAAAAGACTATAGCTTCTCACTCACAATTTTAGGAATAAGAAATTTTAAAAAAATTAATTAAATAAGAGCCCACTCTCAATTAAGGAGGAGAGATGTTGCAATATGTTGTATAGTTGTGCTCCTTAGTCTGATCCCCTAAAACAAGAGCCAATCATCGGCTCTTTATATCATCACTTCTTGTAATAACTGTCACATAATAAACATAACATCTCCGAAGTTTCTGTCCTCTTATGAGAAGGCATTTGATTGGTTGGTAGTTTTTTGTAATTGTGCATTTTGCTTTTGGTAATAGGTATGTTACTCCTTCTGTAAGCCAACCAGATATTTTTTTCAAGTTCTTTAATGATTTTTTAAATAAGTTTCATCATTACTTGATGTGTAAAAGATAGATGGTAGAGCCAAATATTTGTTATTTTATCTATTCCAAGTGACTTCCATTTATGTGTGCGTTTAAGTGTATTTATTATCTTTTCTATTGTAATATCTTCATACATTTATGGTTCGTTATTTTTGTCTTTTATATTTTCAGTCCACCTTGCTTTTTTATTATATGATTTCTCATTGCTCCATATATTATTCCAGAATGTTCTCAATTCTTATATCATGGTGGTTTCTTTACATTTATTATCTCTTTTCCTATATCTCAATATAATTTTTGAGGTCATCTTGTAATATTTTGTTGTGTCTAAAAAGGTTTTTTCATTTTTCATTTCCTTGGATACACTGGGCCTTTAGTTGAATTTTTTGCTTCAATTTTTCTCTTATTATTAGAATCTAATCAATTGATTTTATCCCCTATTTTCTTATTATTCCTAGTTTTCACTTTGACTCCAATACTCATTTTATCAAGTATGGATATTTCTCCTCTGTATTCCTCAATTTCTTTTTGTATCTTTAATTTCCATTTGGGTTGCTTACAGCTATTTTGTTTATGTGTTATGCCAACTGGATTTATCATCGTAGCAGTAACATACATATATTATTTCATTTAAAAGCATAAGATTTAGTTTAAAGTCTTGTAAAAGATCTTCTATGACACAGTTTGTCAACTTTATCATATTAGGTTATTTTTGTCAACTTTTATTTTTTAGAGGTGCTCGATCTTTCATATCAGTATTAGCTACCTTAACAAATAAGTAAAAACAAACAAATGAATAAAGCTATAATTAACAAACTTATAACACTTATAATAATCTAAAATAGCTATGCTTATGAATTAGATTATGATGATATATTAGAATTAAAAACTATATTAAATTCATACATTAAATATTAAAAATCTTATATCAAAATCAAATTACTACCATTTATTTATCTTAATGGATACTTCAAATACCATATAATTATTAATAATAAAATGAAAAATGAATTATGGATAACATTTATTGAATTATTTGCTTAATAAAACTATTCTTAATAATAACTTAAGATTGAGTAGAGTGTTCACCCATAGTCTGGGAGACCGGGGTTCAATCCCAGGTCTAGTCATACCAAAGACTCAAAAAATGGTACTTGATGCCGACTTGCTTAACACTCAGCATTATAAGGTATGGATCAAGTGTAAAGTGGAGCAATCCAGGGAATAGAGTAGTACTCTTCCCTACACCTCGGTGTTGCAAATATTGAAAAGGGATCCTTCAGGTCACCCTCGACTACGGTCGCCAACTTTTTATTTTGAATTCAGACTGAACAGAAGTAAACATTAGCAACTCAGCCAGATTTTGTGCAATGAATTTGAATTAAAAATAAAATAATTTCAAATCAATTTGAATTAATAATCAAATAACAACACGAGTAAATGAATACAATGACAATAAGTTTATAATGCTAATAATAATCTAAAAAGCTTATGAATTGAATTTGAATATGATATCAGAATTAAAAGCAGTATTAAATTTATACATTGTATATTAAAATTTATACAATAAAATTATACATCATAAATGTTAAAATACATCAAATTACAAAAAAGTTACCAATGATTAATACTATTAATACTTAAATTAAAATTAAAAAAATAAATTATGATGAATATTTATATTAGAGTTCACTCAGTTAAGTTTCTTAAGAGCTTCAAAAAACTCATCACACCTCCTTGAATTATTTATTGTTGTTATTGTTATTATTATTATTATTTTTTCTTTTTTGAGAATTTTTCATATCAGTGTTAGCAGATGGTTTTTCTCAGAAGTTTGAGTGACAGCAAGTGTCTTCAAGTCTCCAGGACTCTTCTCAGTATTCTGGCCAATCTGAACAATGCTATAATTTGGATGGTCTCCATTTGTCCTCTTATTTCCAATTCCTCCGGTCCCTTTGGTAAATGTACAGAGCACACCAATTACAATTGAAATCAATGTCACTTTTATGTTACATAGTTTTTTCAGTTCTCTAGCAAGGTCTAGTTTATCTCTCTTCTCACTTTCTTTCAGTTTTACTCTGTGGTCAGCCAGAATAACAAAGTCCACTATTCAACAGGTTTTCTTTTTTTGTGGACTTTCACTAGGTCTAGTTGTCTGGCCAAGATTAGATGTTCCATTTGTATCTCAAAATCCCAAATAATTTTGCACATCTCATTTTCTAGGACAGATTCTTGGTTGTTCATAGTGCCAAATTTAAACTTCTTGCACAATTCCCAATGGATCACCTTCTCCACCCAATCATGTCAAGTCTTTTACTCTTTTTGCACCTATTTACTGCGTTCACTTATGTGATTGATCATTTCGTCTCTATCACCATATAACATAAGTCTGCTATTTTGTCTATTTTTGCTTTGACATAGTCTTTATGAGTTTGTTTTCTGCTGCTATCTGAAGAAATTCAGTTTCCATCTTAAGGTTTCCTTTTTTTAGCCAATCCAAGTTTTCTCATTAAAGATTTTGCTTGTTTGTTGCTTGAAATGTCCATACAGTTGTTTTTCTTCCCATTTTTGCTTTCTGGTTATTTTTATTCTGTTAATGTTCATGTTGCCTATATAGTTTCTGGTCACTGTAATCAGTCTTCCTCTGCACTTTTTAATGTAGTCTTCTAGTTGTTTTATTGATACATTGAATACTGGTAAGTCCTCTTCCTTCTTCTTTTCTTGACACATACAATTGGTCTATGTCATCTCTGGGATGTAAGGCCTTATGCATCATCATGAGTTTTCTTGTTCTCTGATGCATTTATTTAAGTTCTTCCCTTGTCAATTTCAGGAATAGTCCTGAGTATCTTACAAGGGGGACAGCCCAGGTGTTTATTTCCTTGATGATATTTTTGCTAGGTAGTTTGGTTTAGAGTTGTTTTCTTATTCTCCTGAGGTATTTTTTCTTTCATCTCCACTTGTTTGATGGTGTCTGCTTCCAGTATTCCTAAGTATTTGTAAGTTTCCTTTTCTTCAAGTATTCTGATTTTCCTTGATTTGGTAGTTCTACTCCTTCTAACATTTGTTGCTTTCTGCTTTTCATTATAAGCATGGTACATCATTCTATGCTGAATTCCATCCCTATATTGTCACAATATATCTTCACCACCAGTATTAGGGTTTCTAATTCTCTTTCATTTTTGGCAGTTTGATGTCTTCCATGTTCATTAGGTGGTTAAGCTTTTCTAGTGATTTATGAAGTTTGTATCCTCCTATGCACTTCCTAAGGGGTATTATTGCTATTACAAATAGTAATGGAAGATCCCTCTCTAGATTTTCATCTCCACTCTCCAGTTTTCCATGGAATTCTTGATAAACTTTGACTTCACAGGATATTTTGTTCATTTTGGGACAATCTATTATCCAGCTTTGTGGGACTATATCATATACCTTTTTGTAGTCAATCCACACCTTAGCTAAATTTTTCCATCGCATATTGCTCTCCTTGAGGAAGTGTTTATCAATGTATAGTAGCTCTCCTGTTTTTCTGGTTCCTTTACAGCATCCTTTCAGTTTCTCAGGTAAAAGTTCACCATTTATTATCAAATAGTAAATCTCCTCCCTTATTTATGCCATTACTTTTTCCATATCATCAGTAGGCACATTATGGGTCAGTAGTTGTTGAGGGCAGTTCCTTTTTGGGAGTCTTTTTGGATCAGAGTCGTCTTTTCTTTGGTCATCCATTTGGGTTTGTCTTTTTTTGAAAGCATCTATTCATTTTCATAGCCAGTCTGTCATGGATAGAAGTGAATTTTTAAACCAGTATCCATGTATGCCATCACGACCTGGCATTTTCCAGTTTGGTACTTTTTTGAGTGTTGCTCTGAGTGAATCTCTGTGTATTTTTGACTTTGGTTCTTCTTTAAGTCCTTCGAACTCTTTTCCTATGTTGCTTGTCCATTCAGATTTTCTGTTATATTCTCTACATTCCCATATTTTACTCTAAAATTGTTTTGTTTCCTTGTCATTCAGTTGTTGGTATGTTTCCATGCATTCTCCTCCCACTTGCTGGTAGAATTTTTTTCGTTGTTTTGGAATATCCTGTTTTATCTGCATTGCTTTATCTTGTCTCAATATCATTTTAGTCTTCCTTCTTTTGCCAGTACTTCCTGATTTATTTCCTCGAGTTGTATTGTTTGTTTTACATGTGTTGCTTTTTTCTTTTCATCCCAACATGTTCCAGTGTCAGGGATATTGCGAGATGTGTCGAAAGTATAAAATAAAGTTTGGAGGCAATATGTGTTCCTCGCAAATAATTTCCCTAACAAAACAAAAACAAAACCTGAATAACTTAAAAATAAAGGTTTATTATTCAGTTGGAATTTTGTGCCAAGGAACTCACAATGTTGTTGTTGTTGTTGTTTTCGCCAATGTGGTTGTTGTTGTTGTTTCTGCCGATGTGGTGGTTGTTGTTGTGTTCGCCTTTGGTGTAAGGAGAAGTGGGAATGTCTTTGCTAGATAGTGTGGCACCTCTCAGATTTTGGTGGAGTAAGGAAACAGTCCAGTAGCGTAGTTTTGTTGTTGTTAACCGTGAATGCTCAGATGAATTGGTCTATTGCTTTCTTTTTATAACTCCTAAGAGGATCAAAATGGGTATGAATGTTTTTTTTGGGGAGTAAAGTACTTGATTGATTAAAAAATCTATGGGTGCAAATTTTGTGTATTGTGGTTTGGATCCTTTTTTTCTAGAATGTTCTAATGTTTGTTGATTGGTTTAAAAATGTGAGTGCGAATTTTGTGTATGTATATGAAATTTACGCTACACCAGTATTCTTCCTTTGTCATATCATTTTTGCTTATTGTCACAGATTTCTTATCTATGTTTCCAGTCTAATGCCCCATCCATGTTTATATTTTCTGTTTTGGTTTTTTAGGGGAACACTGATTTTTTCACAGACTAATTTTGCTCCTGCAGAGATTAATTTGTTTTACTCCAAGATGTTGTTTGTTGAGGTACGTATTCATAATTTCTTTATTTTTTTCAGTTTTATGCTTTGACTGTTTTTTTTTGTCTTAGTTTCTTAGCAATGGTAATCTAGTCTTCTTTTCAGACATAATTCTCTTTAAAATCTCTATATTGATTTTTCCTTCTTGTGTGAGTGTTTCTGCATGGTTTGTATGTGTGGTGTTTCAATTTTTATTATTATTCTTATTATTGTTATTGTTATCATTACTATCATTTGTTTGTTATACCTCCTCAGGTATCTCTGCTTTTGACTATCTTCTCACATCAACCTTAAAAAAGATTCTTTGCCCAGAACATATAATTAGTACAATGTCTCTATACAGATTGAATTCTGTTAAATAATTCATCTGATAATTTCTCAAAATGCCCTCTTAAATTCTTTTTCATTAGATTTTTCCTGAAATCATCAAATTTAAACTTAAATTTTTTTACACTATTGCTATTTTTGATCTGATTAGGCAATTTGTTTCAAAAATATGTTACTCTATGAGTAAAAGAAAATTCAATTGGTTAGTAGATTTAGCTTTTAAAATTTGTCTTGACAGTAAATTTCAAGTACAAGGTGAGATATTAAAAAAATGTCTACAATAATTAGTAATTCCATTATTTCTAAGTTTCAATTAGATCATCTCTTCTTTCTAGTTAATCTACCACTATAACTGTAATCTTTTACTTTTTAAAATCATTTTGTCACCCTTCTTTATATGCACTCCAGTCTCAATATTACACTCCAATTTCCATGTCTGGACACAGGAGCCTAGGCCTGAGTACCATATTTTATCTGAAGTCTTATAGGAAAAATTGATTAAAAATCTTATATCAAATTTTATAACTATAAAATTTGAGATAAGATTTCTAATCAATTTTTCAAAAACCTTACTGTTGTTGCCATATTAGGGGCCAGAAATAAAGACATAAGAAAGGAATTGAGTTGAACAGATATATTAACAAAGAACAGAAATACAACATATACAAATGAGAGGGTTACCAACAAGACTTTCGATCCGACTGCCAGGGCTGCCTGCTGGAATATTGCCTTCTGCTTAGAGCAGTACCTGCTGCTATTAATAGCTGGGAAAGTTCATGCGTGTTTGAGTAAGTTACCATAACACTTACACAAAATACATGTTAGAGAAACTGGCTAAGAATTACTTTTTAAATTCAATGAACCTTTTTACATAGTGCTATTACAATTTAGATAGTGCTATTACATAGTGTTATTACAATTGCTGTTTTTTTTACATAATGCTATTACAATTTCTGTTTTTCGAATATACAGATTCATTTCATATTCTATACATTTCTCAAACAATTTGAAAATTGCATTGATAAAATTTTCATTTGATGAAACATTTGAAGTACTTTATCATTCTATGATATATTTCATCAGGTCCCATACTTTTACTAACATCTAACTTGGATAAGGGTAGTTCAGTCTGTAGCTCTTATCATTAGTTCATCCATAATTTTTTGTACCCTGCTCATTATAATTTTCCTGACGTGGACCAAACTCTTTCAAAGGATAAACGGACTGAAAAAATATTGCTAGTACACCTGTTGTTTCAACTGAAGTGTTTGTTAATTTACCTATCTCATCATTTTTTACTATACTAACAGCTTATTAGAGACTCTAATTGTTAAACAGAATTTAACATAAAATAACCTAATAAAAACTGACAAGCTATAAAATCAACCAGCCAACAAACCAACATACATAATTACTTTATAAGATGCAATGTAACATAACAATCAGCATCATAGACTGAACTAAGACTGCTTATGATCGCTAATGCTACTGGGAAAGTCATGACTCCAAGTATCCCTTTGCTCTTGATTATTTCTAGATATATATTGGAAATGTGAAGTCACCCCTTCATTGCCATTACTTCCTGGTCTTCTATAATCTAGATTGGTAATACCTGTTAGGATCCCATATTTGAGTCAAGTAGATCTTTTTGGAAATAATTTGAATTAGATCAGAATACTCAAAACTATACAACTATGTGCAAACAAATGATTATTATTTGTCCATTTTAAGAATGTCCAGAGTATCTTATAAGGGAGACTGCCAAGATGTTTATTCCTTTGATGAGATTTCTGCTGCAGAGATGTTTTCTCATTTGTTTGAAACACTTTATTCTTATTTTTTATTCTTATCTCTGTTGGTTTGATAGTGTCTGCTTCCAATATTCCCAAGTACTTGTAATTTTCTTTCCCTTGAAATATCCTGATGCTTTCTTGATTTGGTAGTTCTATTTATTTGATTATTTCTCTTTTAGAACTTTTCATTATGAGCATGGTACATTTTCCTATGCCAAATTTCATCCCTATATCCTGACTGTATATTCTTATTGTTTGTATCAAAATCTCCAGTTGTTTTAATTTTTTGCAAATAGCTTGATGCTATCCATGTACATAAGGTGATTAATCTTTTCTTGTGATTTTGGAAATTCGTAGCCCCCAGTGCACTTCCTAAGTATATAATTGAGAAGCATCATTGCTATTACAAATAGTAATGGTAACAGCAAGTCTCCCTGGAAGATGCCGCTCTGGATTTTCACTTCTGCTAAAGTTTTTCTTCCCACTGTTAATTTCACTTTCCAGTTTTTCATGGCTTCTATGAAGTTTATGATTTTGTCAGATGTTTTTTATATTTTCAGACATTCTGTTATCAAAGTTTGCAGGACGATATCATAAGCCTTTTTCCAGTCAATTTATGCTATGGCTACATTTTTCTACATTGTTTTCATCTCCTTGAAGATGTGCTGATCTATATACTATGTATAGTAGGTTAACTGTTCTTCTTGTTCCCCAGTGGCATCCTTGCGGTTGTTTCAGAAATAGCCTCTAGCATACAAGCAAGTAATAGATTTCTTCTCTTAGCTGTGGGGTCAGGAATTTTCATGTCATAAATAGGCACATTATTGGTCAATAGTTGTTCAAGATGGTTCCTTTTTGTGGGTCCTTCTGGATCAGAGTTGTTTCTCCTTAGTCATTCAAGCATATTTGCTTCTTCTAAGCATTTACTCAATTGTAGAGCAAGTCTGTGATATGTGACACGATGATAGGCATTCGCTGTGTGGGTGTGTGGGTGCCATTCTGAGGATCCCTTTGTCTGTTTTGGCATGAAACTCACACAAAGAGCCTGTGCTCAAGACCGGAAATGGATGAGGGAAGGAAGGTCCCAGAGTCAGTTGGCAGGAGAGTGAGTGAAGAAGAAGGAGTCAGCAGAAGGAAGCAGGAGAGATCAGTTGGCTTGAGATAGCAGTCAAGAGGACACAGGAGATGAGAGTCAGGCACTGAAGAGACCAGTCAACAGAAGTCAGAAAGACGACTGCTAAAACCTGCTGACTTACAGAAACTGAGTTAACCAATGCGAGATGATGTCAGCATTGCTAGTGGCTTTGTGAGAATTTTCGCTCGAGTACATGCTCGTGTTAGCTCACAGAATGCACAAAAAGTGTCACTTCTTCCTTCTTGCACTTGGAGTTAACCCAAGCCTGTGTTTGTTCATTTATTATTTTCTTCCACCCTCTTGGTTGTGTTTTGTGTGTCCGTAAATATATGTGTAATACCCCTGGTCAGAGATGAGAGAAACCACTAGATGATCTGATCTTATGGCCATTAGTGGTTTAAGGAAGCTAAGATAGTGGGGTCGGCTTGTGGGTATTGGCACAGATAGATGGATTTTTTTTAAATTCCT
The DNA here is from genome assembly GCA_963585895.1 of Sepioteuthis lessoniana. Classification (NCBI taxonomy): domain Eukaryota; kingdom Metazoa; phylum Mollusca; class Cephalopoda; order Myopsida; family Loliginidae; genus Sepioteuthis; species Sepioteuthis lessoniana. Next base: position 54,441,215 of record OY757920.1, read on the forward strand.
GTGTGCCATTATAGGGATTACATTACTTCCTTTCTAAAATAGTTCTTGTGATGGCCACTAGGTGGTGGGAACAAAGTAGTATTATAAAATGCAAAGCAAAGTTGGAACTCTCTCTTCAATCCAGCCTTGACAACAAGAAGCATGCATGAGTGGGTGTGTCTTCTTTGAGTCCTCATAAATCTTCTTTCAAGTTATTATTTATCCTTTCAGTCTTTCTTTTATGTTCTTTCTGTTCCCATATTTTTCCTCTAAAATTTCTATTTCTTTTGCATCTGGTTGTTAATTTTTCCTTGTGCACTCTCTACCAAAATGGTAGAATTTTCTTTATTTTAGAAGGTTCTGTTTTGTTTGAATTGCTTGACCCTGTTCTGGTATCTTTTAAGTCTCCCTTCCTTTGGCAATATCTTTTGATTTATCTCTTCAAGTTGTATGGTCAGACTTCTCTGCTGTTTTATTTTGGTCCTTTTATCCCAATATATCCTCATGTGTTTTTCCTTCCTAAGCACTTTCACTTGTTGTCACAGTTTCTTTATCTCTCCTTTTAATCTAATTTCCCATTCAGTTTTTGTATTTTTGTTCAGGTTCTCTTGCAGAATACTGATTTTATCACAGACTAGTTTTACTCCAGCATAAATTTGCTCATTTAGCTCAGCGATGTTGGGATATTTGTTAATAATTTGTTTACCTTTTTAGTTTCAATCTTAACTTTTTTCTCCAGTCTTGGTTACTGAAGGATACTAACGTAGACTTTTTTCAGCCATGATTTTCTTTATTAACTCTACATTTTTTTTTTGTCTTCTTGAATTAACATTGATTTTGTGGTGCTGGGGTCTGTGGTATTTTGGCTTTCAGTATTATGAGTTTCAATTTTGGAAGGGTGATCTTATTCATATTCTTCATGACTTACATGTCCACATATTTCTAGTATCTCAAGGTCAGAAAACCAGCTTTTCTTTTAAATCATTCTATGATAGTTGACAAGTTTTTTGGCTTGCATTAAATTGAGTGGATTCTATCCAAATTTTGATCATTCTTTTTCTATCTCTTCTTTGTGCAGGATTGCTCTTAGAATAACAGTGAAGTACATTTTTGTTGTCTTCTCTTGTCTATTTCTTCTGTTGGTGTCTCTCAGTTGAGTTGTTACTTTGGTTATTTGTGTACCTGAAATTAGAACAGCCAACATCTGCAGGATTCTTACAGGTCCTCCATGTTGGCTATTAAGGGAGCACCAGCCAATCATGACACTCAGGTCCATTATCTGAGTCACTTGGATTTGGATTAAATATTTTCATGGGTAGTGTAATGTGGCTAGACTAGATCCAGGAGTTGATCATTCTCTGTGCTCTGGTCACAGATGTAATCTGCATTCTTCCAAGGAAGAAAGACACAAAAAAAGACAAATTAGAATTAAAATAAATAAAAAAGGGGATATAACCCTTTATTCTTATAATATTTTTAGCTTGATATTATTGTCATTTATGCAGCTACTTTGCTTTCAATGCATTTTATAGATGTTTTTTGCCTAAATTTCTGAGATGAAGCCTAATAATTTTTATCACTTACAATATTTAGACTATTGTCTTCATTTTCATTGTTATACTCTCAACGTTTCAGCCAACACACCCTTTAGCATACTTCAGGTTTATCATATCAAACTCAGGAGCCTACATAGAACTTCAAACTGAACCCTTTATTTAATCTATGGAGGTAGATTGTTATAATTCTGTTAACCTTGACCAGGTACAAGTGTTAAGCTATAGTAAGTATGCTTTGTTATCTTATCTGTAGATGGGATTGAACCAGGGACTTCCAGATGATTTCACTCAGAAACATTTTCAGGCTAACACTTTATCCACTGTAATATGAGCTAAGGTAAAAAAATCATGCATAGTAGTGAGTAGTATCTTATAAGCTGTTCAAGACATAGGTTTATAAGTCCCCCAAATTTACTCAGAATTTTTCTTTTTTTTTTTTTGGTGGGTGGATTGAACTGAAGATTGCAAGACTCCAGAATAAATTAACCAACTTCAAATTCATACATATTAATTCATTGATTGTAATGACAGATACAAAATGAAAAAGATTTGTGATAGTAAAAGCTAATTTGGTAATTTATAAGTCTCCATATTATTATTATTATTATTATTATTATTAAATAGGCATAGTTACTTGAAACCATATAATTGTGTAAATATTTTTAGTATTAGATAGGAATACTTGAAACCATATAACTGTTGACTGAATTATTGATTTTAATGGAATATCAATCCATCTACATTTATTTTATGTCAAGAGGTTAGAAAATCATGTTCATTGCACATTCATATTCACATTTTTGTGTAGTTGTTTCTTTAGAAGTTTTTTGTACACAATCCATTTGAGTATGAATAATTTTTAAACAGATCTATTTGACCGATAGATGAGACCTTTACAGGTACTACCATTCCGGGTCAGAGTGGATCTAGGAGTAATGGCAATGAAGGGGAAATCCATAATCCTTAAATCTCCATAACTGAAGCCTCACTATTAGCTGCAATTTAGTGCTTATACCCAAGACACCCAATAACCACTACATTGTGAGTGCCTCTATAAACAGATATTATTAGGTATTCTCACAAAATTCTACAGCACTGAAACTCAAGGACTAAAATAAAATTACATAAATATGTATAAGGAGCCTACTTATTTAGGAAGTTCTATACCTCAGCAGCAATATCTCATCTACTGAAAGCAATATCAATATACATATAGGTAAACCATGGACTACTATTGACAAGTTATCAAATGTATGGAAATCTGGTCTCTCTGATAAAATAAAATGAGAATTCTTCCAGGTTGCACCACTTGGACTCTAATGAAACACTTGAGGAAAGAATTAGATGGGAACGACATAAGAATGTGTAGTTTTGAATAAATCCTGCAAAGAGCACCTTACAAAACAACAGCTGTATGGCCACTTCCCATCTTGCAAACCATCTAAGACAAGCAAGACATGCTGGATACTGTTGGTTAAGTAAAGACAAACTCATAAGCAATGTTCTCCTATGGACTCCAACAAATGGACACACCAATGTTGGCCAATCAGTAAAAACTTACATTCATCAGCTCTGTGAAGACACTGAGTGCCGTCTAGAGGACTTATCCAGAGCTATGGCTAACAGGGATGGATAAGAAAGAGTCAAAGCCAACCCTGTGCTTGATGATTAAACTGCATTAAACATTTGCTCAAATAACTCCCTACAACCCCCAAAAGTTACCTATTTCATGAAGGCAACTTTCTTTTGTTCTGTTTACCTTCTTACCTACCAACCAACCAGTGCATTGGCATCAAATTGACCTTCACAACCAGGCATACAGACTGAAAACCATATTCTGCATCCCTGAATATTAAAACAAATCATCCTTATCAAGTCATGCTGACAGTAAAAAGTTCTCCCAACTCTCCCTCACTACCTGTCCCTATCATCTATCACTCCTGGTAGGTCTTCTAGCCTGCATCCAGTAGTACACCTTGATGATAATGATGATGATGATATATTCATATTTTTAGTTATAGAGTTTCAATGTAGTGGAGTTTGGTAAAGAGCTGACATTTTTCAAAGAGCTATAATTTGATCTCTCACTAAAAGATATAAATAAAATATTCTGATTGAGGGTTATTTTTTAATGTTATCAGTAAATTTGAATTGAAGCAATGATGAATTAATGAGACCAATTATTTGGCATTGATTTTTGATGATGGATTGTGACTTGCAATAATCAATGATACATTAAGTAACAAAGAAATTGTAACTGATTGTTGATGTCTGTAGAGTTTTTGTGACAATTCATCAAGATAACAGAGCATTCCATTAGCCAATAGACATAAATTTTACTTGAAATGCGAACACTTTATCTCTGTACACTCTCCTATTCATCCTTCTCTGTCTCTGTCCATATATATATATATATATATATATATGTGTGTGTGTGTGTAGGATTCAAATTTAAACACTAAAAGTGTATTTTTAATTCATAAAATCTTTTTTATGCACAAAAATGCAGAGCAATTGTCATTGTGGGTAGAGTCTTTGCTATTGGTTTGGGAGACCAGGGTTCAATCCCAGATGGAGTCATACTAAAGACTCAAAAAATGGTACTTGATGTCACTTTGCTTATCACTCAGCATTATAAGGTATGGATCAAGGGTAAGTTGAGTAATCTGGAGAAAGGAGTAGCACCCTCCCCTATACCTTGGTGTAGTAGCTATTGAAAAGGAAGCCTTCGGATCTTCCTTGACTACTGTTGCCATCTTACTATATATATATATATATATATATAAAGTAAGTAAAGTTGGCGACCGTAGTCGAGGGCGTTCCAAAAGCTCCCTTTTCGATAGCTACTACACCAAGGTGTAGAGGAGGATGCTATTCCTTCCCCCGAATTTCTCCACTTTACCCTTGATACGTACCTTATAATGCTGAGTATTAAACAAGGAAGTATCAAATACCATTTTTTAAGTCTTTGGTATGACTGGACCAGGGATTGGATCCTGGTTTACCGGGCCATTGGCGAACACTTTACCCACTAGGCCAATGAGCCGGACTATACACATATATTCAACATTTCAATATTATATGTAATCAGTGCATTTTTCATTGCTTCTCTTATAGCATATCAACTCATTTATAAACTTTTTAAAAAACTTTCTAAAAAAACTTTGTTTTCCAGGGAAATTTTTCTTTTGATGATGACCTAGTTAAGAATAATAAAATAAGTAAAATAAGTAACACAAAAGAAATATTTCTATTTGTCTTATCACTTTTGTTCATCTTTTATTGATATATATATATGTGGGTTGTTCAAAAAGTTCTTGCCTCACCCAGAAAGAAGAACATAGCTGAACATTATTTTTGTGACAACACACTAATACTTCTTATAGAATTAGAAAAATCTGAATTAGTTTTTTCTAGTTTTATAAGAAGTGGTAGAGTATGGCAACAAAAAAAATGTTCAGCTATGCCTTTTTTTAATGACTCTTGTATGTATATATATATATATATATATATAAATACAAATTATATTATTAATACAAATAATTTGCATACTATTATATATATATATATATATATATATATATATATACAAGAATCTTTCAATTATATATATATATATATATATATAAAGTTGGCTGACAATAGTCAGAGGTAACCAAAAGGCTCCCTTTTCAATAGCTACTACACCAGGATGTAGAGGAGAGCACTACTTCTTTTACTGGATTATTTCACTTACCCTTGATCCATATCTTGTCATGCTGTCAAGCGAGGAGGCATCAAATCCCATTTTTGAGTCTTTGGTATGACTTGATCTGAGATTGAACTCTGATCTCCCTGACCATTGGTAAACATTCTAATTATTATGCCAATGGACTGGTTGTATATATATAATTATATGCAAATAATTTGTATTATTAGTTACTTAAAACTACAACTGTTTACAAAGGATTATCATTTATTACTTGAAACTACAATTGTGAAAAGTGCAATTGCATGAAATGAGAAAAATGTATCATTAATTACTTGAAACCATATAATTGCTTGCAAATTATTAGTGTTAGATAGGAATACTTGATACCATGTAACTGTGTGCAAACTAATGATCACAAACAAATAAAAAAGTGCAATGAGAAAAAATATTGCAATGGAATATTGAACAGATATGATTACAATCAAACATTTAGAATTAAATCAAGTTGGCATATCTGCAAGGTAACCATGTCTCATGTTCTTTGAACAATTAAGACATTGTCTTCTCTCCTAGCCATGGTTGTTGTAAGCCCATAAGGAGTTGATATGTTGTTAAAACACTAAACAAAACAAAACTTACTCCATATGATACTTTGTCAAGATCTTTAAATGCCACATAATCTTTTAAATTATACTTGACCACAATTTCTTTCTAAAAATTTAAAAACTTTGCCATCAAAATTTTTTCTTCATCGAACAGAAAGAATATACACTATTGTTCAATGCAGCTTCAATCTAATTACCGACGTACATATCCTCTTTTCTTTGATATAATGAATGCATTCAACAATGTCAAATATTTTTATTGTATTTCACTGTATATAAATCATTTTTGTTATATTTGAAAGTATTCTCTTCATTATTTATATCATCTTCATACAATTTATATTCACTATTTTGCTTCTGTTAAACATGTCAACTATGTCCAAGCCAAAACTATGGTGAGGAGGCCAGTTTGTATGAACCTACAGGTTTTTTTCTAGCATCTCCTGGCATAGAGATGCAAAGGACTAGTAAAGAATGTTGATAGGTCTATTATAAGCTTTGCAAGGGTCTCAACTATACTTTTGTCTTTCTGTAGAATAGGGTGAAGAAAGTTAAAATCTGTAGCAAGCTAACTTTATTCTCTGGCACATACAATCTAAATAGCAGATCAAACTAAATTAAATATATGTACTAAGTTATAGATTTTGAGAACAATCAAGACAGTAAACATCATGCATTTATTATATATATATATATATATATATATATTGGTGGCTTAGCATATCCATCTGTAAGTCTGTAAGAATGAAAAATATTTTCTCATCCAAATGTTTTTAATTGATTTTTTATACATATCTCTTTATGGTCAAGGCACCTGGATAATGTGTTTTCATTAGCTTTGGGAGAAGCCATTACTAACTGTCTGATTTGTATGTTTAAGCAACATAAAAATATTCCTATTTGTCTTATCACTTTTTTCATCTTTTATACATACACACATATATATATATATATATATATATATATATATATATATATATATATATATACGAGGAGCATAAGATAAGTTTCCAGACTTTTTTCGTATGGGCACTTTTATTGATAGTACACAATTGAAACTCTAGTCCCTTTCGAAGTAATCTCCTCCAGCTGCAATGCAGTTGTTGTACCGTTCCAATAACTTCTGGAAGGCACCATGGAAGTCCTCTTGTGTGAGAATGTTAATGACCTTCATCACAGCCTCTTTCATCTCCTCAATTGTCTCATAACGACAGCCTCTGAGCTTAGGGAATAACCAAAAGTCACAGGGACCAAGGTCTGGACTATAGGGACGGTGAGGAACTGTCATGATGCCCATCTTGGTCAAATAGTCTGTGACAAGGATGGAGTTGTGGACTGGTGCATTGTCCTGCAGGAAATGCCACTGACCAGATTTGAAGAGTGCTGGTCTCTTCCCGAGGAATCTCTTCCTGAACTCCCTTAAAACCTCAACATAGTAACCCTAAACCTAACCCTTTGGCCAAACAACTCTGGTGTATTGACTTGCTTACTCCTTCCACACCCCTCATCATCCTTCACAGACTCCCTGGCTTCCTTGAATCTCTTATGCCACTCAAAAACTGATGATCGATTCATGCAAGATGCTTCAAAAGCAGTCTGAAGCATTCCATACGATTCTGTGGCATTTTTTCCATGTTTAAAACAGAATTTTATTGCATATCATTCTTCTAAAGTGTCCTCACGTCCAGATTGCATTTTTGAAATTACCCAACTGTGACAATCAGACTTTAGTAGGGTGTATTCCAATTACTGCTGTAGCTGTTCATTTGAACATGAAATCATAAAAATTGATCAGTCATCTAATAAGATGCATAGCAATAACATACTGAATTTTAAAGAGTCTACAATAATATTAAATGCCCATACGGAAAAAGTCTGGAATCTTATCATATGCACCTCGTATATATATAAATTCTCTGTGAGTTTGAATTCAAGTCATTATGTTTACTTTTGGACTAATGGTCTTGGGAAAGAAATGAACTCCCTTATTCCTTCTGGTATGGGGTAAATAGCATCACAGCTATTCTTCTATAAGGAAGGTTTTAGCATTAAATAACCCATGAAGGGTTAAACAAAGAAACTGAAACTAAAATTCTTTGCTTAATGTCTAAACCATGAATGTTGCCAACCAAGATAGCAATAAGCCGAGTAGCTTCATAGGGTTGGAAACAGAAAGAAAGGTAATAAAAAAGGGGTATAGAAGTAAAGGAAGGGAAGGAGTAACTCAATTATTAACATACAAAAAACAACGACAACTATATTTCAGAGACGAACAAACATTTATCCCACTACAAATAATTTATTTCAAAAGAAATAAATTTAACAAATACATTTCTACCGACATTGCACAAATGTGCATAGTTGAGCAAAAAAAAACAACATTTGATGTAACACAAAAAAAAACAAGACAAAAGGATTTAAAGGAAATGATTGGAAAGTCAAATGGACTTACTCGACATTGGACTGAAACAAACAAAAATTGTACATTTCAAAAACAATTTTTTTACAGAATTACCAATATGGTGTCTGAATTCTAAGTTCTTTTTTCTTTTTCCTTTCTTTTGCTTGAAATTTCTGGCGCTTAGCTTTCCCAGTTTGATACAATTTTCTTCTCTTTTGTTTTTTTTTTTTTTCTTTTCTTTCTCCTGTTTAAAATTTCTGGCGTGAGGCACTCAGGCTAATATAATTTTCTTTTCGCTTCCAGTAGCTGTATTTTTTTCCAGGGCTTCTAAACAATTTTCAGAATGGTGCTCTGGGAAATTTAACGTTTTTCGTTAAATTTCTACCACTGTACTTTCTTCTTGAAAAAAATGTTTCCCAAGAATTATTCGCATAGAGTAAGGAAAACTCTGAAACCAATTCTGGGCTTCTTTTCAACCACGGAAACCAATTAACTCTCGCTTAGTTAATTGTAAATTTTACACCGTTCCTGTGGGTCTGTAAAAAAGGGAAACTTTGACTTTAATCCTTTACAAAAGACAGGCTGGCCTATTAGGTTCAACTTTTCTCTAACTGACTGTGTAACCCTTGAAAAAGCAGACTTCTAATAGACTGTTAACGGCATAACGAAAGATTCACAGACTGGCGAAAAAACCCCGCCTAATCGTTTAAATACCTACAAAAGGACTGTAATGGTCCAACTTTTAAAATAAGCCAATGACATTCAATCTATTTTTAACTACTGATTTGCAAATTCAGAAAGATATTGAGTTGTTTCTACACATGGTGTTAACATTTGAGATCATTTGAAGGAGAATTGGTCAATGAAATGAAACCAATTTTTTTTTAAACACCCTGTAGTTTACAGAAGTTATTCTTTAAAAGAGTAATTCCATAATATTGCAACGGACACCAAATCTGAATTTACGGTTCAATCATACATGATTTATTTTTTTTCATTTAAATTAAAAAAATGATAAAACAAAATTTACTTTGAACCGGGTGTGTACATGTGTGAAACAATTTAATTTCGATTTAAAGACAGTTATATCTATCACATGAGTAAAACTAAGATTTTATCAAAACCATGTTCTTAACCCTTCTCAAAATGATAGACAGAACTAAAGTAGATGTTTATTATTTTGATAAAAGTACGTATTTTTGGAGAAATAGAAGAGATTGAAATATCTGCTTTCACCCTTTTTATCAATAATCCAAATACAGTATTACCTTAAATTAGATTTTCTGAACCAAAAATACTAATATCTTATTACTTCTAATAAAACATTATACAATAAAAAAACAAATATTAGATATACATAGAACAAAAGTTATACATACATTATGGAGTTTTTTTTCGAATTTAAACAAAATGAAACTACTTTATTCGGCTTCATTCGTAAACTTTTAACAGCAGTTTTTTTTAAGTTACTAGAATATGAATTTTTCAATTTTAATATTACCATTTTTGTTTTCTTTTTAAATTTCAACAGATTCTAAACATTTTTTTTCAAATGAAAAATCATTGAACTGCTAAAAGATTTTTATATACTTAGTCGTCTTACATAAAACCTTTTTTTCTCTGTTGTTGATTCTTTATTTTAAGATTTGGTGCCGGTCAAAACCCAAAACGCCGAAGTCCATAGCCTTGCTAGGGTCGTTCCCTTTCAACAGCGATTTTAACCACTGACTCTCAAAGCATAAGAAAAGAATTAATTAACGACTTTTGAAAGCTTCTCATGACCTTTTCTATATTTTGGGTTAACCTTCTTTATTAAGTTGATTCTTTGCAATTAATAATGGCATCTGTCAGTAATGGTAAAATTTACGACAGAGAGAAACTTTAGTTAAGTCATTCTTAACTAACTTCATTTTGAGTCGTAATAAAAAAAAACATCCTGAGTTTATAAAACCTGCTAGACCAAAACCATTAGAATTCAGGTATGTATATACATCAATAAATATTGAATTTAAAAAAAAAGTTATTTCTGACAAGAGTAAAATTATACGACTACTCAAACATCACTGTGATCATGAGTGATCTGCTGTGTAAACATCACGTGACGATTTGGACAGGTCATGTGACAGTCACATGAGTCCCTTTTTGCTCTGTAGCAACAGGCGATTAAGTAAAAAAAGATCAAGAGTTATCTGCTCTTGGATTAAAACTAGTCAAAAAAGAGGCGATCATGTCCAATGTGTTTTTGCGACTTCTCGTCAAACTCGTCTGTCGTCAGTAAAGTCTGCTGCTTCTCATCACCTCCTCCTCACAAAAGCCTCACCCTTTTCATAAAGACTGTCCAGCACCAACCAACCTGAAGACGGAGGGTTTATTTTATTACTAGCCTCACTTTTTCTGCTTTATTCGGCGCTACATACAGCTATCCATCCATACATGCGGTTGTTGTTGTGGTCGCCGTCTCTTTATTTTACTGTAATTATGGGTCGGTCACCTAAAAATTTGAACTTATTTCTTGGCAGTCTACTTTATTTTATTCTTATTATTTCATTTATTCCGTCTCCATCAGCATCGACCCATTCTGACTGTAAAATCGGGATTTATGATTTCTCTCTACTGAAAACGTAAGTAAAACAATAAACAAAAACTTTTATACTTCGTTTACACTGAAAACGAAATTTGTTGCGAAATTATTGATCACTAGTTGCATAACTTGAAAGTCTTTAAAGTGATTTATTTAATAATTGAATTTAAATTTATAAAACTGTTTTTTTTCTTTTGTTTTTGTTTATTGTAATGACTAACTTTTGGTTTGAATAGCCGTTTAACAACTACAGATGGTCTCTGAAATCTACGTTTTAAAATGACTTGTGCATAGTTACTTCGCATTTTTTTAGCAAAGATTTGCCCCTTCGTTTGAAATAGACTTATACATTTAAAACTTGTTTACCATAATCATTGTATACACTCTTTCCTCTGTTTTTTTCCTCTAATTTAGACTGTCACAATTTTTTTTCTGTTCGTGTAATTGTCACACCTGAGTGTGGTGAAAATAAAGTAATTTTTAGTAGACATTTGATTCAAATGATTTGGAGATATTTTTCTGGCAATAGTTGAAAAAAATTTTTTTCTTCATTAAGATGAAAAAAAAACAACAACACAGAAACATTTCGAAATGAGATGAATAAATTCAAAATTATATTAAAAGCAAAGTTTATTTATTTACTACAAAAGTTTATAAACATCGAGTTTTGTATACATTTTTCCTGCTACTTTGTACATAAACCAAAGTCAGGTGATAATGACAGTACATACTCAGCACATGTGTATATTCGTCAGGGTCATGTGTTTTTATTTAAATACTGTATTGTCTATCACACGTGTACGATGTAATGAATGTGAGTAATTGTGTGCTATGTATGTGATATTCGTATGTTGCCACATTTTTACGAAGTTCTTCTGTTCTCTTTATAGTGTGTGTGTGTGTGTGTGTGTATATATATATATATATATATATATATATCCTTTTCAAGCTTGTGTCACGTTAAAAATCGAGTCAAAAACCGAAGGTAGTAAACAAAAAAAAAAATATTTGTCTTAATCATCTAAATCTGTGATCATCACCTTTCACCATATTGGGGTAAAAAAAAAAAGAGGAAATAAAAAGCTTTAAAATCTCTCTCTTTTTTTCCCCCTTTTTAACAATAATAAAGCCATTTATTTAAGAACTTCGTGATGAAAAATATTATTAATTCATGGTGAACAGATCTTTTTTTTCTCTTTTTATTTCATAAAAAATACTTATAAAACACGTTTTTTTTCTTTTTCCTTTACTTTTTTTTTTTTGATTAATAAGATTTACGACATATAAGTAAAGAAAGAAACAATTTATTTGAGCAGGAAGTACTAATCGGCTTTCATACATTGCTCGACAAAATGTTTTCTAATGGAAAAATCCGATTTTTTTTTCTTATCTATTTCTTTCTTTTTTTTTTTTTCTCTCATATACACACCCACAAAAATTAGGTTCCTGGTTTAAACTTACAAAAAAAAAAATCACTGGAGTCTTTAATGAATTTTTATTTAATTTATATCATTAAAAAACAAAAGTTACATTTGATTTTGGAAGTTACTTTTTAAAACATTTTAAACTTTCAAAACCATTTAAAGTAACTCGCTCCATAGCTATAAACTATTGTTAGTGAGTTCGATTCTCATTGGGCCACCTATCTTCTGGCCTTGTGCCACATCTAAGCTAAGCTTAATAAACAACTATACAATAGAAGAGAACAATTTTTCTTCTAGGCTTTTTCTGTCTTTAATTTTTTCATAAATTTTATTTTATGATGATAAATTAATCGTTAAAGGTTTTTGCAATTGATGTTAATTGTTACAAGTATGTGGTCATCCTACGCACTTAAAAAGAAACCTTAGACTAAACTCAAATAAATGCCATATTTTCTTTAACGAAAAACATTTTCTTGATATTTCCAAAGTTTTCACTTAAATCAAAATCGTTTATTTACTGACGCGAAGCAAATATTTTAAGAGTTAGATTGAATAAAAACAAATCAAATGTTTATATTTATTCGCACGAATATCTTTACCTTTATTGTTTCGGTCACGACATTTCAACCGGTCAAGATGTAAATATAATGATCAACAACAAAGATAAAGATTCTCATTGAATAAAAACCGGCCACATTTACCTCAACTTCATACACAACATATGTCCATTCTTCCTGGGTTTTTTTTGTTTTTTTTTCTCAACACTATTTGTAAATGTGAAACTTAGTAAAAAAAAAAAAAAAGTATTTGATTTTAATTTAAATAATAATTTTTGAATAAATTAAAAAATAATTTTGTTTCAACACCTCTACAAAAAGTGGTCGATTTTAAAATTGTTTTTGTTTCCCCTGCCCAACGGTTACATTATTCACCTAAAAGATTAATTGCAAAAAATCTGCATTTTACGTTGTTTTTTGTGGTAAATGAATTGTATTTAAAGAATACCAGGTTGGATATAAATATAAACACGTAAAAGTCAACTTATACTACCTACCGTTGCTACTTGCTATTTTATTATCTTTTTAATTAAATATTATCTGCCAACCAATTTAAATAAGACGTATGTGCTAATGTGTATATCTAGTCCGTTCTTATCTGTTATTTGAAAGGATTAATTTGTTGTTTACCATTATTATTAAAGATAAGATAAAACAAAAAGTAGGCTCCACTTATACGAACTACTCAATGCCACTGCAATGACTCATTTATTGAAGATTGGCTTTTTTTAATTCGTTGAAAGAATTAATAAAAGCTAAGCACGAATTTCTGAAAAACTTAAAACAGACTTTCACTTTATATAAATAAATAAATAAGTAAGTAAATGTAAATATTCTGACGAGTGTGTAGTTTATTTATCTATTTATTTACTTAATTGATTGACAATAAATTCCGAAGTCCAGTGAACTTGTTAATACTCCAGCAAGGACTCCGTTCATTCCTGGCCAGGAACCTAAGATTTAGTGCCAAACACTCCTTAAGGGAGAGTCAGGGTCAATCTCCCCGACGGCTGGGGCATGTCAAAAAGGGAAGTGCCAAGAAAGCTAAATAATTTCTGTCACCACAGCCCACATGTACCGGGAAGGTAGTATTTATTTGAATCCTCACGAGGCCAAAATATGACAAGGTCGATTTAATGAGAAGCAAACCTTTCCTGGGGTGGTGTAAAAATTAAGATTCTATTGGCATTGCTCTTCAGGGACATCTCAACCACTGGATAATGGATCCAACCTTACTTCTGTTAGACGAGGGGTTGGTGCTGCCAGGAGGGTGGGTCCCTGGAATTAAGCTGTTGTAAATTTTCACTCACAATGCACAAACGCCAATGAAATATCAATCTGCGTAGTAGATAACAATAATAACTACAACAAAAGACTCAACAGTTGAAAAATCAAAACGAAGCTGTTTTAACCAGTTCTTGGGCCCTTTCTGCAGAGAGGTAAGACCCCTCCCAACAACAAGTGTCAAGGATATGACACTCTAAGCATATGATGGGGAGTCCTGGAGCTTTGGGGAATGTGGAGTACACCTTCATTTCCATTACTCTCAGGTTCACTCTTAACATGGAGTTGTAGTACCTGATAGGGTCCCATCAATGGGTCAAATTGAACTGTTTCATTTAACAGTGTACAAACAAATGACTGATGTTAAATTGAATTGTCAGTGTTACATAGCAATACTTGAAACCGTTTAACTGTGTGCAAATAAAACTAATAATGCTAGATAGCTCTACTTGAAGCCATTTAAGTGTGCAAACAAATGATTGATACTAAATAGAATTATTTGTATTTCATAGGAATGCTTGAAGCTGTTTAACTGTGTGCAAAAATTGAATTATTGCTATTATATAGCAATATTTGGAACCATTAAACTGTGTGCAAATGAATGAATAGTGTTGAATAGCAATACTTGAAGCCATTTAATCGCGCAAACAATAGCAATACTTGTGTGCAAAAAATAAAAATTACCTACAAACTATTCACTTACAAATCATATATGTATAACCATTTAACTGAGTGCAAACAAAAAAAGCTATGGCTTGTTTAAAATGTTACCTACAAACTATTCATTTACAAATCATATATGTATCAACAAGATTTGGCATTAAATAATCTACACTGGTTGATATGCCATAAAATCCAACCCCCTAACCAGTTTATGGAAGAGAAATAAGGGTATTTATTTGGCTTCCCATAAGGCCAAAATGTGACACAAGATCAGCTGAGTGTGGGCATACCTCATAGGTATCTAAACTAAGATGTGAAATTATTTTAGATAGGATTGTATTGTACATTTATTTCTACCTTTGAATTTTGTATATTTATTCCTACTTTAGACATGGGATTGTGTAATAAACTTTAAAAGAATTTTTTGTGTTGTTCTAGACCTAAGACCTTTTTTTTTTTTTTTTTTTTTTTGTTGTTGTTGAAAATAAATGATAATTGCAAACTACTCGAGGAAAATCCTTTACTCATATGATTTCTAAATTACTTAAAATTATTCCCCATTTTCTCTTATTTCTTAAAACATGTACCGCATCATATATCTTGGCCCTTGAAATAAAATCACTTTTTTCTGTAAAAGGAATTATTCATTCCAGTATCTTTGCTTCTCTTTCAATCACTTAAATATTTCTGAGTTTCAAGTATAGGCTAGGTCCAGCAGATTCTTGATTGATTAATTTTAATGATAACAACTCGTCTAGGGTTGTTTTATGTCTAGAGGTTAGGGAATCACATTCATTTTATGTTTATATTTTTTATCTATTTCTTACGAGTTGTTTTTTCCCCTACATAGTCCTATTGAATATGAATAATCTTTAAACAGATCTATTTGAGTTATAGATGGGATCCTGATGGGTACTACCACTCTGAATCAGAGTGGTCTTAGGAGTAATAACAATGAAAGGGTACTCACATTCTCTCAGATCTCCAGAAGTGGAGCCTCACCATCAGATACAGTTTAGTGTCATACCCAGAGGATACAGTCAGTGTATTCTAAGCTCTGCTGAGAGGGTGGCCAGATTCTTGAAAAAAACACCTCATCCCCTGCACAAAAAAAATCTTTGACGACTAACATCAAACTGTTAAGTTCCTTATTTTTCTGTCTTATTTTGAGAATTATTTTCATTTAAAACTATCATTCTGTTCTGCTTTTTTGAAATAGATTTTTGCTAAATCCAAGGAAGTAATTAACTTCTTACTTACTCCTCAGGATTGGTGAAAAATCAATGGTGTTACCCTCTAAGTCAAATCTTGTTATGATTCATAAACTCTTCATGGTCAAAAAATAGAACAACATGTAGGTAGTTCAAGGTCATTCAGGGAAATTTTTTGGTTCCATCAAAAACATAAAAATAACGCTTGGCATTCTGCAACAAGCTGTTTTCATTCTTGCAGGCCCCATGTATCTTTGACTATATTTCCCTCACTCGCTTCAATGACCAGATATGGATAACTCAGAACATATTCTTTTGGGACCAAGCCACCTTACCTCACATACATCACAAAGGATAGCCTAAAAAAATTATCCATAAAATTATTGAGAATTCAACACCATAGAATAAACATTAAACAACTTAGCTTCTTTGTTAGCTCTCTTCAGTAGAATATAGAAAAAGAACTCGTACATTTCTGTATATAAATTCCACCCTATTTATTGATTCTAACTATTTCTTCTGCTCCTGTTATCAAGCAGTTAGTATGTCATTCCTGGTCAACAAGTTGCTCCACTTCTGCTCTCTCTCCTCCTTTCTTCTCTTGCACACAAATATAATAGTGGCAAATTGGTCTGCTGCCATAGTTTATCCATAATTTGAAATATAGAAGTAATGCCCCACAAAACGTTTGTTATACAGCCACTTGTCTCCCATTTCCCAAACCATCCAAGCAAGACAAACAAGAATTCGATGGGGAGCACAGCTGGAGAAGTAAGGAAGAACTTAGAAGTGATGTTCTCTTATGGACTCTTTAATATGGACATGTCAATGTTTGCCATCCAGGCAAAGACTTACATACATTGGCTTTGTGCTAACACAGGATGCTGGCGAGAAGACCTAAGAGGAGTGATAGATGATAGGGACAGGTAGTGAGAGTTGGGGGAACTTTTTACTGTCAGTATGACTTGATAAGGATGATTTATTTTAATACTCAGGGATGCAGAATATGGTTTTCAGTCTGTATGCCTGGTTGTGAAGGTCAATTTGATGCCAATGCACTGGTAGGTAGGTAGGTAGGTAGGTAGGTAGGTAAGTAAGAAGGTAAACAGAACAAAAGAAAGTTGCCTTATGAGTTTGTTATTTAACCAGCCATGCCCAGCATGTCTTGCTCACCTTTCTTGGATGGTTTGCAAGATGGGAGGTAAGTGTCCATACAGCTGCTGTTTTGTATGGTACTTTTTCAAGGTTTTATTCAAAATAGCATGTAGCATTTCTTTCCTAGAATTTCATTATAGTCTAATTGGTGCAACCATACAGTAGTACTGACATGGTTACTGTTTGGAAGAATTCTTACTTTGTTTTATTAGATATATTCTCGGGTGTTATTATAGTCATAAGATATTGATCACTGTATTCTTTAGCATTCTTCAGGTATCTCTTGTATTTGGTAACTTTCTGGGAACTTCAAACCAAATCTTTTATTTAATCTCCTGGTGTAGATTGTTCTCATTTCTCAGTCTCAGTTTAGAGGATCTTTAGTTCCATGGAAATGACATGCAATATCCCTAGTAAAAATTAATTGATACACAATATCCTCTGAGTGTAGACATTGGAATGTGAACAATCTACCTGTGTGGATTGAAAATTTGGTTCAAAATTAAGTTACCAATTATATCAGACACCTGAAGTATGGTCAGAGATTACTGCAGACAAAATATTGTCATTATAATCACAATAAAGATGAGGACAACAGTGTGAATACATTGATGAAACATTTGCAAAAATTTAAGTAACAAAAGACATGAAGTCTTGATTTTTTTTATTTATTTAGGATTTTATTACTATTATTACCAGGCACTTTGCTCTCTTGACATAATAACTAATAATAGTAGTAATGATAATACGTATGAATGGGTAGAATGGGTGACCTAATGGGAAATGTGCAAGATTTAATCTGACAATTTACTTATACCAAGTAAACCAAGTTTTCAGTTTAAAAAAGTCCTGTTGGCTTAGAATTTGCTGACTATATCTCTTGCAGAGGAGTAAGAACCTTACCAAAATGGGGTGTCCTGGGTATGACACTTAACTGCATCTGGTGATGAGGCTTCAGTTTTGAATCTCTGGGGAATGTTGAGTAGCTCTTCATTACCATTACTCCCAGGCAAACTCTGGCCCAGAGTGGTAGTACCTGTTATCCTATTTACCAACCCCTCCACTTGGGCATGATATGACACAAGGTCAATTTTTAAGCGGAGTTTAACAGGTTTGAATTCAGAGTTTTCCTTCTCCTAGACTAGTTGCCTCACCAAGGCTGAAGAACTTAGTCTGTCCTACTATTTACCCATAGTTGGAGTGAGAATAATTGGATTCATACCTTTCCCAAGGGTATTAGTGCTATGTGAAATGCAATCAGTCTCGGCCAGTATTTGAACTCGTGTCGCCGTGTTATTATTGTCCATTCTATAGGTAGATCTGTTTTGAAAATTATTAATATTAAATAGTAATACTTGAAACCATATAATTGTTAGTATGAAGAATACTTGATATAACTATGTGGAAACAAATGATTATAGATGAATATAAAAGTGTAATTTTAGAAGAAAATGCAGTGGAACATTAAAAATATAATGATTGTAAATGAACATTTTGAAATGAAACAAAATTTGGCATCGAATAACCTGGAAGGAGTTAATATATTGTTAAACAAATAAACCAAACATTAGTTTTAAAAAAATGGAGGGTGAACATTTTTTTGGTTTTCACATGGCAAAATATAAACTTAATTCAAAACTTATAATCTAGAAAAAATGTTATCACGTGCTCTCAAGATTATTAATAATATAAACAGGTGTTTAGTTGCTTATCTGTTCAATGCTATTTTTAGGTAGTCGACAAGCATGTGATATAATTAATGTATAGAACAGGGGGGCGTAATATATCATGAGAAATGGTTGTGGGTATAAGCTTTAATGAACTACTCGTATTTTTTCTTTCTTTAGTCTTTTTAGGAATTGGATCAAGGGTGTTTTCATGCTTTAGGATTTTCAAAGTTTTAACTCCTCCATTCAGACTTCTGCTCTGTCAAGAATACATATTTTCCAACCCCTCTGCTCGGGCAGGATATGACACAAGGTCAATTTTTAAGCGGAGTTTAACAAGTTTGAATTCAGAGTTTTCCTTCTCCTAGACTAGTTGCCTCATCAAAGCTGAAGAACCTAGTCTACCCTACTATTTAACCATAGCTGTAATTGGATTCATACATTTCCCAAAGGTATTAGTGCTATGTGAAATGCAATCAGTCTTGTCCAGGATTTGAACTTGTGTCGCCATGTCCATTTCCTACGATGATAACCATTACACTATGGGCAAGAATACACTGACTGTCCCCTCCAAAAGGGATGTCCTGGGTATGACATTAAACTGCATCTGATGGTGAAGTTCCAGATCTGGGGAGTGTGGAGTACACCTTTTATTGCCCTTACTCCCAGGTTAACTTTGACCCAGAGTGATAGTACCTGTTAGGGTCTCATCTATTGGTCAAATAGATCTGTTTAAAAATCATTTGTATCCGATAGAAATACTTGATACCATATAACTGTAAATTATTTGTATTAATAATAGTTACTTGAAGCTGTAATTGTTTACTAAGGATTGTTATTACTTACTTGAAACAATATAACTGTGTGCAAACAAATAACTAATTCTAAATAGAAATAATTACTTGAAACTATATAATTATTAGTATTAGATAAAAATACTTGAAACCATAGAACTGTGTGCAAATCTTTAGTATTGGTTAGGAATACTTTATATCATATAACTTAAAAAACAGCTACACAAAAATGTTAATAGAACTGTATACCAGTATCTAAACTGTTGACATTTTCCTTATGTCCCTTTTCATCTCTCTCCCCACCCACATCTTAGAAAAAATGCACAAGGACAACAAAATCAATTAAATGTTATATAACCTGATGAAAGAATGACCATAATGAAGAGGCATGACACTTTTCTTTACAAAAGTAGATATCTCTCTTTATTTCTTGAAAGGTCCAAAATTCTGTACGTGTGTGTGAGAGAGAGACACGGAGATGGAGGTTGCAGACACTGACTAGCAGACGGCTGCTATATTGACCCTTTCTTAATCCACATTGTGATTCTATATTCAGGGCCTTATGTCCTTTGCTTCCTTGATGAGAAGCTCTCAAGTGGGGTCCTCTCTGGACAACAGCCCCTCACCACACATAGCACCCAGCACAACTGAGGTGACTCTCCATACCTGTGTATTTATAATTTCTTAATACTTATGCAGTCTTCTGGCCCGTGATTCACATGATCTGCTTCCACTTGTCAACTCATGCAAACTGACTTCCTATTTATATAGCTGGAACATCCTGTCCTAGAAATCCCTGATTGACAGCTCTGTCAAAGGTCAATATACAACAATATAAATTGTAAACATAGTTTGTTGATAATATTTTTAAATGAACCTGAGCTCATTTTTTTTTTTTTTTTTTTTTTGCACTGTTAAATGGTTTCAAGTATTACTATTTAATACTGATTATTCTATTCAACATGATTCATTCATTTGCACACAGTTAAATGGTTCCAAGAATTGCTATGTATCAGTAACAATTCAATCAAATCAGTCATTTGTTTACACACAGTTAAATGATCGAACATGCTAAACTGAATTGTTTGAAATAGAACTAAGTAATTTTTTTGCACTCAGTTTAAATGTCAAACAGTTCTATTTGACCTATAGATTGGACCCTATCAGGTGCTACCACTCATACCTTGAGTGGATATGGGAGTGATGGCAATGAAGGAGTATCTGCATTCTCCAAAGCTCTAGCATTACTGGACCCTCACCATCAGATTATTTAGTGTCGTATTTCAGACACTCATTGGGGGAGTCTTACCCCTTTGTAGAGAGGCAGTCAGTGTATTCTACAGCCCCAGCCAACTGAGCTTACCTGAAATATTGTGAGTATATCAACCAAGATTAGTGTAGCAGTCTGTAATATGTAGAGAATAATGAATTTATAGATGTCTAAAATCATTCAAAGGAAAAAAAAAATTTGGTACATTCACTGTTACTCATACGTAAATGAAAACAGATGATCATTTTTGTCTGAATTTCAGAGATGAGGAATTATTATTATTCACTGATGTACTCTGATAATCATCTTCATGCTGGTTGTTATTATAGTCACAATGTTTTGGCTGTTATACCCTCCTACCTTCTTCAGTTATCATAATCAGTAACCTCTTTGGAATTTCAAATCATATCTTTTATTTAAAGTAAGAATTAATTAATGAGATAAGCTCTTAGCATGAATAGCAGATGAGAACACTGCTCCTCCGGGTTTGGTTTCTTTGTTTAATGGTATATCAACCTTTGTGGGTTATTTAATGCCAAAGCTATCCTTCTAGAACAACAGCAGTGATGCTATTTAACCCATAGATAGGAGGATGAGGAAGTTCATATCTTTCCAAAGGGTATTTGTCTGAAAGTGAACATAATAGCGTGACTGGAGTTCAAACTCGCTTACTACGATTTTGCTGTCAAGCACTTTAACCATTAGACTATGAGGACCCCGCTCCAGTTTGAGATGGACGTATGTATGTGTGTGTTTCATGTGTTGGTAAAATGAAAACAATTCACAAAATAAGCTAAACACCATTTCTTTTTACATACCAGTTTTATTTTATTCCTTGGAAGAAAGTCCTAGTATTTAACATTCAATTCCTTTGTATGAAAGTTGAGGGTAATTTAATTTTGGCCTTGTCAATGTGTGTCCAAGTTCTAAAAGTTACTGTGAAAGTGTCTTTCCTGGCATGAAGTTGGTTGTAAAAACCAATAAAAGGAAAAAGTGGAAGAAAAACCAAAAGAAGAGCATGGCCCTTGACCAGAAATTCAGTCAGGTGACCAAAATCCCTTGTATGATTGAGAAAATTATTTTACTTTTATTTTATCATTTATCTTTTTTTATCCCCACCACCTTCAAATTAAATAAAAGGTTTGTTTTGAAATTCCCAGTTGGTTACTGATTATGGCAGACACCCACCCTAAGAAGGCAGGAGAGTGTAACAGCTGAAATGTTGGGACTATAATAACAATCAAGATGAAGACACTAGTCAGTGCATCAATGAATAATATCATTATTGTTGATTTTAACAAGGGTTTTTTTTTTTTTCATCAGTTAATTTTTAGTTTATTTTTGTTTTTACCATAAATCACTTAAGTCATTTTTGCTATAGCAAAGAACTGTGCATATAGGTAACAAAGGATAAACTCTTGATGAGACTTGTACTCATATTCCATTTTGTTTCAGTGAAGTCTGGTTAATGAAAATGTTTTACTAACTAAACTATGATTGGATTGTAATAAAAACTGAAAAGCAACTAAAAAAAAAATTAACAAATGAAAAAAATAGTAGTCAAAATTAATAATGATAATGGTTGATCTAAAAATAAGGAAATAAAGATGTTATTAATACTACTTGTATATAAAGATGCTATTAATACTACTTGTGTATAAAAGCGATAACAAATATGGCGCCAAGATATTGAGAAACAAAGTAAGGAATAGATTTAAAGGTTTGATTTTAGCATCTGCTAATGGTTCTCATAGCTGAGTTGGAAAAGCAACTGTTTTGGTTTATCAAAGGCAAAAGAGGGTGTAGTGAGTTCGACTCTAACTGAGAGCTTATCCTTTATTTTCTCTATATCTGTCATCTATATCTGCCTGAATAAATTGTAATTAAAATAGGAAACAACTAAAAATTAAGAAAGAAAATACTAGTCAAAATTAATGATGATTGACTGTATCACTATTATGACTACTACTTGATAGTAGGTATGTTTACTCTTGAGCAGGACTTTTCAAAGTGGTCTATATAGACCCCTGAAGGTGAATAACATTTTGGCAGGGTGAACAAAAGCAAAGGGGTCTACAGAGAGTGAATTTATTAGTTTGTATTTTAAATCCTTTTATAAGAGAACAAAAACCATGTAGACTAGTTGCCAGATATCATACCCTTAGCAGGGAATGCCTGATTGGGTGTGATGGCTATTTGTGATGTTTCATTCACATACAACCCATTTTAAACATATGGGTTATTTAAATAAACGAACAATCTGGATCTTTTCAGTGTTGTTAATGATGTATATATTTTCATAAAAGGAAATATTTAAAAACAATTATATTTTCAAAGAATTATTTAATAAAAACACTGTATTCTAAAATATCCCTTTTCATAATAGGTTATGAGATATCTTAAAAAAAAAAAAGATTATTTGATAATAATAAAAAAAAGGAATTTATAAAAGAAAGAAAAATAATTAAAAAATTAAATTTAGTGTCTGAAATTTTAATTCTTATTCATGGTAACAAATTTTTAATTAATAAAATTAAAATTAATTATAACAAAAAATCCTATTTTGACTGAGATTACAGATTCAGATTTTCATGTGTTAAGATAGTTTCAGTATTGCCAGATATTTGTTAGTTTCATTATTTTATAATTCAATATTCCATTTATCGTAGTTTTTCTATATTTTGTAAAAATGTTAATTTTGGAACCAAAAGCATTTAAAAAACTGAACCCCTTTCATCATGGCATACAGTGAGACTAAGAAAAAGTATCTGCAATGTCTAATTAATTTATTTTGGGGTGAATTGAGATTTGGTTATAATGGGTGCATTGAGTTAAAAGTTTGAGAATCCCTAATCTAGAGTGATGGTTAATAACTAGTAAATCATTGCTTGTCAGTTCAATCCATACCATGTTCTTCTATTATGGCTTTATACCAGATCAGGCTAAGCTTGGTAGTAGAGGAGTCTTTGCTGTGTAGTGGCTAATGTATTAAACTGCAACATTACTATAAGTGGGTTTGAACTATAGACGTATTATCATAGTCACTTTCGAACTAATACCCTTGGGAAAGGTATGAACTCCCTTATCCCCACCAGCTATGGGTTAAATAGTATGAATACTGTTCTTCTACTGGATTTAACATTAGATAAACTGTGAAGGTTGATATTCCATAAAATCAAAGAAACCAAATCAAACCTAAGCTTTATAGAGATCTATTTTGGGTAGTTTCTATAGAGTAATGACTTATGAGCCATTGGTAGTGAATTTATTCCATATGGGGTTGTTGTGCTATTACATCTTGTGCTAGACTAGACTAAACTCAATGAAAATCTTCTACTGAAAATTCTCACAGGGTACTCCATATATCTGTTCTTGTGTCAAACTAAGCTAAGCTGAAATGATTACCACAACAGACAGTAACTATTCAATAAGAATAGTAGTAAATACTCTTTTCAGTTTTTTTACTTTAATAATTAACTAAATAATATTACAAACTGTGTAATAAGTAAAGTAAAGTTAGCGACCATAGTCGAGGGTGACCCGAAGGCTCCCTTTTCGATAGCTACTACACCAAGGTGTAGGGGAGGGCGCTACTCCATTCCCAGGATTGCTCCACTTTACCCTTGAACCGTACCTTATAATGCTGAGTGTTAAGCAAGGTGGTATCTGTGTAATAACGAAAATTTAATAATGAAATAGTAATGACTAGTAAAAATAAAAACAAACAAGTATTACATTTGAATAATATATTCTTTATTTTATTTATTTTGCTGTTTTTTTATTTTTTTAAATTTCTTTTTTATTTTCAAATAAATTGCTGGATAGATAGAACTGAAATTTGGTATATGGATGCTTTTAGATATTAAGAGTTTCATATAGGAATATTTGGATAATTCTTTATTGTGACAAACCAAAATATTTTATCTGAGGAAAAATAAATTGTTATTTGGCCGTGTTGCAAATTTTACTTGCTGTTTCTCTTTTCAATGTTGATTGTTTGCAATCTAAATTCTCTGCCCTGTCAGTAGAGCTTAGAATACATTGACTGTAT